>QTSX02003626.1:0-356196 GCA_014839935.2 Entomophthora muscae
TGCCATAGCTCTTAAAACTACTGTATGTTACAATATTTTAAATGCCTTAGGGTTTTTGAAGGTTTGAGACTCAGTTTAAAGTACCTCACTCCTTTGGCTTTGAACATGAATCTTTTTTACAGGCAAAAAATACACCTTTGTCTCCAGCTAAACCTCTGTATGTGTTAGATGATTTAGCTCAAATCATTATCAAAAAATATTGGCTTAATTCTTTAAACCTACTCAGTGTTGTCTCTGCCCTCCACATCTTTCACCAAAGAATCTCTGATAAAAATGTACTTTCTTTTACAGTAGTTTTAAAAGCTATGGCAACAAGCAAAAATACTTCATATTTAAGCAAAATGAACTCAGATTTAAACAAATTCCAACTATCAGTGTAAAATATATACTCTATTAACAGGGATTTTTGGTGTTAATGGACAAAATTGGTCAACACAACAATAAAAATTTTCATACTTCAAACAAAAATATTCAAGATACAAACCAAAATACATGGATTCACAAACAAAATGATTTGAGTTGGCCTTCAGTGTACATTTTTTTACTATATAAATTGGTGAAAAAATACACTCACAGTGGCAAGTCAAAACTCAAACCAAAAACAAAACACAATAGCAACTTGACATATAAACAAAATCACTCATTCAGTGTGTGCAATGTATTGTAATCAAGAATGATACCAAGGTATATAAAATAGGGCACAAGATCTGAAACATAAATTTTAAAAATATTGTGTTGGGTGCCTAATTTGGCGTAAAATCTGGGGAAATGGGTGTAAATTATTTTGGGTTTCAAAAATGGGCATTGTAAAACCAGAAACAACTAATTAAGAAATAAAAATCTATAATTGGGATATTGGTAGGAAAAAATATTAATTGAATTTCCATATTAAGATAAAAAGCAAAAATTAAAATTAGGGAGTAACTTAATTGAAATTTATCTAATATTTTATTAAATTCTCAAAATGGAAGGAACACAGAAACATACTACCATTGCACCCATTGTGCGCTGCAGTTGCAGTTGCCCCCGCAGGTCAAAAAACATAGTTAGTGCAACCCAATTGCCTACTCAGGAAGGAGATGGGAGGGGAGAGTTCAATAGTGACGCTGCACTGACACAGCCAGTTCAAGGAGCACAAGCTTCTAGGGTGCAGAGCATCAACCCTTATGTCCCAAAGCTGACCTGGAAGCCCACCAAGGTTACCTTCACCAAGAAAGTTAGAGACAAGGAGGTAGAACTTACTTTGTATGTGTTTGACGTTATATACTGCCAAGAGTTGTTACTGTCAGCCATGCTGTAGAAGATTAAGCCTGTGCCTGACACTAGCTATGAGCCCTAAATCAGTGACAGCAGCCAAGAAGACGTTGAGAGCCCAAGTATTTCCAAATAACAGATGGGCAGCAGGTGCATAAAAAGGTCGCAGCCTTCTACAACAAGGTGCCTGTGCCTTGTGTACCAGTCCCTGAGCAGGATCCAGATTCAGCTGTACCTAAAAAGGCCACCCATAAGGTCATCCTCAATATTAAGCAAATCATCCTTCTAAAGCTTATGCAGGAATCTGGTAAATACAAGACAGCCGCTGCCCTTGTTGGAGTGGGTCCCAAATATGTCAGTAAAACATTTAACAAATTCATCAATACTGGCTTAGTTCTTGCCGCAGAGAAATCCTTGCACATTTTTACCATGCTCACCAAGGAGCACAAATGAGAAATCTGCCAGTGAATTAATCAGTACTGTCATCTTCAAATAGAAAATATATAGGCAATGATCAGGTCTACTTTTGGGGGTGAGGCTTTTCATTTTCTTCTATTATCATGTGGTAAAGGGTCTGCTGTTTTTGTAGGAAAAACTCAGGGTATCTCCCTACAATTACAACAGCCCTTCTAATATTTAGGTCTGAAAAAATACATAGAGGTTTACACTTCCCTCAAAACAAGGGGACTGTCAGATTTTATTATATCAACAAATCAGCATTTGCCTTGTCTATACAAAACACATATATATCCCCAAAGGTTCCAATGATGGAGTAGCTTGGCGTGCTGCAGTCCGTGCCACAGCCTATTTGATGGTGGCTATCCTTGGTCCAAAGGGGATTAATATGTATCAAATGATATTGGGATCTCAAAATAATAGGACCTTTCTATCATTTCTCCAATTGTTCCAGGATCACCTGAGGCGCACAATCCAAGGCTTCATCAATGTTATTGTGCTGAATAATGTTGGAATCCATAAGGTGGCAGATATTCTTGAGGAATTTCTAACTATTAACACCAGCATTGCAGTTGGCCCCCAACAGTTAGCCACATCAAATTTGCATCTCCTATTTCTCCCTGCCTATTCCCCATTCCTAAAATCTACTGAGAAGATCTTTGGGTAGCTCAAGTGATTTTTCAAGTGGGGGACACCAACTAGGACCTAGGACCTGTTTGATTTGCTGCAGGCTGGGATCTGAAACCTTCTAGCAGAGACTGTGACCAAGTTTTATGGCCACACTGATCCATTCATCCCTGTGTACCTTGCCAAACAGCCAATCAACTAAAGGTCTTAAAAATTCCAATATTTTTTATGTTCTTTAATTTTATTTTTAAGATTCATTAATTATCATTTTATATTTAGAAGTTTCCATTCCTGAAATCACATAAAACAGCACCATTGATGCAGATGCCTAATTTTTTATTGAAAATTAATTTATTCTATTTTATTCTGTTGTGTCAATCCCAAATAGTTAATACCAAAATATGATAAGTATATTTTAATGTCACTTCCTTCAAATAAATATAAAAACTATTTTAAAAAGTAAATATAAAGCGCTCAAGTTATATATGATTTTATTATAAAATATTATTATACTGTATAAAAACCTTCTCTAAGATTCTTTTGTTTAGTAATAGTTTGCTATTCTAAAATAGCTATTCAAAATTAATTATAAAAAATAATATAAGTTTTAATGTAGATTTATTGTAGAAGAGGGTTTATTGATGCCGCCAATAGTTGATTTGGCAGTATGAAAACACCTGGCAATGGAAGTGGCACATTTTAAAGAAGTCAGGCATAGGTAGAGGCATTGGTTGGCTTGGGTCGGAATACGGCCGGGCCAGAGGGTAATGTCCACCATAGGATGGGTGCTAGCTTGATAATATAGGAAACATATTGCCCAAGCAAAGACCAGGGCCCTGAATTGGGCACCATAGTGTCTACCATTCCCGTCAAAGTAATGTAGAGTACTCCAAACAGTTGGGTGGACATAGTCTCAGCCATAGTGGGGGTCTCTATTGGGAAGTTGGGTTGCGGGGTTAAGGGTGGAGTCATGGGAACAAAGTAGGCAGGTAGATAATTGTAATTATCTTTGAACAATAAGGGCGTCACCTTGATCCTCTTTCCTTCACATCCTATGTATTCAGTTTCTCTAGTCCTTGCCAAGGGATCAGCAATGAGGATGGTCTCCAAGTTGTACTCCGCGTAGGCAGGGTTGGGCGGGTATTTGGTAAAATGCACAGGTCTAAAGGGGCTCCTGGGGGACAGTATAGTGCCTGGGGAGGGTCAGCAGGTTGATCTTCAGAGGGGGTGGTTGCCTGATGGTCTACTTGGTCAGAGTTAAGATGGAAGATCACTAAGACTAGATAAGGTAAGATTTTTTTGAACCAAAAGTTCATAAAACTTTATTATCAAAAATGTGGATATGATCATCACCATACCATCAGGGCTTTTATACCATGGGGTTTTGCTTCTTTGATTTTAGCAGGGTTCAGGTTTTCAGACAAGGCACTGGCGGGGCATGGATCTTGGCTTAGAGTCTTGAGGGCGGCAGATCCAGGTTGTGCCTGCTCTGATGAATAGAAGTGACAATGCTTTGTTCTGCTGCCACTGTTCACTATGTCACCTTAGTAGTTTAATTGTACTACCCATTCTGGACAGAAGACTGGCAGTTGCTGGTGATCATTGGCAGAGTTAACAGTAGGTTTTGTTTTAACCTCCTTAAGACAAGCTACAAGCTCTGCATAGGCCCAGATCTTTGGTGGCGCAAGGTTGGCATTAATCTGGTGATCATTTGGGGAATTTTCCTTGGGAGACTGGCAGGTCTTGGAGTAACTCATCAACTCAGGTTTGCAATTTAACAAGTGGGCAGGTTCCTGTCCACTTTGTGTGACTTGAGTAGTCTTTGGAGGGTCAGGGTTTGATTCCAGGGTCTCCAATGTTGATTTCAAACCTCCAGTATTGATGCTTGGCAGGTTGGCAGGTTTCTGTTCCTCCTGTTTGGGGTCATCTATCTCTGGTGATCCAGGGCTTGAACCAACTAGCAGTTGGGTGGTTCCCTGTCCACTCTGGTCAATACAAGGCTTTCCCTGAGATCCAGGTTTCAATTTCCAGGTTTTAAATACAAGTATTGAAATGTCATTCATGACACACATCACCTCCACTGCCACGCTATAGACAATGGATACACTCTGGTTAAAATACTCCCACCTGCTAGTAAAAGGAAGGATGGTGAGGTGGGAGTGAAGCAGCAGCTTTTCAGGAAGGGCTGCAGACTCATAAATTAAAGCCAGGACCAGGGCGTTCTGGATCATATGGTTGACCAAGTTGTATCCTGGGGGACCTTTTTCCTATCCAGGAATAGCCTGGTCTTATTGATACCAAGAAGGACCCTGCCCAGGTCCTCCACCCTGGATCCCATTCTAAAGTAGAAGAGATATCCAAGGTAAACAATGAGATGAAGCCTTTTTCCAGCAAAGTCTTCAGTAAACTCACACAGCTTATTGAACACAGAACTAATTTTCTTTTTGTTCTTGGTCTTGGAAAATGTGAGCTCCATTGCCAGAGAGAGCCCTGTCTTGTCCCCACTCCAGGCCAGCCCAAAGTCTTCTAGGAGAATTTTGGTCTTTTTTATGGCTGTTGCCAACACAACAGCCAATTTACCCACCACACAACCAAAGTTTTCCAAGAGGTAAGAGAGGGTGTGCTCCACCAGGAAGCAGAAGCAAACAGCCACATGAGCCCAGCCCATCTCCAGTATATTCTTGAATGGGAGCATCTCCTGAATGTCCCAAAAAGCTCAATGAAGTTTACATAGTAAGCTTCACTGAGGGAAACTAGATCCAGGAAGACCAATTGGGCATCTTTGTAGACAATAACTGCCCACTTGGATTCCCTTTTCATTGTGTCAGCCTGACTAGTACATCTCTTGTCATTGGGAAGGAACCATGTATTGGGTCCTCAAGTTTGCAGACCACAAGAGGTGAAAGGCCAGCTGCCTGGCCTCATGGCTGGTGTAGTTTGCATAGAATGTAGCAGGGAAGTACAGGACCAGGACTTGGCTTATAACATTATCTATGACTTCTAAAAATGTGCAAGTATTATGAAATTATTATTAATTTTTATTGGGTTACTGTCACAGTCCACATGTTTGGTGGTTTTCAGGCAGGGCTAATGTTGGCCACGTAAAGATTTGGTTGTTTGTTGAAGGTAGAGGCCTAGTAGGGAATAATGGCTACTAGGGAAGTAAAGCCTAGCTAGTAAGTGTAAAGAATACTAGAGGCAGATGTTATCTCCACCCAGCAGAAGATATTGACTGCTGTGGGCTAGAGGTCTTCACCCATCAGGGAACTGTGGCTGCTTGGGGTGAGAATGAGATATATCAGCAGGGAACTTTGTCTGTTTGGGGTGGGAAGTGATCCATCCTGATGGGTAGTGTTTGCTGCTCAGGCTGGAGGATGTTTAGACCCTGGTAGGTAACGCGGGCTGCCAGGGTAGAAGTTTATTCCAGCATGGCAGGGGACGCCTACCAGGGCTGTAAGTTTTGAACCCCTGGTGGGTAGCGCGGGCTGCCATGGAGGAGAAAAGCTCTGAGGGCTCTATGTACCCTGATACACTTACAGGAGGTCTGTGAGCAAGCATCCTACCTAACAGACTGGTAAGGTGTCCTTGTTTATGCCTCTATGGGAGCTTTGGGGAGAGCCCAAAGTAAGCATTGTAGGGCATATATTTGCTCAGAGGTGTCATCAAGGCGGTTTGCTTGTGGAAGCAAGCTGCAGAACTTGGTGTGATCAGGCCTCTGGGAATTAAAGCTGATTACTTTGCAACTGAAAGCCCAGCTTTAATCACCCGGTTGAGTTAAAACAACACATAGGCATTTATCTATGGTTGAATGGCCTAAGTGGAGTGCCACTTGCAAGGGCCCAGTCAAATGCCAGTTCAATGTAGACTCATTCCTGGGTCTACAGGTTCTGGTAACAGGGACTGAAATAAAGAACCAAGGTGGTTCACAGGGTCAGAAGAGAAAACTAGTAAGGAGGAAAGTTTGATCACAGTGAAAACTAGTTGAGGGACTTTTGTTCTATATTAAAGTTTTGAAACCAAAATGGTTCTTTGTGCAGGTGGAACCAAGGTATTGCCTAGTGAGGATAAGTTGAAGGGCTCAAAGATCATGATGCAGAAGTAGCTGGTCATGATAAAGAAATAGCTGGAGGACTGATGATGGAAATAAGCTGTTGAAAGACTGGAATGAGCTGTTTGTTGTCTAAGATGGACTGATTGCTGGTTAAGCTGGAGGGCGGGAAGATGTGGTTGAATTTCATGATGCAGGATTAGTTGATCATGATACAGGAGCTGGCTGAAGGACCATAAGATGATGATGAAGAACGGCAACCTCCAGAATTAACTCATACAGAATGGAACATCCTCCATGTCAACAATTCTCAAAAATATTTTTCACATTTCCAATATTAAAGATTTTTTTACTTAAATAATTGACACTGATAATAGAAGCAATGTTTGATTTCTACTTTGAGTTTTTAATTGAAATTATAAAAGATAAAGCAAAAAAAATTCTGGAATTGTTGACATGGAGGATGTTCCATTCTGTATGAGTTAATTCTGGAGGTTGCCTGAAGAACTGATGGTCTGGAGAAATGAGCCAAGATTTTGCCAAATCAATTTGCTGAGGTGATAAAATGTGGAATGTTTTTCCTTAGCTTAGTATTAAACTCAAGAAGGAATGTGGATAGAAGTGTGGGTAAGAGATTTATTTATTAAGCTCCTAGGATAGATGAAGGTATGTTGCTATGAGAGCTGGATACAAAGTTGTTTTGATGGGACATTTTCCTTGGATTTTACAATATTTTTAAATATATGGAGAAAACGTTGAAGAGGTCCAAAAACAACAGTCTAATTAGCATTCTACTATTTAAATTGCTTTAGGTTGAATGCAGGGAAGACTGGTACTATAATAGTGAACCAATTAACACTTTGGTGTGCAAAGAGTTGTTGCTTTAAGAGGTTTGAGTGATGGAAATTGATTTCTTAGTTGGATCCCCTTGGAACATCAGAAATGGTCTATTTTTTGCGCTCTGCATTAATTGGTTGAGTTCTGGAGGGTTTCCTGATGAATATAATTGGTTATAAGCCAAAAGCTTAAAGTATAAGCAAAGAAATAGTGAATTAATACTTTAAGATTTTGAGAAAGTAAATATTTAAGCTTAAGTTATTATAGGAAAAAGTGAGCAGCAATGGTTTAAGCTTTTGAAGAAAGCCATTTTGAAGGCGCAACCGTTGGGAAAAGGACACTATAAGAAGGAAGCTAGCTGGAAATTACAAGGTCTTTCTGGGTCTTTGACAGAGTCTTTTCTGGGTCTTTTAAAATCTGTCAACAGTTTTTGGAAGTCTTTTGATTTCCAGCAGGAGCTTGGTTGGACTTATATAATTGGAATAACAAGGTCACTAGAGCTATAAAGAGAGCTGAGGCCCAAGATTAAGGAGCTGAAGCTTGAAATAAGGAGCTGAATCCTAAGCGTGGCTCATAAGTCCAAGTCTAAGGAGCAGAAGTCCAAGACTAAGGTTCAGGAGTCCAAGATATTGTTGGAGGACTCCAATTATTGGCAAACCCATATTGTTTCCTTGACCCCTGGGCCATATACCAGAAGGTTTCTAAGAGGATCTTCCTTCTGAGAGTAAATAAAAGCCCATTTTGACCCTTATACATATTTCTGAGATACATTTTCCCTTACTGGAGAATGACAACCCCTTCCAGCTGGTCCCTGGCTATGACCCAGGACACACTTTGGGGACTGGTGGACAGGAACCCCATAGTTACCTTCTTCTGTGGTTTTCTTGCCTGTAGCCTCAGCTGGTTTGACACCTTTGGCGCAGCCAGTTGCATGAGCAATTTGGTATCTTCATTGTGGGCCCTCTTTGTGGGTTTAATATGTGCATACATCTCAGGGTCATTGACCCAGACAGATAACAGCAGGTCACGCCATTTTGAAAACAGTACTTTAATTTACGCCATCTCAAAATTAATTCAAGATGGCATTTTTGCGTTAGTGATTTTGAATCACAAAAAACTAAAATAAACAATAAAATAGTTAAAATTTACACATACTTTTATAATGCAGCATCTTGAATTTACGCTTATCAATTCTGTCACTTTGAGTCAGAGTAGTTCAATCTTATTTTGCTAACTTTATTTACATATGAAATCACTTAGTGTGGAGTGTGTTTACGCCATCTTGACTTTATATCATTTCAAATCACATTATTTATCTTTAACTAAAATAAGCTTATGCCTAAACTAAATCAAAGCCTGTTGTATAGTGCCAGAAGATGATTCTATAGTATTAATCTAAGACACAGATAATAAAAACCTAAAAAGATGCCATTATGATAGTGCTTCTAGTGATTGTCATTGCTGGGTAAAAAAACAGTTTTTTATATGCAATTTATAACTTTATTATACAAGGATACATTGATAAGGTTTTTCTTAATAAGGAAGGGGGTGATTATGCCATTTCAATTTACATCACTTTAAATTCCACTAAGTTTCATATCACCCAATTGATTTGATGTGTACAATGGATAGGGGAAAATAAGGGGAAATTAACTATGACGCCAGGCTACACTATATCAATTCCCCCATTGCAATTCTTGTTTTCCACTTTTCAAAAGTACATATTCAAGCCAAAAATCATTATAATAAAAAATATAAGAAAACATATGAAACTTTGCAAAGATATTTTTTTGGCCTCCTCTAAACAACTGGGTAATTTTTAACCCCAGTTGTATAAGCTATTTTTTAAATATTCAAGTTTTACTCTTTGGCCCAGTTGAGGTAGCTCCACTGTAAATTTGTTAATTTAATATAAAAATGGTCAAAAACACTATGTTTTTGAGCTACAGCACCTCAATTATATCTCTTCAAAAACGCCATTTTGACTGCAAGTTTTTGGTCAAAAATCAAAGTTTTGCATACTTGTGTTACTAATAAATTTTTTATTTTTACCAAACAAAAAAACATTGAAAATTTGATATTATATATTTTAAGACTTTCTCTACAATTCTATGTAAAAAGCACTATTTTTATATCAAAAAAATTCTCATTTTTCTCTTTAAAAACAACCCTAAATTGCTCATATTTTGATACTAGAATTACTTTTAGATGCCTCCCAAGCCTACCACTAAAGCTGCGCCCAAGGCCACCAAGGCCTCAAAGTCCAAGGTCACTTCTCCCAAGGCCAGGAAGATAAAACTACCCCTAAAAAGCAGCCTGTTAAGGCTAATGTTGCAAATGAATCAATGAGGATTCAGTATTTGGAGTTAGGGAAGACAACAGTCCAATAGAAAGGACAGGAATAATAAGAATAAGGTATTGTTTATTGTAGAATATTGTGATTAATATACCATATGAAGAAAGCCACACAGCCACAAGGTGATGGCATGCTGGCTTGTTTCATGTAAGGATTTGAGCCAAGGAATAACTTGTGTGGGGATCAGCAGGTCAAATTAGTAGCACTCCTAATTAGAAGAAAGTGCCTGCAATTTGATATTGTCATCAGATTGGTTCATGTCTTTAGATATGTCAAGGGGCAACTTGTTGAGTGCCCCTGTGTATTGTAAGATATGTTGACAGGCAAGTCTGGAAACTTGGTTGCAACACCCCCTTGCCCCCTGCTTGTTGTCAGACACCAGGATCAGAGTCTGCGGGAGATCTGGGAAGGTTTGCACAAACAACCTTTGTGTGGGGATGGCGCAGCAGGGGTGCAAGCAATTGTGGTGGTGCATCTTGGTGTTTCCTTGGTGTTTCCTTGGGCATCTTCAAGCTGATAAGTGTGATTGTCATAGACTACAGCTATCTTGAAGGGCCCTATGTAGTTGGGCTCATACTTAGCCTATTTGGGGTTGAGGGTGTAGACGGGGTCACCTACAGCGTATCTGGCTTCAAGGTGCTTTGTCCCTCCCTCAAATTGTTTATGCTCAATTTCTTGGGCTTTGGCACGCCATTGGTTTAGGGATGGAGTTGTCAACAGGGGGTATTCCCAGGCACTGTGGACCGTAATTTCTCTGCTTGACTCCCGTCAGGCTGTCAGGCGTCCTAAAGGCCAATGCGCTAGGGATGAACCCGGTGCCTTGGTTGATTATTGCTCATAAAATAAGTAGAGTGGTAGGCAAGTGTTCAGTCCACGCAGTATTGGGGTGCTCCTGCAAGAGCTTGATAATCAGTTAGACCAGTGAGCTATTTAATTGCTTTATGCTCCCATTGGCTTGCATATGGTAGGGGGTTGTAACTATCCATTGGAGGATGTTCTTGGCGCAGTATGCCTTCATGACCTGTCCAACAAGTTTGGGACCACAATCTGTGATGAGACGTTTGGCCCGCCCAAAGCGGGCCACAATTCCCTTGCCAATGAAGCGGATGATGGTGGTGACAGTGTGATTAGTTGTTGCTCAATCCACTGGCCAGCAAGTGAAGTAGTTGATGGCAGTTATGATGTTTTTTCCCAGTCTGTCTTCAGGGAGAGGCCCAACCACATCAAGGGCCCACTGTTCAAAGGGTTCTATGGCTTTTATGGGCAGGACAGGCTTGGGGGTGCAGGTTTGGTTGTATTCTTTTCACACAGCACACATGTTTCAAGGAGATCCAGGATATCTTGGCGCATGCGTGGCCACCAAACCTTTCTTTTCATGATCTTGAAGAGGTTGTGTTCTTTGATTGACTCAAAGTGTGGTGGTAATGCAGTATTGTGTTGCCTAAATGTGTGGTGGTAATGTAAGGTGTCTTCTCACCTGTCTCTGCTCAGCAGCAGACATTGCCAGCATTGGTGGTGAACTGACTTTAATTGTCCTTCAGCTTGGAGATAATTACTGAGTTAAGGCCTTTGTAACAAGTCTCCTCAGGATGGAGGTAAATCATTGGCCAGTCTGGATCCAAGCCGCCATCCCCGGTGATAGACACTACATAGAGTTGTGAGAGGGCGTTGGCTGTGACAAGTTCCTTCCCAGGCTTGTACTTGATGTGCAACTGGTAGGGGGATAGACGCTTGACCCAGCCTGCTTGGCAGTGTGTCAAGTGGGACTGTATGTTGAAGTAATGAAGTGACTTGTGGTCTGTCAGGACACGGGGAGGAAAGGTTGTCCCTTCCAGGTAACAGTGTCATTTCTCAACACAATGCAAAATTGCTGCCAACTCTTTATTGTGTATAGGGTAATGTTGTTCTGAGTCAGTGAGCTTCCTTTACTTGTATGCCACAGGGAGAAAGACGCCTTTGTCAGTTTCTACCTGTAGTACACCCCCTATGTCCCTGTCAGAGGTGTCAGTCTTGAGTTTGCATTGGCAGTTCCAATTCGGAAACTGCAATACAGGTACAGTTGTAAGTCTCTACTTCAACGTCTCAAAGGATTGGTCTCTGGTAGGGGTCCAGTGGAAGATCTGTTTAGTGTTCAGGAGCTTGGTGAGAGGTGCAATAAGTTCTCCACAGTTGGGGATGTATTTACGCACGTAGGCAACCATGTCCAAGAAGGTACACACCTGCCTGACATTAGTGGGAGGTGGCATACTGGTGATTGCCTTGATCTTGGCAGGATTGGTGTATAGTTCCTGTCCACCAGTCCCCAAAGTGTGTCCTGGGTCATAGCCAGGGACTGGCTGGAAGGGGTTGTCATTCTCTAGTAAGGGATAATGTATCTCAGAAATATTTATAGGGGTTGAAATGAGCTTTTATTCACTATCAGAAGAAAGATCCCCTTAAAAACCTTCTGATATATGGCCTGGGGGTCAGGGGAACAATATGGGTTTGCCAATACTTGGAGTCCTCCAACAATATCTTGGACTCCTTGTACTTGGTCTTGGGCTCCTGCGCTTTGGTTTTGGGCTCCTGCACTTCAGCCTTGGACTCCTGTGGTCTGTTCCAGCTCAGGCTTCCTTAGCTTGGTCTCTGGCTCCTTCTGTAGTTCTTGTGGCCTTTGTAATCCACTTGATCCAGTCCCTGAAGAGTCTCAGATAGCTCCCCCTTTTATAGCTCCTTGTTTCAGACCAAAAATCTCTCTTAGAACTTTGGTTTTCAAAAGCTTAAACTATCCAGTTTTTCTCTCTCTATAATATATTAAACTTTAGAACTTACTTTAGCCAATGAAAGCCCTTGATTTTCCGCTTATGCTCCTCATTTTTTAGGCTTTAACTCTCAAGTTAAAGCCCTCAAAACACTGATTAAATAGACTCTAGCTTGCAGCCAATCATGCACCTTGCTTTCATGGTTTTGCCAAAACTTTACCCAAAAGACTTGCTCTTAACTATGATTCAAATCTGAGGCTGTCTTGCTCTGGGTAAACAACTGCTCTGCGTTTTAAATAGTTTCACTGTAATTCCTGTCCCATTTCTCTGGCAAATCTCAAGCGCTTTTGTATATGTTTTTCTTAAGTGAATTTTGAACCCTTGATTTTTCAACGCTTCTCTGTGTTTCCATGTGTTTCCCTCAACGTTTTGCAACTTTGAACTTGCTTGCTTCTTGCCCTTTTGCCTCTCCTAGTTGTTCTTGGCAAAATTTGCTCTTTTGCCCTCACAGTTTCCTTGTCCTATTTCTGGCCCCTCTCTGGCTCCTTTATGGCCTAATTCCAACCTAATAAATTCCCAGTTTTAAATCTTTGTAAAATTTTTTCTTTTCTGTTTTTTTCCCTTGTAGTATGATACAATAATTACTTCTTTTTTCATACTATAATTTTGATAGCATTAAATCCTTTTTTAACTGCTTCTTTTTGTAACATTTCTTCTTTAAAGACACCAAAAACAGCCTTCCAGCTTCTACTTCCAGTCTAGATAGTCCTTCTAGGTCCTCTTCTAGTCCTGCACTTATATATTCTTGGTCCTTCTGCCTGTTCTTAAATAATATCTCTCAGCTCATTGGTTTAACCAGAAATCAGTCCATCTTAGCTCACAGAACAGCCTTTTTCCAGTCTTAAAACAGCATTCCAGTCCTCTAGCTACTCCTTTATCATGACCAGCTACTTCTGCATCATGATACTTGAGCCTCCCAGCTTATCCTCACTAGGAATTACCTTGTTTCCTCCTGCACAAAGAGCCATTTTGGTTTCAAAACTTCAATATAGACCAAAAGTCCCTCAACTAGTTTTCACTGTGATCAAACAGTCCTTCTTACTAGTCTTCTCTGCTAATCCCTTGAACCACCTTGGTTCTTTATCTCAGCCCCTGTTACCAGAACCTGTAGACCCAGGAATGAGTCTACATTGAACTGGCATTTGACTAGGCCCTTGCAAGTGGCACTCCACTTAGGCCATTCAACCATAGATAAATGCCTATGTGTTGTTTTAACTCAACCGGGTGATTAAAGCTGGGCTTTCAGTTGTAAAGTAATCAGCTTTAATTCCCAGAGGCCTGATCACACCAAGTTCTGCAGCTTGCTTCCACAAGCAAACCGCCTTGATGACACCTCTGAGCAAATATATGCCCTACAATGCTTACTTTGGGCTCTCCCCAAAGCTCCCATAGAGGCATAAACAAGGACACCTTACCAGTCTGTTAGGTAGGATGCTTGCTCACAGACCTCCTGTAAGTGTATCAGGGTACATAGAGCCCTCAGAGCTTTTCTCCTCCATGGCAGCCCACGCTACCCACCAGGGGTTCAAAACTTACAGCCCTGGTAGGCGTCCCCTGCCATGCTGGAATAAACTTCTACCCTGGCAGCCTGCGTTACCTACCAGGGTCTAAACATCCTCCAGCCTGAGCAGCAAACACTACCCATCAGGATGGATCACTTCCCACCCCAAACAGACAAAGTTCCCTGCTGATATATCTCATTCTTCACCCCAAGCAGCCACAGTTCCCTGATGGGTGAAGACCTCTAGCCCACAGCAGCCAATATCTTCTGCTGGGTGGAGATAACATCTGCCTCTAGTAGTCTTTACACCTACTAGCTAAGCCTTATCTTCCCTAGTAGCCATCATTCCCTACTAGGCCTCTTCCTTCAACAAACAACCAAATCTTTACGTGATCAACATTAGCCCTGCCTTCAAACCACCAAACATGTGGACCATCACAGTTGGGCTTTATTCCTTCAGCAGATATGGTGTGCTCAAGGAACAGCAGCTCTGACTTGATAAACTTGCATTTGAAGGGTTTAGCTTTTAGCTGATTTTTTTAAAGGGTGTCAAGGACAGCACAGAGGTGTTGGAGGTGCGTT
This sequence comes from Entomophthora muscae, assembly GCA_014839935.2. Taxonomy (NCBI): domain Eukaryota; kingdom Fungi; phylum Entomophthoromycota; class Entomophthoromycetes; order Entomophthorales; family Entomophthoraceae; genus Entomophthora; species Entomophthora muscae. Next base: position 14,463 of record QTSX02003626.1, read on the forward strand.
GTTTGATCTTGACTGAAGACAATAATGTTGTTAAGGTACACAACCACACATTTCCCAATCAATTCCTCAAATGCTTTGTTCATCAACATGGCAAAGGTGGAAGGAACGTTGGTCATCCCAAAGTTCATGTCCTGACACTCAAAAAACCTGTAGCGTGTGCAGAAGGCAGCTTTTGCCTCATCCCCTGGTACAATGTGGACCTGGTTGTACCCTGCAGTGAGATCAATCTTGCTAAAGACCTTTGCACCTGCAAGTGTGTCAAACAGGTTGTCAATCAATGGCAGGGGGTACTTATTCTTAACTGTCACCTCATTTAAGGCGTGGTAGTCTGTGACCAGGCAAAGGGACACGTCCTTCTAGGCTACAAAGAAGACAGCTGCCCTATATGGTGAGAGCAAGGGGCAAATTAAGCCCTTGTCTAGTGCGTCCACAAGGTGCTGGCAGAGGGTCTCATCTTCTTTTGGTGTGAGATAGTATAAGGGACGTGCTTTAGGTAACAGCCCTTGGTGTTGTACAGCGTGCTGGATCTCCTGGGAGGAGGTAGTTGTTCAAGTGTCTCACTGAACACGTCCTTATATTCATTAGGGAGCGTAGTAAGCGCTGGTGAAAATAAAGTGGTCAAGGAAGGGGCCGCAGGTGGTTCAATGCAGATAACTTCAACTGAGCATTGATTGAAGTCTAGTTTCCCCCCCTTGAAATCATATAAGATTATTTCTGTTATTCTGACAAACACTAAATTGTGAAGAAGCTTGCTCATTTCAACAGGATAGATCTGAAAGCCCACCCCATTTATATTGAGGGTGATAACAGACTTATCCCAATTGATGTAGGGATAATTTTGACAAAGCCAGTCAAGGACAGCAATTACATCATGACTGAGCCTGGCCATGATTGGCCCAGAGAACTTAACCTGGACATTCCTCATTCTCACAGAGAAGGGGAACGTCTTGTGGGTAATTGCTACTCTGTGTGAGTTAGCTACTAATACTGCCTTGAATCTGCTGGGTACACAGTCTAACTGCTGTGAATCAACAAATGCCTGGTCCACTATAGTGTGGTTGGCCCTGGTGTCTACCAACAATTTGTGGGTGTCTCCACAAAAACAGAAGGGATAAGCCAAGTGGGTTATTTTATTGAGGGAGTGGCTCTCTTGAAGCACAGGGTTGTCACTGTGGACCTGGAAGACATCAAAGGTTTCAACTTTGTGTACATTATAGTTGCAGGGATTCTTTGCAAGGAGGGATTGCGAGTGTGGGTCAAGTAGGGTTGTAGAACCTCTTGTAGATACAATCCCCAGGCTTTTCCCAGGTCCTCAATTTGGGCTAGCTGGAGCTCCCCTTACGGGGCCATTTAGTTCCATTATCCTGCTGATGGGGCTGGTGGCAGCCTACTTGGTTTTGGGTGCTGCCAGGTGTTGCATGAGGTCAAGGACAAGCATCATTTGTACAACAGAAGCCCATTGAAGCCTGGTTGTTGGCCTCCACAATGGCTTTATAGCAGTCATCAATGGAGGTGTAGCAACCTACAGGGACCCACTTCCAGATATGGGGCTTGAGCCCATTGACTATCAGGGTTAGAAGCATGGTGTTCCTGTTGGTCACAGCTTCTGGGGCAGCGGCAAGAGCTTGTTGCCAGGCAGCAAGGTATTTGGGAACAGATCCATCCTGTTTGTTTGCTAGAAGAGGAGTTCCCACCACAATAGGAGAGAAGGTTTTGCTGTAGCAGGACTTTGCAGCGTCCCTGAATGCCACCCAGGTGACTTCATTTTCCTGACTGGCCCAGTTGGTAAACCACACAGCAGCAGGCCCTGTGAGGCGCCCTGACGCAGTAGTAACCCACATGAGCTCAGGGACCTGACAGATGCAAAGGCAGGTTTCAGTATATTGGAGTCAACTGACAATATCAGCCCCTTTGATGCCCCCCACAAATGATTCTAGCTGGTCTTGATAAATAACGTAACAGTTGGGGATGTCCCCCTTGGGGATTGGCAGGAAGGTCTCTTGATGGGGAGTAGCCATACAGCCCATACTCTGTCCTTTCTTAGGGGAATTTTTTTCTTTAGGTAGGTTGTGAACCTAATTCTGCTACTACTGTTGTATTGAACCAATGAGGATTCAGTATTTGAAATTAGGGAAGACAACAGCCCAATAGAAAGGACAGGAATAATAAGAATAAGGTATTGTTTATTGTAGAATATTGTGATTAATATACCATATGGGAAAGGCCACACAGCCACAAGAGGGTGGCATAATGGCTTGTTCCATGTAAGGAATTGAGCCAAGTAATAAGTTGTGTGGGGATCAACAAGTTGAATTGGTAGTGCTCCTAATTAGGAGAAAGTGCCCGCAATCCTTATTGTTATCAGATTGGTTCATGTTGTTTGATACGTCAAGGGACAAATCATTGAGCGCCCCCTGTTTATTGTAAGATACATTGGCAGGCAAGTCTGGAAACTTGATTTCAACAATAAAGCTCCTCCTAAGACACCCACGCCTTCACCAGAGCCTGAGGAAACAAGCCCAACCCCTCCCCAATATCCTTTTGTTTACTTCCCTTCTGATCCACAAGAGAAGTGATTAAACTTCAATTGTCACTCTGATCCCACCTCAGAGCCTGAAGAGGAAGAGAAGCAGGAGCCTGAGACTGGTGCTCCTGCAGATGATCAAATTGAGCTCTGGGATCTTAATACCATCCACAATATATGCAATCAAAATGGCACCTTTGCTGTGCCCAAAACATACCCATCCAGCTACCCCATAATGATTAAGAAAGGGGGTGCTGGCTTTTTCTACAAGGACTACAGCTTCATCTGTAATGACAAGAAGAAAGCAATCCGCCAACTTCACTACAAATGTCTTAAATTTGGGTGCCCTGCTAGACTCACCACTTAATGGCTCACTAGGTTCAAGGCCCTGACTACTGGGCATGACTGCACCAAGCCTTTTGACCCCCTTTATCAACTGATCTGTTAGTTTCTTTGCCAAGTCATTCCTACCACCAAAGATCAAACCACCACTGAGGTTGTCAATGATGCCCTCCTCACTTTAAATGATACTCAACTTGCCACTGTTGGTGGCGCCTCCAAGTTACAGAGATATCTCACTGATCAGAGATATGCTCTGAGCACTGAAGGTGTCAGTGCTTCATCAATTGATCCTTATCAAAGAACAAAAACTATCTCATCATCAGGAGAGATTCCTTCTCCACAACAACAATCAACATCCCCCCAAGTGCATTATTTGATTTGCCACCTTGCAGGATCTGTGCAACCTGTTGAAATGTAAAACATGGCTTGCAGATGGCACTTTCTCCACCTGCCCAAAGTTATTTAGCCAGCTCTGGAGCATTCACGGGCAGGTGGGAAATCTAGTTTTTCCCCTGGTCTTCTTTTTCCTCCCAAATAAGAAGCAGGAAGCTTATATATGTGCTCTTACAATTCTAAAGGCCAATTTGGATGAAATCCTCCCAATCATTGAAGAAGAGCCAAAGGAAACCAGAGGGCGCAAGAAGAAGGCCCAGCCACAGGAAGAGGAAGCCACCCCAACCAGGAAGCAGCCCAAAAGCCTTCCCTATCACAAATATCTGGTAGTGGATTTCAAACAGGCTCAGGCAAATGCCTTTATTTGAGTCTTTAATAGCTCCCCTCAGGGATGCTACTTCCACTTCTGGCAGGCACTCTGCTGCAGCCTCCAAAAGTGCTCTGACCTTCATTAGCTGGTCAACTCAGAAGGCACCAAAGAAGCCAAGGATATCTTCAATTGCTTTGCTGCCCTTGCTCTGGTTAGAAAGGAGGTGACAAATGCCTTCTATGACGCTTTACTCCGTCACACATATATTATAGCCAACCAGGCAGCCTTTGCGCCCTTTATTGAGTATTTTGAAACTCAATGGGTTAGAGTGTTTCAAGGAGCACGCCACATCAGAAAGGGCAGTGAATGAATCACCTGGAACTTCTTTAAGCAGGTAAAAGATGTTTTAATCAAGACCACCTCTTCCCTTGAAGGGTGGCATAGCCAGTTTGCTTCAAGGATCAGGGTTCATAAGCCTGAATTCAACAAAATAATGGTGCATCTCAAGACCCAACAAGCCATCTCTGCCCTCCTCTTCAAGACTGGTATAAAGACCAAGGGTGATCCCCCCAAGCAGACCAAGGCAGTGAATAAGTATACTGAAATCAGCAAGGTGGTCCTTGCCTACTATCCTAAGGATAGAAAGCTTGAGCATCTCCAAGCTATCTCAGTTGCTCTTTCTACCAATGTTTGAGTCCTTTCCCAATAAACTATTCTTTATATTCTCTCTTATTTCCTTTGATTTTACCATTCTTTGACTTTTTTGGCATTTGGTACAATTATATTCTTATTTTAAATAATAGTTTATAGTTAAAATAGATGAAAAGGTTGTTTTTGGGATTATTTTAACTTTTGGGCTTTACACAACTATATTGCTACTAAATGACCCCATTTTTTATTGCAGATTTGAAATCCTGAGGCTTTTTTAAGCCTAGAAATGTTTTTGAATTTTATTTTTTGAGAATTTCTTGGATTTTTTTGGAGTTGAAAAAATCTAAAATTTTAAAACTTGTTTTTCTTAGTTGAAATGCCGTAAATTGAAATGGTGTTTTTACTATATAATTGAGATGGCGTAATTTGAGATAGCGTTTTTCAAAGTGCCGTTTTTGAAATGACGTGTCCTACCCAGACAACACAGAGAGGGCAAAGGCCTTAAACTGTAGGCCCTCAACCACTGTCTTTTGAATATTGAGCAGGCGCTCAATGGTCTTCTCTGTTGTGTCAGGCATTTTGGTCATTAATGCCTTGGCTGTCACCCTGTCAATTTTCTTACCTTTGAGGACAGCAGACTTCAACTTTTCTTTTTTTCTTTATATATCTTTTATATCTGTGATTATAGAGTTGAGGTTTTTTAAGAAGCTTTTCTATTTCTCTCATTGATTTTTACTAACCTTTCCATATGTTTTTATAGCTATCACCCCAATAAACACTGTGTTATTCTGATACTATTGACTCTTTGTTTATCCTTGTTTGTTTTCCCATTTACTACAATATCCCATCTTTTTACCCACTGTGTATATGTTTTACATTTATATTGATTTGTGTTGTTTGCTTTGTGTTTTTCATTGCTTCCAAAATTGCCATATTGTTTTAGCCCTTTCATAACCCCTTGTGAAAGTGTTAACAACAATTTGGTGATCAGCTAAATTTAAATTAGATAATTATGTGTTTATTGTGTTTAGAGGAAGTTGTTGCTAATCTGAATTCAAAATCTTAATGATAAACTTTATGTCACAACAGTCACTTTCTCACTTGGTTCCTGATTGGCTTAAAGTTTATCATTAAAGTTTGAATTTGGATCAATGACAACTTTGTCTAAACACAATAAATATATAGTTTTCTAATTTAAACTTAGCTGATCACCAAATTGTTTTTAATATTTTCACAAGGGGTTCTGTAAAGTACTAAAAACAACTGTTTTCTGGATATAGATACTGTAAATTCAGAACCTAAACATAAAATGCAGGATTGTCAAATACTTGGTCCAAATTTCAAATCACTTTTACAGGAAACTCAGCTAAGTGAAAATTAAAATATTTAATAAAATCAACCATTTAATTTGACCTTTTTTGATTTACTTAAATTGGCAAATTTTGAATCTCTTGAGCAGATAATTTAACTGACAAAAGACAGAACTCAGCAAACAAATGTAGGATACATGGATCATAAATGCAGGATTATAATGTACAATTTGGTATTTACTGCATGTCTAACAAATCATAGACATCAGGTAAAACTTAAAAATCTGAACTTGCGGGATTGTCAAATCCAAGAACTATATTTCAAATCACTTTTGAATTCCACTAGTAAACTCAAATAATAATTGCAAGAACTGGAATTTAAATTGAATGTACAGTAAGAACCTAGACAAATCAACCCAAATCAAGCAGCTCCACTCTGGATAAAATCAAATGAAAAATCCAATCTCAACAACCATGTTTAGACATGAAATTAAGTGAAATGCAAAATTGTCTAAACTGGAAATGATGCAATATTCTGCACTCTAAATTGCTAATATAGCAACCAAAAAACCATATAATGATATATGAGCTACCCTCCTGATGACGCAGATATTTTTTAAAAGTTTTTTGGCCCCCAATGTAGCCAGGAGCCAAAAAAACTCTTAAAAATTTTCAAGGAAGGAAGGAGGGGGAAGATAAACCATCAGTCTACTAACTATGTATTCATGTATTGCTACTAAGGATACTTGATTACAGTTGATTTTAAAAAATGCTAATAATAAAATAGAATTATATTACAATCTATCTTATCATGTTGTCTTTTCCTTGATGTGTTGATAGTTCATTTGCTGTTGATAATTTGATTGTGTTTAATTGGATAGTTTCACCTCCAGTCACCAAGGTAACTTGTTTTCCTATCACCTTGGCAATTGGAGGTGAAACTATCCAATTAAACGCAATTAAATTATCAACAGCAAATGAACTATCAACACATCAAGGAAAAGACAACATGATAATGTAGATTTTAATATATAACTCTATTTTAGTATTAGCATTTTTAAAAATCAACTGTAATCAAGCATCTAAATTTTAGCCGACCTAAAATGGAATAGGGTGCTTTTTGAGAATGCCTATGATTCCTAAAAGAATCAGCACAATCCACTCTAGATCATTTATCATCCTTTTTGAGAAAACCATAAATTATGTTTATTTCAAATTCACCTCATTTTTGATTTGAAATTTGGTTCTTGGATTTAAAAATCCCCCAATTTCAGATTTGTTAAGTTTTACCTGATGTCTATGATTTGTTTGAAATTCAGGAAATCTCAAATCATACATTAGAATCCCACATTTCTGATTCATGTATCCCGCATTTTTTTGTTATGTTTTGTCTTTTGGTAGTTGAGTTATCTGCTCAAGAGATTCAAAATTTGCCAATTTAAATAAATCAAAAAAAGTCAAATTAAATATTTTATTTTTCACTCAGCTAAGTTGCCCGCAAAAGTGATTCAAAATTTGAACCAAGGATTTGATAATCCCACATTTTTACTTTTAGGTTCTGAATTTACAGTATACCCTTATGATGGTCATCATGGAACGTGACCCGCAGATGCCCCTGGTCCAGGTACGTCTCCAGCTGGGACCCCACAGTATCTTCATTAACAAAAGAACAGTGAATTTGTAGATGCATGGAGTAGTTGTTGCTGCCGGAATCCTATCCAATCAGGTTCTTGATGGTCCTAGTTTGGTGGATACCAACCCCTAAAATTTAACCATTATTAATTTTTATTAAAGGGAGGGTAATGAGAACACACAATGACATCATCTTCTTGTTGTATGCCTGATTTCTGCAAGCATCCAAGATTATTGAGAAAAGCGTATCCAATCTGACATCTACAATTGCAGCCTAATCTTGTATCAATTTGCTTGGGTTTTGTTGGCAGTTTCCCCATTGGGTGTCAATTATTACTTGGCAATATCAAACACCACAGATGGGTATGCCTACCAGACAGAGCTCAAGGACATGCTGGAGGAGCTATGTGATGATCCAAATGTTTGGTGGTTCTGCAGGCGGGGCTAATGTTGGCCAAGAAAAAGTTTGGTTGTTTGTTGAAGGTGAGCCTAGTAGGTGACAGAAGGCTACTAGCGGTAAGTAGGGTGAGCCTAGTAGGTAACATGGTCTACTAGGGTAAGTAAGGTGAGCCTAGTAGGTAACATGATCTACTAGGGTAAGTAAGGCCTGCCTGGTAGGTAACATAGGACTACTAGGGGCAGATGTTGCCTCCATCCAGCAGAAGATATTGGCTGTTTTGGGGCTATAGTGCTTTACCCCGCAGGAAACTGTGGCTGCAAAAGGGTGAAGACTGAAATAGCAAGCAGGGAACTTTGTCTGTCTGGGGGGAGTAGGTTTTGGACCCCTGGTAGGTAACGCGGGCTGCCAGGGAAGGGAAGAGCTCTGAGGGCTCTACGTACCCTAATACGCTTACGGGAGGTCTGTGAGCAAGCACCCTATCTAAAAGACTGGTAGGGTGTCCTTGTTTATGCCCCTATGGGAGCTTTGGGGAAACCCAAGGTGAGAATTGGAGGGTATAGACTTGCTCAGAGGTGTCACCAAGGCGGCTTGCTTGGGGAAGCAAGCTGCAGAACTTGGTGTGATCAGGCCTCTGGGAAGTAGAGCTGATTACTCTGCAACTGAAAGCCCAGACTTAATCACCTGGGTGAGTAAAGACAACACATAGACATTAATCTATGGTTGAATGGCCTAAGTGGACTATCACTTGCAAGGGCCCAGTCAAACGCCAGTTCAATGTAGACTCATACCTGGGTCTACAAGTTCTGGCAATGGGGGCTGAGATAAAGAACTGAAGTGGTTCACAGAATTAACAGAGAAAACTAGCAATAGAGACTGTTTGGTCACAGTGAAGGCTAGTTAATGGACTGTTAATTCATATTGAATTGAATTAACCAATATGGTTCAGTGTGTAGAAGGAACAAATAAGGTTCCTAGTGAGGATTTGTTGAGTAACTGGTTGGGGATAAGTTGAAGGACAAGAAGATTATGATGCAGGACTAGCTGATCATAGAGCAGGATGGCTAAAGAACCGAGAGTTGGTGCTGAAGAACTAAAGAGCTGAGAGGAGGAACTAGCCAGACTAGATGCAGGGGCTGGAAGAGCTGATTTTAGTGACTTTTGGAGAGGAAATATAGATAAAAAGAAGCAGTTAAAAAAATAATTAAAAACTGCCTGATTATGATTAAAAAAAGGATTGAAAATCATATAATGAAAAAGAAAGAAAAGGAAAATAATATATAGTTTATTAGAACTATATACTATTTTAGAAAGAAGAATTGAAGAGGAATTGAGCCAGAAGGAAGCTGGAAATAGAACAGAGAAACAATGAGAGCAAAAGAGCAAATTTTTACAAGAACAACTAGGAAAGGCAAAAGGACAAGCAGCAAGTAGATTCAAAGTTGCAAAACAGTGAAAGAAACACGGAGAAACAGAGAAGCGTTGAAAAATTGAAGGGTTGGAATTTGCTTAAGTAAAACATATGTGGAAGCGCTCAAGATTTGTTGGGGAAACATGGCAGGAATTACAGCAAAACCATTTGAAACGCAGAGCAGTTGTTTACCTGGAGCAAGACAGCATTGAGTCAAACCAGGGTCAAGGACAGGTCATCTGGGGAAACCTTTTTGGCAAAACCATTGAATCAAGGTGTATGGTTGGATGCAAGCCAGAGTCTATTTGATCAGTGTTTTAAGGGCTTTAACTTAATAGTTTAAGCCTAAAAAATGAGGAGCAGAAGCAAAAAATTCAGGGCTTTCATTGGCTGAAGTAAGTTTAAAGGTTTAATATATTATAGAAGAAGAAAAATAGGATAGTTTAAGCTTTGAAGAACCAGAGTTCTAAGAGAGTTTTTTAGTCTGAAACAAGGGGCTATAAAAGGGAGAGCTATTTGAGACTCTTCTGGGACTGGATCAAGTGGATTAAAAAGCCACAGAAACTGCAGAAGAAGCCAAAGACCAATAATAGGAAGCCAGAGCTAGGAACAGACTGCAGAAAGGCTAAGATGGGAACATAGGAGCCCAAGACCAAGGTACAGGAATACCAGACCAAGGTGCAGGAACACAAGACTGAAGTGCAGTAGCCCAAGACCAAGGAGCAGGAGCTGAAGACCAAGTACAAGGAGTCCAAGATATTGTTGAAGGACTCCAAGTATTGGCAAATCCATATTGTTTCCTTGACCCCACAGGCCATATACTAGAAGGTTTCTAAGGGGATCTTCCTTCTGAGAGTGAATAAAAGCCCATTTCAACCCCTATACATATTTCTGAGATACATTTCCCCTTACTAGAGAATGACAACCCCTTCCAGCCGGTCCCTGGCTACAATCCAAGACACATTTGGGGACTGGTGACCAGGAACCCAACAAGTGGGCTATCCAAAAAGCCGTGTGCACAGTTGTACTGAGTGTAGAGATAAAGCAGCGGGAATGGGCAACCAAGGGAATTGCAGCTGCAGAGCACACCTGTTGGTCCTACTCCACCAATCACACTGACATGCATCTTGAAGATGTATGTCTTTACAATTTTTGTTCAGCTCTCAGGTGCTTAAAGCCTGCCACATACAATAAACTGTGCACCCAAATTGAGAAGGGGTATGAGCTTTTCCCTTCCATATTTTTCCAGGACTTATCAGATCTTGTCATATACTATGCAAGTGATAAGTCCAGAAAGGACTCCTGCCTCCCCCCACATCCATCCATTTGGTTTGTCAAGCCCACATACATGACAGAAGAAGAATTTGAGCAATTGAATCAATAAGCTCTTGTTGCCTCTTCCCAGTCAACAAACCAAGCCTCCCCATCTCTCCCATCAAGACCAAGCTAACCGCCTTCCAACCCTGACTTCCAAACCACCACCCATTCCCTTCCCATTATCTCTGATGCTGTCCCTTTCACAAGCACATATTATGACAACATATATTCCTTCCATTCCCTCCCCTACTTGTCCTTTGATGAGTAAAATAAAACCTTTATTTGTGACAACTTATTAAAATTGATATTATTTCTTTTGATTTATAATTAATAACATATTCTTTTTACATTATTGACATTCTCATAATCAATAAAATTTTGTAAATTTGATGTGGTAACATATAATTATTTGCATGAATATATTCAAGATCAATAATAAATTAAGGACCACAAATGTATAAATTACGTTAGAATATTAAAGGTATGTATTAAATCCTGATATTTAGATATTATGTGCATAACTAAATGCATTCTGTATAATAAAATTCATTGTAAATGTGGCTTTTTTCATTGTAATTTATATAAATGGACTGTGTTTATATTAGAGAGTCATTAACACTTAGTAAAAATATTGATACATAGTGCATTTTAAAGCCTTATATTTACCTATTGGTAAGAATTCTGTAAACTTTTTAGTCATATTTTGCAGGTAAAAATAATGTAATGGTTTAATAAATTACTGTTTATTACCATTAATTGGCTGATTTTCTTTGCTGTGGCAATTGTGCATTTTCTGATATTTATGTACTAGTATCCAATTAGTTGGTTTCACATCCATTTGCACAGGCAATAGGAAACATGGTTACCACTCTGACCACATCTAGTAATGGGGTGGCAACCATGTTTCCTATTGCCTGTGCAAATGGATGTGAAACCAAATAATTGGATACTAGTACATAAATATCAGAAAATGTACAATTGCCACAGCAAAGAAAATCAGCCAATTAATGGTAATAAACAGTAATTTATTAAATCATTACATTATTATTACCTGCAAAATATGACTAAAAAGTTTACAGAATTCTTACCAATAGGTAAATATAAGGCTTTAAAATGCACTATGTATCAATATTTTACTAAGTGTTAATGGCTCTCTAATATAAACACAGTACATTTATATAAATTACAATGAAAAAAAGCCACATTTACAATGAATTTTATTACACAGAATGCATTTAGTTATGCACATAATATCTAAATATCAGGATTAAATACATGCCTGTAATATTCTAATGTAATTTTTACATTTGTGGTCCTTAAATTGTTATTAATGAAAAATATTCAGTGTTGAAGGTAGTACTATAAAACCAGTTTTTTGATGTAATTCAAACAAAAGGTCAAATATCTACAACTTGATAAATTAATTAGAAGCACACCTGCAAAAGGTTGTTGAAATAGAAAAAATATCAGGGAACTAGTAAAAGGAAATCTGGACAACAGGGGCCAGCCACTGATCTAGCCAAAGGAAGATGCTCTGGATAAACTGTGAAATATTATAGTTGAAAAAAAACAAAGAAGTGTTACTTAATATACAGGGGAAAATCTTATCAAGTATGAAGTGCAATGATGCAGACTACAATTTGTGGGAGTTCTGGCAAGGGGCCAAAAAACACAATAAGAAAATCAAACTAATTGAAGGAACTGAAATCTCAAAGGAAATTAACACTAATGAAGAGGAAACTAATCAAATGGAAACAGATGAAAACAAAGCACAATCAAGAAGCAGAAGCACCACAAGAAGCAATGAAAATTTAACAAATTAAAATCAAGAGGAAGCACAAGTAGCACAAAAAATAAGGAAGATCAAGCCAAGGAAATCAAATGAAAAGCAGCCAATGCTCATGAAGTTTGCTGAAGGGGTGCCAGTGGCTGAGGTGCCACGGGGGAAACAATCAGTAGGTTTTTTATGCTTTACTTATATTTACTTTATTTATAACTAGGAATGAGGACGCGGTTGCTGAAGTGGCAGCTTTTACGCCCAGTTGGTTTTAAAGGGGTTACCAATCACTGGTAGCCCCTGTAAAGCAAATAAATCAAAATGAAATAAATAAAATAATTCAAATGAAAAGGATAATTTTGCAAATATTGAAGCAAAGAAAAATGATTACTTGCCACCCGCAGGGTGCTTGCTGTGGGTTAGAGAAGCCTATAAGCTAGGCAGAACAATCAACTTTAAGGAAATGAATGAAATTCAAGGGAATATCAAGATAAATTTCAATGAATATATTGATAAGGAGCGCCTTTTGGGGAAGCTTCAAATATGGAATTAAGAAAGAAGAGAAGTATATTTTATTAGATAATACTTTAGACTTATATGGACTTGGCTGTGGCGGGAATTTAGTTGGATCAAACCTAGGGGTTGGTCATGTGCTAGATGGGTTCAAGCCACTGGATACTTGGACAGTCAGGTGATATTGCTTGGTTACCATTCTTGGTATGCCAAACGGTATATTAGAAGGGGACTAAATTGGGCAATGGCTGGATGTTAAGTAGGTTGGCAGTAGCCAGAATGCTTGTACATCCAGACCCTTGACAATATTTACAAATGCTGTGAACAATTCCCATTTGCAAATATAAATAAATAGGGAAAAACTTTAAAAAACAGAATTTCAAATAGGACCATAATATCTCAAAACTGAACTTTCCAATGAAGTGTTTAAAGCATTATCAAATAAAGTTGGGGACACAGTCCTTGTGAATAAGTTCAAGCCTTTATTTATTTTTTTTGCAGAGGCATGCAGGGTGGATACAAGCCAGGCGCCCCCTGGAACCATCTTCAAGTTCAGCAACACATCTTATATCAACAGATTAGTTCAAATATAAAAAGTTGTGCATGTTTTCAGAAAACTTACCTCTCAAAGGATTCATGTCGCAACATACCTAGGAATCTTATTACATTGCATATTAAAAACAAATGTTAAAAAGTTGGAAGACATACCAATTCAAATAGACATATGCCAATTAGCATTAGAACAACTGAAGATACTGCAGGGGTATAGAACAGTTGAGCACGTCCTGTATGACTCCTTTGCATTGGCATTGTTGTATGGGTAATATGTGCCTCCCAAAAAGAGCCTATTAATCAATTCTCTTATCTGATTGCCTTTTATTAAGTGTTCAGCAACCACCAGGGTGCTGAGCGCCACCCCTCTAGCAATCACATCCAGAGTTTTCCACCACATACAGAAGAGTATCTGGTTCCAATTAGACACATTAGCATAAAATTTGATTTTGGGGTTTAATATCCCAGAATAATCACATTCTCCTTTGCAATTAGCACCCCCTTAATAAAGTATCTTCTCTTGCAATTTATCTTTTTTATTTTATTTTATTTTATTTTATTTTATTTTTATGTTTAATTTTATTTTAATATTTAAATTTTAATATTTAAATTATAATATTTAAATTATAACAATAATATATAAAAATATATTATAATACAGTAGTTATAGTAAAAAAACATGTGAAATAATAAATATGATTTAAAAATGTGTTTATTTAGTTGCTTGTTGAGTACAGGTTCACATATTACATAGTTAAACAATGAGAGCTGAATTTATCTGCATCAGGATGCCTGCTCCACTTTTGTTTTAAACAAGTGATTGTTTAGAACTCAAATTACCTTTCCCTTGTAATATGATTTGATAAATAGATTTGATATGCTTACCCCGCATCATAAATACTAATTAGTAAGAGATACATGAAAATCAATGGTTTTTGTGTTGTGTGGCTATAGTGGCACTAAATCAATAAGGTCAGATGATGACTTGCAAGGTCCAATTTGTGTCTAAAAAAGCCAAAGTACTAAAAAGGGTTCACAATTATTTATATAAAATTAATCTATTTGTATCTTAATTAATTTATTTATTTGTAAGCTCTACGGTCAATACAATATTTGGTGCATTATAATAAAAATATGTGTCTCTATATCTAGTATAACTAATTTTACTTAACTTTTGTATGTATTCTTAAATGTCTATAATATAATCAAACATCACATCATTACAGTAGCTTCAAAAGCTATGGCAACAACTGAAATACCTCAGATTTAAACAAAATGATTTCAGATTTGAACAAAATCCAAGTTGTGCAAGATTCAGGATTCAATTAATTTAAAAAAAAATCAGTTAATAAATTAACTGTCAAACAAAAAAACAAATTTCACTAGCCCATTATACAAAATTATAGCAAATATAAAGTGGTGTTGTTTAAACTACAAATGAAATGAACTGACACAACAAGTGATATGAATGGATGCTATTCTGGAGTATATTATAATCCAATCAAGATTTATATAAGGCACCAAAAGAAGGACTAAAATGAAACAAAATTTGAGCAATCTAGAAGTGAGATTCCATAAGCACCAAATGAAATGGAGTCACAAAAGATGTGTAGTATGAGCAGCCTAAAATAGAAAAAGTAACAGTTTAACAGCTAATCAACAGCTATCCAATTTATGAACAGAGGCATTTTATTCATTTTCATGGCTCCTGATTTGTATGAAATGGTTTTGAGAACCTTCCAAATATGGTCTTGAGATTATAATAAAAATAAGTCATAAAATTTTAAACTTCTACTTTTAGTGATTTTATCCTAGGTTTTTTACAATAGTTTTTACTAGCAATGTTTTTGACAGCACCAGCAACCAAGCCAGCAGCAGCCAAGTCAGCTTCAATGGAGGCAAGGCTCAGAACATGGAGACACCTGTTTACACCCAAGCCTTTGAGGCAGGTAACAAGGAAGCTGACCTGTACCTGATCCCTGACCCATATGCCTTTGACTTGTTTGAGAGTCACCTAGCGTTCAGCTCTGCCCCTGTCCTCTTTCCCACCCCTGAACAAGCTGCCTATCAACCAACTAATTAGGATGGCAACCTTGATTTGGAACAACTTCATACCACCAGCCAACCTGCCCCCTACAACCAATCAGTCTTCAGCTCCCACGTCCCAGCGCCCCAAATACAGAATCAATACTGCTCAGATTCTTCAGGAAATTGTGGTACTCAATCAGCTTGGCCTGACCTGGGATGAGATTGCCAACCAATTAAAGCTTACCTGAGCCACTATCATGCAGGAAGTCAAAAATCTGAGGAACAAGGGGAACCTGATTGGGGGAGCCAAGAAGCCAAAGAAGGCCCCTGAGTCCCAAATCACAGAGGCCTACCCAATCATGCTTGACCTCCTTCAGCGGGACCCCAAGATTCCCTTGACCTAGGTCTACAAACAACTTGCACACCATAACATATGGGTTTTCAAGCGCATGGTGCAGCTCTGGATGCACAGAAAAGTGGCTTAAATACAAATTCTTACCAATGTTGCCGGCAAGCAATGGGATGGCGCTGAAGATTCCCTGTATGATTATGTCATTAAATCTTCCCTGGTTCAATGCCTGACTAGTCTAACAGATGACATCATGTTTGTCTCATACTACAAGTTATTTATTGTGTTTGACAATTTTGGTGAGCAAGGAAAATCTGCCATCAAGAATAGAAGAAGGTCAAGAAGGGGATGTTCATTGGTGCATTTCTGGCTGTTTCAGCCAAGGGTTTTGTCTACTATTGGACAACCCCAGATTTCACTAATGGCTACAAGTACAGCCACATCCTTGGTAGATTACTTGACTCCTGGGATGGCTCAAATTCCAAGTACATGGGTTTCTTGAGCCACCAGATAGAGGGTAGCTCCATCACCCTTGAGGCCATCCAGGAACGCGGGCACCAGGCCTCCATATACCCAGATGGTCAAACTGACATCCATCTGGGTGATGTTGTGTTCTTTAATATTGGAGATGCACTCCAGGAGTGCCACCTTCAGGCTTTCAACAACCTCTATCTTGGGGTCCTTGACCACAATTCTCTCTTTGGTCACCAAATGGTGGCTGACTTGTTTGCGCAAATGGTTTTCCATGTGAATATGGGCATCTAATTGCAGAAGGACAAGCACCTCCCACCTTGTGCCACTGCCACCTACCAGCCCATCCAGCCAATGACAGACAAGGAATATAACAAGTGTTACATGGCGGCCATCACACACAATCCTCCTACCCCTACCCCTGCCACCACCACCCACCCAATCCCAGACCCCCCAGGCCAGCACTGCCTCTACGTCTTCCTTCCTGCGCTATTCTGCCTACTAGGCATCACTCTTCCCCACCCCAATAAACCCCCTGTCACCAAACATTTTCTATTTATATTATCTTTATTTTAAATTTCAATTGTTCATGTTCTCTTTGTTTATAGTTGGTTTTATTCTTTATGTCCAGCTTATTTCTATAAAATTGTATATTTACTATACCATGTATCTAGATCCAGAACACAGTTATTTTTAGTACCCAGACACAGTCCCTTGTGATAATATTAACAAAGATTTGGTGATCAGCTTAATTTGAATTAGAATATTATAGGTTAACTGTGTTTAGATAAAGTTGTTACTGATCTGAATTCAAAACCTTAATGATAAACTTTAAGCCAATCAGGAGCCAAGTGATAAAGTGATTTTTGTGACATAAAGGGTCATTCAAAAATTCTTTGGTGCATGTGCGCTAATTAATATGATTGGCTGATTGTTTTGCCATTGCTGCTGTGGCAAGTTGTTGGTAGACTAGTTCCCAATCAGCTTCTGGGTTAGCACTAGTCCACCAACAACTTGCCACAGCAGCAATGGAACACAATGGCAAAACAATCAGCCAATCATATTGATTAGCACACATGCACTAAAAATTTATTGAATGACCCTTTATGTCACAACAATCACTTTATCAGTTGGCTCCTGATTGGCTTAAAGTTTATCATTAAGGTTTTGAATTTGGATCAGTAACAACTTTATCTAAAAACAGTTAACCTATAATTTTCTAATTCAAATTTTGATAGCCACAAAATCATTGTTAATATTTTCACAAGGGGCTGTGCAAAGTGCTAAAAATAATATGCCAATTAAGGAAACAATACCAACACAAAGCAAACAACACATATTGAGTTAAGTGTAAAACATATACACAATGGGTAAAAAATGGGATAATGTAGTAAATAAGAAAACAAACAGAAATAAACATATAGGCAATAGTATCAGAATAATAAAGATTTTATTGGGGTGAAAGCTATAAAAACATATGAAAAGGTTAGTAAAAGCTCATATGAGAGAACTTGAAAAACTACTCAAAGACCTTGACGTGGAAATTGCCAAGATCAAAGAAATTGACCGCAAGGTCAAAGCCAGAGTAAAGTCTGCTGTCCTTGAAGGGGAAAAAATAGACAAGGTGTCTGCAAAGGCCCTAATGACCAAAATACCCAACATGTCAGTGTCAGGAATATTCCTGACAACAACCTTTGTCAAGACAATATTTTGCGCACAATTGAGCTTGAAAGGCAAGACAAAAAATTGCAGCAGTTCCCCCTGATTGGGAAAACTCCCGCAAAACAACCAACAGATAAAAAGTAATTTAAAAATTTAAGTGTTTTAAATTCTGGGTTTTATGCCCCGGCTGCAGGCCGCACGGCCAACTACCAGGTGTCTGCCGGCTGCACACTGAGCCTGGCGGCTTGCCTGTGCGCGCCTGTGCGCGCCTGCTGCCACCCTGCCAGCCAGCAGGGGACAGCGCACCCCCACAGCAGGGCCGTCCACCCCAGCCAGATGGGGAAATTGCCCAATTGGGAATCCAAACAAGGCAACTTCCCCAAGTCCAAAAATGGGGGAACTGCTGCCTAAATTTGGAATCTACCAAATTTTGAGGGGGTTGACAATCAGCCCAGCACTACAATTAATGCATCAGCTGCAAAAGTTGAATTTGAATGCATAAAAGTGCCTGAAGATGCTTCAATTCTATGCAATGCCAAGGATAACAATTCATTGGCTACCAAACCACTATCATCCCAATCCCAAAAGGGAATTCCAGACAACAACAAGTGTTTGGGGTTCCCTATTCAATTCTTTGTACTATTCATGCCCCACTGAGGATGATAGTATATAATAAATCTCAATCACTTGATGGTAGTTTGTGCTATCATTGAGTGAAATTACCCCTCAATAGTATCACATAAATCAATTTAAAGACTTTACCTTCAAGAAGTTAAACAAGACACTAAACTTTGTCTGCCCTTTCCCAGGATCAGAAGATGAATCACCTAATTTTCTTACCTGTCCTCACAGCATGCCTAGGGATTGGGGGCCACTAATCCACTCAATAGCATGGGCCATTCAACAATCCATCTGGCGAGTACTACTACAAGGAGCCAGCGCAGCTCAACTTCTCCAAGCAGTACTCCTGGCCCACACTGGTATTGCCCCACTCCACCCAGTCTGTAGCCATATACACCTTTATATACTACGTACTCAAGTATTTTTCCGGTAACTTTGGATATTATAATGTACACACCAAGGTCTTTAAATTGATGATTTTGGTCTATCCAATTGTGACAGCGCTCACAGGTTTCTAAGTTGCCAACTTGGTCCCTTATTTTGCTAAAGTACCCCCCCAATTGTTGGGTCTTTACAGTCAGAGAAGACAATTGAGTGTCTTCTAAACGTCCAGAAGACTGTTGTAGAAGGCCTCTTGTTCAAGTCCTTTGCCCTCTCTGTGCCATCCATCTGGGTCAATGACCCTGAGATGTATGAACATCTCAAACCTGCCAAGCGTGCCAGAACTAGGGACACAGAATTGCTGGTGCAATGCTTGCATCAAGAATGGCAAAGCCTGCTGAAGCTGCAAGCAAGGAGGATACCCACAAAGGTAACATAAAAAAATAAAATTAATTACAATTTCTAAATACTTAACTTTTTTTAGAAAACATAGACAGTGAACTCTGCCGGGCCCTGGTCCCCTTTTTCCCCACATTTTACGCCAATTATGCCAATAATGTAACAAGGCAGCTATTTCTGTCCCCCCTGTCTTGCGCAAGATGGAGGACCGCGTCTACAGTACCTTTCCAATGTCCTAGGAGGCATTAGCTGGGCTGACACCTGGCAAGGAGCATCCAAGTGGGCAGTTACTGCCTACAAGGATGCCCAACTGGTCTGCCTGGACCCGGTATCACTCAGTGGAGTTTACTGTGTAAACTCCATTGAGCTTGTTTAGGACATCCTGACAATGCTCCCATTCAAGAATATGCCAGAGATGGGCTGGGCCCACACGGCTGCTTGCTTCTTCTTCCCGGTGGTGCATATGCTCTCTTACCTCCTAGAGAACTTCAGGCACACAGTGGAGAGATTGGCTGTTGCAGACGCAACAGCTGTAAAGAAGACCAAGATCCTCCTTGCAGACTTTGGGCTGACCTGGAGTGCGGACAAGACGGGGGTCCCTCTGGTGATGGATCTCACCTTTGCTAAAACTAAGCACAAGAAAAAATAAGTGCAGTATACAATAAGCTATGAAAATTTACTGAAGCCTTTGCTGGGCAAAGGCTTCACCTTGTGGTTTAACTTGTGGTTTACCTTGGGTATCTTTTCTTCTTTGGGATGAGCACCAGTGTAGAGGACCTAGACAGGGTTTTTCTCAGGGTCAACAAGGTCTGTCTCTCACTGGACAGGAAGAAGGTCCCCCCAGGTACGGCTCGGTGAATCACCTCATCCAGGACACCTGGGTCCTGGCTGGTATCTACAGGTTTGCATCCCCACCAGAGAAGCTGCTCCTTCATTCCCACCTCATCATACTCCCTTTTACTAGCTTCCAAGAATATTTCAATCAGGGTGTATCCGCCGTATACAGGGTGAAAGTGGAGGTTATGCGCCACCTCCATTGCCAGGTGGGTACATACCGCCAAACCCACTACAGGCGCACTCAATAAAAATCTCCTTCCTCAATATAAGCTACACCTTTAAATTTTACTTTTTAAAATAATTAATTTTTATAATTATTATTTTAGCAAACAAGTTTTGCAAAATAAATCCCAGAAAAAGTCATCATATAAGCATAAATATATTTACTTTTATAAAATTTACTTCTATTGTGTACACTTTACATTTAACTTTTTTTAATTTGATTTTTATATTTATTTGACAAAAGTGATATAAATATATTTGTGTAATCCAGTATCAAGTGTTTGGGATAACCTCAGATGCTATAATAAAAAAATAATATAAAATAAATTAAATTACAAACCTTCATTTATGTTCCTGCTGAATATGATTGTGGGCTTAGAAGCTTCTAAATATAAAATGATAATTAATAAATCTTAAATAGTAAATTAGAGAAAATAAAAAAGTTGGACACATTAAGCCTTTAATTGATTGGCTGCTTGGCAAGGCATACAGGGATGAACAAATCGGTGTGGCCATACATTTGGCCACAGTCTCAGCTGGGAGGGTGTGGGTCCCAGCCTGTAGAAAATCAAAGAGGTCCTTGGTCCCAGTTGGGGTCCCTTGCTTGACAGCTTGCTTGATCCACCCAAAGACCTCCTCAATTGGATTCAGTAATGGGGAACATAGCAGGAGGAAGAGAAGTCTCATTGGACAATTGGTAAGCCAGTGGTTGGAGGTGTGGCTATTTTTATTGATGGGTGGGAACTTGGAAACAACCAGATCCACTTTGTGGAGCCCAAAATTGTCAGGCACAACAATGTTGGTTGTACTGCAATAATTGATCTGGAGGTACTCCTTGTCAGTTCAGAGAAAATTTAGAAATGTCCTGCTATTGTGGGAACCCTTGATCATCTGGTATTGATCCAAACCGCGAGGACCAAGAAGCGCTACCATTGAATAGTTCTGGGAACAGACAGCTGAAAAATGTGCTACACCATCCTTGGAACCCTTCTCAAACCACCCATGCCTAGACCTGAGTGAGGAGGAAAACAACAATTTGTCAATGTAAAAGAACTGGTCATTACTGGTCTTCTTAAGAGCCACATAGGTCTCAGCATAAATGTGACAATCCTTGATTGTCTTTTTGCTGTTCCTGTTATACAGCAAAACTCCCAGAACTTTCCAGGAGAAGCCCAGATCAACCATGGTTTTATAGACAAGGGTTTTGGAGACAGAAAGCCCAAACTCTTTGGTAAGCATTGATTGGACAGCAAGTGTGTCCAGATGGCCATCCTTGGTAATCCACTGCTTGATTACCTTGAAATGAATGGGCTGAAGGAGTTTGGGCTGTCTTTTTGCCTTGGCAGATTTTCCAATTTGCCTGGTGTTGCCATATTTGGTGCTTATGTTGCCAATATATCTGGCCGTGACACCAAATTGGGACGCAATATCCCAAACTGCCATTCCCCCATTTAATCAGTTGAGGAGAGCTTCACACTCACTATCTGTCAACTGACGCTAGCCCTTGGCAGGTACTGCGGCATCCTGGCTAGCAGGCTCAACACAGGGGATGGGGCCTTTGTGTAGAAGGTGGGATCACGCTTGCTTGCAGTGGCACCGTCAATGGTTGAATACACAATAGGCGCAGATGGTTCCTCAGTGGTGGCCAATGGCTTGTAGGTGGTGTCAAAGACGCAGGGGCAGGAAGTGGCAACTCTTGGATCAAGAGTGCGGGGCCAGGTGACAACTGGGTACACAGTGGAGGTGTAAGTAACCTCAGTGTTCCTGGTGACCCTGGTATAGGAGACTTTGGTGGCAGGCCTTGAAAGTGGCTTCTGTCTGGGATTCAAGCTGCTGTTCCTGGCTTGAGATACAGGAGGTGGTTGGCTGGCGCTGACGCCTTGAGAGGCCTGTGTGTTGGCATTACTCCACTCAAGTTGGGTTCTGGGTCTATTCTTGGACCGTCTGGGTAGCCCTCATGGACAGGCTGCCCCGCGGGCTGGTGCAGGAGCTGGTTAGAAATACAATTGTTGGTCCATAAAAATAAAATAAAAAATTTATATTAGATTAAATGTGTAGTTATTTGGATTTTTGGTTTAGTTGTTAGTAATTATTTTCTCTTGATCTAGCCTCAAATAGTAACAGAATTTCTACATCTGTGATTTGAAGTGTATAATATTGTATACTTTCTGGGTTTGAATAATTTTAGAGTTTAATCACTTTTTTATGTTTAAAAATGGTTATTGAGATTGAATTTTTAGTTTGATTTTAGTTGTGGTGGAGCTTCTTGATTTGGGTTGGTGTTTCCTAGTGTGCTTACTGTACATTAAATTTGGAGTTCAGTTCCTGCAATTAATATATGAGTTTACTAGTGGCATTCAAAAATGATTTTAAATTTGGTTCTTAGATTTGACAATCCTTCAATTTCAAAAACCATAGTAAACTTAATAAAAATGGTTGTTGTATTTGAACGCTTCAAGTCTGATTCCAGTTAATTCATTTTGTCCATTGGAAATATGCAGTTTGACTTGAGCTTTGCAAAGTGTCTACAAGTTCCCGCATTTTTAAAAATCCAAATAAAAACACAAAGAATTAAATTTAATTAAAAAAGATCATCCTTCAAAAGTGATTTGAAATTTGGACCAAGGATTTGACAACCCTGCATTTTCATGTTTAGGTTCTGAATTTAAAGTACACAACATAGTAAACATTATTTACAGAAATAAACTGAACATAAAGAATAAAACAAATAAAAAAACAAAGAGAAACTAACAATTGAAATTCTGGATAAAAATAATATAAATACAAAATGTTTGGTGGCAAGGAGTTTATGTGGGAGAGGAAGAGTGATGCATATTAGGCAGAATAGTGTGGAAGAGAAGGCGTCAAGGTGGTGCTGGCCTGGGAGGTATGGGATTGGGTGGGAAGGGCTGGCAGATGGGGCATGGTGGTGGCAGGGGTAGAACCAATTGGATTTATTATGATGGCTGCCATATACTGCTTGTTGTATTCCTTGTCCATCATTGGCTGGATTGGTTTGTAGGTGGCTGTGGTGCAGGGTGGGAGGCACTTGTCTTTCTGTGATTGGTTGCCCATATTCACATGGAAAATCATTTATGCAAACAAGTCATCCACCATTTAGCAACCAAAGAGAGAATCATGGTCCAGGACTCTGAGATAAAGATCATTGAATGCCTGGAGGTGGTGCTGCCAGATTGTGTCTCCAATATTGAAGAACACTACATCAGTCAGATAGATGTCTTTGTGGCTGGCTGGGTAGAGTGAGGCCTAATGCCTGTGTCCTTGGATTAACTTGAGGGTGGTGGAGCTATCCTCTATTTGATGGCTCAAGAAAACCCAATAGATGGAATTTTTTCTATCCCAAGAGTCCAGTAATTCACCAAGGATATGGATATACTAATATATATTGGTGTAATCAGGATTTGTCCAATAATAGACAAACCCCTTTGCCAAAAAAGCCATAAACAGCCAGGAATATTCCTGACATTAATATCTATGTTTCAAAATTGACTCTAATATGGCAAGAACAGGAAAACATCCCACTATCTAGGCCACGGGCTATTTCAAAAAACCCTTCAAACAAGCAAGATGTATTATACTAACAAATTAAGTGTCCAAACAGAGCTTAAAATAAGCAAAAATATTTTAATCACCAAGCAGGCACCCGCCGCCATTGCATAGACGCCTGCCACCACCTGTCCTGCCAGCCAGTCCTCACATGCCCACTGCCACCATGCAGGAGTCCGTCATCATTGTGCTGGAGTCTGCTGCCATCATGCAGGAGTCCACCACCACCCACTCTGCCTTCCAGCCTGCACGCTCCTGCTAGCCAGCCACCTACGGCCCAAACAGCTGCCAGCAGGCCTCCTGCCTGCCAGCCACCTGTGTCCCAGCCACTTCCCTCCAGCCAATCATAAGACATCATCACATGTTGCCAATCAAATAAGTCCCTAACCACAGGGCTAAATTTAGATCATGACTCATGCCCTACAGAATAAGGATCAACCCAAGCTGCAGGTTTGAATACCAATTCTGACCCCAACCAATGGGGACCTGGGACCCAGGCCATATGGTTGGGGCCAGACTCAAGCCAAACCCTGCCTCCTAAGACAAAAATAGATCTTGAGAATAGCTTGAACCCTTTCCCCCACCTGACCCAAGGCCAACAGGAGGTTATTGACCCATCCAATAATTGCCAAGCAAACAACAGATTACAGAAGAACAAGAGTGGCCATTATTCCCAATGTCCAATCCCCATGTTTCACCTTCCAGTCTCTTGGGATCACCAATCCTCTGCTATTACTTCCACTTGCAAACTTTGTATAGTGGGAGCAACTATAAACAAAGGATCCCCTCTCAGTGATAGTTTGTGCTGTAATTGAGAGAATTGACCCTCTTTAATATCACTTTAAACATTACCTTCAACAGAACCTAGGACATAACTCTAAGGTTAGTTACCCCTTCCTAGGATCAGAAGATTAATATCTTCACCTTCTTTGCTGTGCTCACAGCTTACCTAGGGTTTGGGGACCACCAGGTCAATTACAACCGCTATGTGCCCCTACTAGAGCCCTCTAATCCCACCATGTCTATTGCTGTCTATATCACCAAGTATATTGAGTCCTCATACTTGGCTGGGTTAAAACCCTGTACAATGGGTTGTTACAGAAATGCACCAATGAAAGTTCCTTTCTTGACCTTCTTCCTTCCATTTTTTGGTGGCTTTTCATTGCTCACCAAAATTGTCAAAAGCAATTGATAGTTATTAGTACAAGAAACACATGAAGTCATCAGACAAACTTTTTAAGCATTGGATTAGGGTGGACTCTATGGCATAATCATATGGGGAATCCTCAGCGCCAT
Source organism: Entomophthora muscae (assembly GCA_014839935.2). NCBI lineage: Eukaryota > Fungi > Entomophthoromycota > Entomophthoromycetes > Entomophthorales > Entomophthoraceae > Entomophthora > Entomophthora muscae. The sequence goes on from QTSX02003626.1 coordinate 39,425, forward strand.
CCCATTACTTTCCAACAACATTGGTAAGAATCTGTATTTAAGCCACCTTTCCGTGCATTCAGAGCTGCACTGTGCACTCATAAACCCAAATGCCATGGTGCTCAAGTTGCTTCCGGACCTGAGTCAAGGGAAGCTTGGGGTCCTGCTGGAGGAGTTCAAGCATTATTGGGTATGCTTCATTGATCTGGGACCCCTGGGCCTTCTTTGGCTTCTTGGCTATCCCAATCAGGTTCCCCTTGTTCCTCAGGTTGTTGAATTCCTGCATTATAGTGGCTTGGGTAAGCTTTAATTGGTTGGCAATCTCATCCCAGGTCAGGCCACGCTGATTGAGTGCCACAATTTCTTAGAGAATTTGGGAGTAATTATTCTGTGTTTGGGGTGCTGGGCCAGGGAGATGAAGCCTGATTGGCTGTAGGGGGCAGGTTGGCTTGTGGTGGGAAGTTGTTCCAAATCAAGGTTGCCATCCTGATTGGTTGGTTGACGGGCATCTTGTGCAGGGGTGGAGTGGGAGCAAGGGCAGAGCTAGACGCTAAGTGACTCTCAAACAAGTCAAAGCCATATGGGTCAGGGGACAGTAACAGGTCAGCTTCCTTGTTACCCGCCTCAAAGGCTTGGGTGTAAACAAGTGCCTCCATGTTCTGAGCCTTGCCTCCATTGAAGCTGGCTTGGCTGCTGGCGCAGTTGAAGATGTTGTTATTAAAAAATATTGTAAAAAAACCTAGGATGAAATCACTAAAAGTAGAAGTTTAAAATTTTATGACTTTATTTTATTTTAATCACAAATCCAGATTTGGAAAGTTCTTGAAACCATCATACACAAATAAGGAGCCATGAAAATGAATAAAATGCCTCTGTTCCTAAATTGGATAGCTGTTGATTTGCTTTTAAATTGTTAGTTTTATATTTTATACTGCTCATACTACACATCCTGTGTGACTTCAGTTTGTTTTGTGTATGTGAAATCTTGCTTCTAGGTTGCTGTTGTAACTGTGCTGTTTTAGCAGAGTTACAAGGGGAAATGGTTAGAAGCTAGATAATAATCTTTATTGGGAGATATTGATTATATAGTTCATGTGAATCAATGGATAACAGGAACATGATTGGTGATCACACAGTTGGATGGAAGAAGGGGGTGGCTTGATCCTGATAATGAGTCAAGCGCCAAAACAAGGTATAAACCGTAGAGGATCTTCATCTGTTCATGTTGTTGGATTTGATAATTTGAGTTGACTTCCTAGTCTGGCTTCAAGTGACCAGATAATTGGATTGCAGATCACAAACCTGCTTGGTTGGAACCTTGCTGGCGGGTTGAGCCTGCGGTTTTGACACCCCCCCCAACTGAAGGTCGGCCTCCTCTGGGGGTAGGTTGTCAGGGAGGCTGTCAGGAGCTCGGGCGCCATACTGGACTAGCTGTTGTTCTGTGGCAGGCAGGGCAGTCTTGCGTTGTCTTTGTCTTGATTTGCAGGGTCTCAGGAAATCATGGTGGAGGATTTTGTCTTGTTTACGTTTGCCAAGCCCTTGCACAAGGTAAGTGTTATTTTTGTTTACCTTTAGAATGATTGCTGGCCCCACTTTTTCAGGTTATAACTTGCTCTTGTCAACATTCATGACCCATACTTTGTCCCCAACTTCATGTCTACTGCAGATGGGGACAAATGTCTTTTGCAGACATTCATTCTCTTTGGCTGGTTGCTTGCAATTAGTCTCCATTACTTGAGGGTCTGAGCAAGGGGGGACTTCACTTGGAATTTACAGCTTGGGTCCTGTCAATGCTTGAATGATATTTGGCTGTGTGCTGTATACCAGTTCAAACAGGCTTTTTCTGGTGGATCTGTTCACTTGGGTTTAACACACAAGTAGTGCAGTTGGTAGCTTCTTATACAAGTCTTCAGGTCTCCTGGCAGTGAGTTTGGCTAAGGCTTGCATGAGGCTACCATTAAGACGCTCTACACATTCATTGGCCTGTGGGTGATATGGTGTTGTCACAATATGTTTGATCCCATTTTTAGCGAGGTATATGTTGGTGTTTTCAGAGGTCAATTCCTTCTCTACATTTGTTATCAGAAGTTTTGGCTTTCCAAACTTGCTGATTATCTCTTTGCCAATAAATTGTTGTATGTCATTGCCAGTGTGCGCCCTTACTGCTTGGGCTACTGGCCATCTTGTAGCAAAGGCAATGGCAGTGATGATGTATTTCTTGTCATTGTGTTTCCCTGGCATGGGGCCAACAATTTCAAGAGCCCATACTTTAAAAGGTAGTTATGTGCGGATGGGAAGTACTGACTTTGGCGGGGTTTTGCTTTTGGCAAACTTTTTGCACACCTCACATTGGTCTAGGACTTCCTGGACATTGCGGTATAAGGTTGGCCACCAGGCTTTATGTTTTAGGAACTCATATAGGTTTCTGCTCTTGGTATGTCCAAGGTCTCTGTGATAGCAAAGGATAGTGTTGACCTGCTGATGTGTGGGGATGTAGGAAATGGTCCTGCCGTCAGTCATTTTTCTGTGAAGAGTCCCATATACATCAGCAAAGAGATGCTCATTCTTGATGACTGTTTCTTTAGTTATATTGGTGGTGCCAGGGGGAACCCTTTGTCTTTTGTTTGTAACACCAGGAGAGGCCAGTCTGGGTCAAGCCTGTTCTCTCCTCTTGAAGCACAGACATACAGACGGGACAGGGTGTCTGCCATGGCAAGCTTGGCCCCAGGATTGTACTGGATGAGCATGTTAAATCTCTCCAATAGTTCCATCCACCGCGCTTGGCGGCGTGACAGATTTGCTTGAGTCTTGAAATAGATGGGTGACTTGTGATCAGTTAATGCTATGAATTCTTCCTGGCATTCTAGGTAGCAACGCCATTTGACTAGGCAGTGCACAATAGCCAGCAGTTCCTTGTTGTGGATAGGGTATCAACACTTGCCATCTGTCAACTTCTGCAATCTGTAGGCTACGGGCAGGAAGTTGCCATCACTATTTTTAATTTGCAGTACTCCCCCAATGGATGCATCTGAGGTGTTGGTTTTCATCTGGTATTCCCCGTCACGTTTGGGGTATTGCAGGATGGGAGCTGCCGTGAGCTTCTCTTTGAGGCGTCTAAAACAGAGGTCATGTTGGGGGGTCCACACAAACTTAGACTTGGCACCAGTTATGGCAGATAAGGGGGCAGTCAAAATGCCACAGTCAGGTATGAAGCAATGTACATAGGTTGCCATCCTCAAGAAGGTGTGGAGTTCCAACTTATCTTTGGTTGGTGGCATCTTGCAGATGGCTTGTATCTTTTGACTGTTGGGTTTGATGCTGTTCTTTGAGACTATATGCCCCAGGAAGGGTAGTTGCTCACAGAAGAACTGGCACTTGGAGGGCTTGGCCAACAGCTTCTGTTGTGCCAAGGTTGCAAAGGCTGACTCCAGATCTTTGTGGTGCTGTTCCACTGAGAGGCTGTAGACAATAATGTTGTCTAGGTACACTAGGGCGTGTTTGCCTATGTGGGGTGCAAACACTTTGTTCATGAAGGTTACAAAGGTGGACGGGAAATTGGTCATGCCAAAGTTGAGCACCACACATTTGTATGAGCCGTATTTAGTGCAGAAGGCCGTTTTGAATGTTTTCCTCCTTGATACAAATTTGATTGTAGCCTGCAGTTAGATCAATCTTGGAGAAGACAGTGTCTCCTCCTAAGGCATCAAAGAGTTTGTCAATCAGTGTTAGAGGGTAAGGATTCTTAATGGTAACTTTTTTAGGGCGCAGTAGTCTGTGACCAGGCATAGGGTACCATCTTTCTTAGCCACAAAGAATATGGCGGCCCCAAAGGGAGATTGTGAGGGGCAGATAAGTCCTTTTTCCAATGCCTCCTTGAGGTAGGCGCGTAAGGTGTTGTCTTCATTTGGGGTCAGCCTGTAGATAGGGCGCGCCTTGGGTACAGCCCCCTTGAGTTGGATAGAGTGCTGAATATACTTCTCAGGGGGCAGCCCAGGTAACACTTCCTTAAAGATTTCTGGGTGGCGGGCCACAATGTTGTGTTCCTGAGGCGTGGAGGTATCCTGGTGGTCTTTGAAGTGTATGATCTTGTACTGGCAGGAGTCCCAGTCACTTGACTTTAAATCTTTCTTCTTGTCCTGGGTCTCTGTGATGCGCACAAAGACGTGGTCGCGGAGCAGTTGGTCCACGGAGTCAGGGTAGATTTGGTGGTTGACACCTTCACGTTTGATGGTCAACACTGAGGTTGCCCAGTCTATGTGAGGATTGTTCTTTTGTAACCAGTCTAGTCCCAGTACAATTTCAAACTTAGGAAAGTTGATGATGGGACCTTGGATGGTGGAGTGAAGGTTCTCAAGCATGACAGAGAAGGGGGCAGTTTCCCTTATCACGGTGATGTGGTGTTCATCAGCCAGGACCACATTTTTAATCTGCAAAGGATTAGTGGCCAGCTTGAACTTATCCACAAAGCTACTGTTGACTAAGGTTTGGTCTGCGCCTTAGTCCAAGAGTGCTGAGCCTGTGTAACTGCAAAAGCGGAAAGGATAGAACATCAATTTATTGGGATGTCTGGCAATGGTGTACAGTACTGGTTCTTCTGAGGGCACCTGGATCATTGGGCATTGGTCCACGTCCTTGGGTTGGTATTCATTGTTGGGCAAGTCAGGAGTTGCGTGAGGAGAGCTTGGCTTGCTTAGTGCTCTCCCCAGGCTTTTCCCTCATCTTGGTTGCCCTGTGTGATGGTGATGCAGAAATGGGTACAGTTTGACTGGCCATTGTTTCCATTTCCATGTCCGTTAGAACCCGTGGGCTTGTGGTTGGTGTTGCTCCCGTTGCCTCCAGGGGATGGTCAAGAGGAGCGCCTGCTTGGATGGGAATCCTTGGGTCTTTTTGTTTCCCAGTTTGTGCCTTGTGCAGAGCGTTGGATGTCTGTTCCGCTTTTTCTGCTTCACAGTATAGGCTTTGCAGGTTGGTCACCTGATCCAGGTTTACATGTCTCATCACGTGCAACTTGAGAGCGTTGTAGTACATGAGGTGTGTGGCTGAGGTGTTGAAGGCCATATCAAATGGTGCACAAAGGCAGAGTTCCTCGTAGGCGCAGATGAGTTCTTTTACAGTGCCTGTCTGGGTCAGGTTCTTTACTTGGCAAATAATCATGAGCACTGTGTCTTTTAGCACAAATCTTGCCAGGAAGTCTTGCTTAAAGGTATCCCAGTTCTTGTCTGTGTGCTCTTCATGCCACTTGTTGCACCAGGTGCCAGCATCATGGGTCAGGCAAATGGAAATCTCTGTGATCCAAAATTGCTGTGGGCATTCCATCTGAGCTAGCTTGCTCTGGGTGGACTGGATCCATGTGGCGGTGTTGTTGTCGTTGGCCCCGGCAAAAGGTTCCAAGGCAGCGCTTTGTAGTCTTTGGGCTACATAAGCAGGCATGGTGATTTTGTCAGCTGGCTGCGGCATTGCTGGCGGAGCTTGGAAGAAACCTTGTGCAGACATGGCATTAAAGGCGGGTAGCGGGATCACCGTGTTTTGGTATAGGATGAAACCATCAGGTATCACGGTACCAGGAATGTACAGAGTCCAGTTGGGTGGGAGGCCAGACATAATTCTGTTGAGGATTTGTTGGCCGCAGTGTGTGCGGCCAACAGGCAGAATTTTTCAAGATAAGGTAAGATGGAGAACCTACCTGTGCTACTAATGTCATAACTGTGCTGTTTTAGCAGAGTTACAAGGGGAAAAATATTTAGAAGCTAGATAATAATCTTTATTGGGAGATAGTGATTATATAGTTCATGTGAATCAATGGATAACAGGAACATGATTGGTGATTACACAGTTGGATGGAAGAAGGGGGTGGCTTGATCCTGATAATGATCAAGCGCTAAAACAAGGTATATACTGTAGAGGATTATCATCTGTTCATGTTGTTGGATTTGGTAATTTGAGTTGACTTTCTAGTCTGGCTTCAAGTGACCAGATAATTGGATTGCGGGTCACAGACCCGCTTGGTTGGAACCTTGCTGGTAGGTCAAGCCTGCAGTTTTGGCATTGCTCTATTTTTTTCATTTTAGTCCTTCTGTTGGTAGCTTGCATGAATCCTGATTGGATTATAATATATTCCAGAACAGCATCCATCCATTTCACTTGATGTGCCAGTCCATTTTGTTTGTAGTTTGAGCTACACTGTTTGCTGTTTGAAATAATTTCATATTTTGTATTAGTGATATTTTGTTTATTGTTTGGCATTTGCCTGTTCACCCAAAATACTTAGATTATTTGATTCCTGAATTTTGCCTGACTTGGGGTTTGCTTAAATCTGAAATTATTTTGTTTAAATCTGATGCATTTTCTCTTGTTGCCATAGATTTTAGAACTACTGCAGCCATAATCAGGCCATATCTAAAGAAAATTTTCTTGAGCCAATCAGAAGCTGTCACCTTATTGCCTACAGGCCCCTGATTCATATAATCTGTCATTATAAAAATCTTTTAGCCAATCAGCCTCTTTTGAATACCTTTTAGAAAATACTCCAATCCTCACACCCAGACAAGAAAAGTTCTCCTAGCTCAAATCATCTGCCTGCAATTGACATGTCTTCAGGAAAAAGCACCAATGTTTAAGAATAAGCCTATTTAAAAATAAGCAAGGCCCCTCTGGGTCCCTTGCTTAACTATTTTGATTGAAGGAAGTCTTATGCATTTGAAACTAAATTCTTGTCTTTCTCTTTCCTGATAATAGTATTGAGATACAGTAGTTTTAAAAGCTATGGCAACAAGCAAAAACAATTCAGATTTAAATTAAAATGAACTCAGATTTAAAAAAAATTAAAAATAAACAAATTTATATTGATTTATAGTAGATTTGGATTCTTTTCAATTTTGTTTAAATCTGAATTGTTTTTGCTTGTTGCTGTAGCTTTTAAAACTACTTCAGTAGTATCTCTTTAACACTCTTAACTATTGCTCTGGATCTATCTGAAGCTATATAAATTATTAGTGTCATTTACACTACTTCACCTTTGATTTACCTAGTTTTTTACCACAAACAGGCTTTTGAAAAGACATTTAAATTTAAAAGTGCCTCTCAATACCTGCTGTTTGTCCTAGTGAATTGTTTCAAGTTTAGTCTACTTTGATACCTATTCATTCATCTCTCAGGCTCAAAAAGCCTTCTGGGCTCTCTTCTCTTCAATTCACTAAGGCGGTGGTTAAGGGTCAGAAAGCCAGGCATAGTTAGAGGCATTGGTTGGCTTGGGTTGGAATACAGCTGGGCCAGAGGGTAATGCCCACCATAGGATGGATGCTAACTTGATAATATAGGAAACAGATTGCCCAAGCAAAGACCAGAGCCCTGAATTGGGCACCATGGTGTCTACCATTCCCGTCAAAGTAATGTAGAGTACTCCAAACAGTTGGTTGGACGTAGTCTCAGCCGCAGTGGAGGTCTTCATTGGGCGGTCGGGTTGCGGGGTTAAGGGCAGAGTCATGGGAACAAAGTAGGCAGGCAGATAATTGTACTTGTCTTAGAAAAATCTTGGCGGCCTCTTGTACCACTTTTCTTCACATCCTATGTATTCAGTTTCTCTAGTCCTTGCCAAGGAATCAGCAATGAGGATGGTCTCCAAGTTGTACTCCGCATAGGCAGGGTTGGGCAGGTATTTGGTAAAATGCACAGGTCCAAAGGGGCTCCTGGGGGACAGTATAGTGCCTGGGAAGGGTCAGCAGGTTGATCTCCAGAGGGGGTGGTTGCCTGATGGTCTACTTGGTCAGAGTTAAGATGGAAGATCACTAAGACTAGATAAGGTAAGATTTGTTTGAACCAAAAGTTCATAAAACTTTATTATCAAAAATGTGGATATGATCATCACCATACCACCGGGGCTTTTATACCATGGGGTTTTGCTTCTTTGATTTTAGCAGGGTTCAAGTTTGCAGACAAGGCACTGGCAGGGCATGGATCTTGGCTTAGAGTCTTGAGGGCGGCAGATCCAGGTTGTGCCTGCTCTGGTGAATAGAAGTGGCAATGCTTTGTTCCACCACCACTGTTCACTATGTCACCTGAGTAATTCAATTGTACTGCCCATTCTGAACAAAAGACTGGCAGTTGCTGGTGGTCATTGGCAGAGTTAACAGTAGGTTTTTTTTAACCTCCTTAAGGCAAGCTACAACCTCTGCATAGGTCCAGATCTTTGATGGCACAAGGTTGGCATCAATCTGGTGACCATTTGGGGAATTGTCCTCAAGAGACTGGCAGGTCTTGGAGTAACTTGTCAACTTGGGTTTGTAATTTAACAAGTAGGCAGGTTTCTGTCCACTTTGTGTGACTTGAGTAGTCTTTGAGGGTCAGGGTTTAATTCCAGGGTCTCTAATGTTGATTTTGAACCTCCAGTATTGACGCTTGGCAGGTTGGCAGATTCCTGTTCCCCCTGTTTGGGGTCATCTATCTCTGGTGGTCCAGGGCTTGACCCAACTAGCAGTGGGGCAGTTCCCTGTCCACTCTGGTCAACATAAGGCTTTCCCTGAGACCTGGGTTTCAATTTTCAGGTTTTCAATACAAGTATTGAAATGTCATTCATGACATTAAGGCTAAAAAATGTAACAGACTCTACCTGTGGTCTATGTTTTACCAATTTTCAAGTAATTTGACCCCCTATTTCACAATTAATGATTTTTTTCACCTTGAAACTCTATTATTGGCAGTGCTTCATGCCCTTTTCCTGGTATGATCAACTTCATTAAAACTATGGTTCTGACTCTTCTATACTGTGGGTAGACTTTGAGTACTTTACCCTCTTATATTTTTTGGTGAGTTCCCTGTACAGCTGCAACAGATCTTGTTCTTTAGAGATCATCTGATTAAGGAAATAGTGTTATATTAGGCTCTTGTCTCCCTGTTGGCAGTGACATATTACATTTCCTAAGAAACTTCTTTGGTCAACCTTTTTATACTTCTGTAACTTCCTCCTCCCTCAAAGGAGGTTTCTCCTGTGGTTTAATCTCCTTGGCTTTGATCCTTTGTTTTTAGCAGGACTGGTGATCATGGCAGTGAATTCACATTCCCCCTTTTCTATGGTGTCTTTGCTATGGAGTCCTCGTTGAACAGCCATTCCAGAATTGCACTGGATGGCTTACTGGGGGTATGTTTCTCTAAAACGGGAGCCTTATTGTGTCAATATAGCTCCTCTCTCAAACTTTGAGCAGCTGATCCGTATGATCTGAAAGAGAAGCTGTACCAGGAAATTCAAAGGCATGACGGCTTGGGCCCTATTGCTTAAGCTTTCATTGATGAAGTTTATTGTTAATTTAAAGATGATAAAAATATAATACATTAGATAATGCTTTATTATTTTAATGTAAAATGGTGCTCTTTTTCCTTGGTGGATCTTAAGTTTATTTTAAAAATAAAAGTATTAACAGAGATGTATTTTATTATTAATATGAATTTGTAGAAAGCTTGGATTTACTGGGGTTGAAGGAAACTTGGTTGCTTTTAATCGGTATTGAATTTAAAGTTAATTGAATTTTTGTTTTCATTTCAATATGATACGACAAAGAAAAAATAAATTTTGGCCATATCATGAAAAATCCTGTGGAAATTAAGAAAATGGTTTGAAGTTTAAGCTAAGCATGCGCAGAACTAAGCCAATCAAAATAAAAGAAGTCATGATAGATAAATAAAAATGGGTCCATCATTTAATTTTCTGACAACTTGGGGGAAATGGTTGATAAACAATAATCGATGGAATATCTTCCTGCCCCTCAGGTGCCAAGGCTGGCATGGTTTGTCAAGAGTATGTAAAGCTTCCTGGTTCTTAAATAAACATTATCTCTTTTCTTTCCTCTCTCTTTGTTAAATGTTGCAAAGCTTTGATACTTGCTGCTACTCCACATCAGAATATTTTCTGGTTATTGGCTCCGTTGGAGTAATCTGAAGCCATCCTAGTCTTTCTCGCTTCTATAAGCTTCAATAAAGGGATAGTTATAGTTATATTTAAAAGCGGTGTTTCTTGGAAGTTTGTTATGATATCCATGGAAGGATTGTCTTGGGGAATTAATAAATATGTTTGTAGAAATGGCTGTTAGTCTACAATGGGTATTATGGAGATGGCGATAAGTCATGGTTGTCATTACCTGGGTAGCAATCGATATGAGGCTTGGAGCCAGCATCATTTGCCCGTTTAGCTTGTTTCGGGAACTGCGGCGGGATTGGCTTCGTCTTTGCAGTAAAATAGTTTATTAAAGAGAAGTATTTTCTTATTGATTAGGTTTAATATTAATTGTGGTTTAGTATATTTCGGGAGTTGGCTGTATTTAGCTTTTATAAACGGAAGATCCTTTTTGGGCAGTGGTTATTAGTTTGATATGGTCGCCAATCAGGATCAATGCCTTGGCGGTTGGGATGTGATTGGTGGATGGTTTTGGCGAGTGCGTTTCTGGTTTTAAGGTTGATGGCTTGAGAAATGTCAATAGAGTCGACATCAAACATGACGGGGAAGGGAACGGGACTATACTTTGTGTGATCGGCTTAGGGGTATTTAACGCGGAAAGGGGTGAGATTGGATGTCAATGAGAATAGCTTCAGTAATACTTTTGGGCCTGGCAGCTGCCGGATCGGACGATGTGGAGGCGCTAAATCTGGCCATCACCATGGAGCATGTCAAGAGCTCGTTCTACCAGGAGTACAGCAGTGCTTTGGGCGGAAACGCCGTTAGTCGGCTGCTTGCCAACACGAATGACTATTTGACGGTGCTTTCGCGCGCTGTGCAGGCTTTGGGTGGAGCCCCACTTCAGAAATGCACCTACAACTTCCGGGCCTACCCAACTACCCATTCTCCCAGTGGCCATGCCCTGATGCTGGCAAGAGGCTTTGAAGCGGCGTCTATTCAAGTCTACAATGCCCTGCAGAAGGCCCTCGTCAATCCCAAGATTCGCGAGGTGGTGGCGGCCATGGCCACATCTCAGGGCTCTCACAAGGCGTATCTCAATTCATTGGCTCGCCAGGATCCTTTGGTCGAGTCTTTTGAGAGCAGCATGAGCCCTCGCCAAGGGATTTCCTTCTTCAAGCGGTACACTGCGTCCTGCCCCTTCTCCGTCATGGGCGGCACCTTCCCGGCCCTAACCCTTCGCCCGGACATGGGCTACGCCGGATCTCGCGTCCTGGGAGCGATAATTTCTTCACGCGCCGTCTCCTTACGCTCCGCTTCACCCCAAAACAGCACCAAAACTATCCCCGTACTTGACTTGCGCTCCCTGCTTGCCCAGAGTACCGGAGCCGACTCTGAGATAGAAGACGACCTTGAGGCTGACTCGGAAACCAAGGCCAACGATAGCCCCACCTATGAAGGCCTGGCCCGATCGGAATCTACCGAAAGTTCCGGACTGATGGACAGCGCTCGCGCCAATCGGTATCCTGATTCCTGCGTCTTTGTAGTCGGTAACAGGCAGAAGTTTTCCGAATACGCCGGCGGATGCATTGTCCCCCAAAACCTACCCTCCGGCCTTGCCTTTGTCTACGTCGTCCGGGAGCAGGTCCGAGTCAGCTCCGCCAAGAACGACCATGTCGTCGCTGGGCCTGCCATCTTTGACATCCTTGGCCACAACTCCTACCAAAGCAACGACAACAGCGTCCCCTTTACCGAAGGCTTCAACATTGGCCCCGAATCCTCTTAATCTAATCACCCAATAAATTAATCATCCCTTTAATTCATCTCAATCAACCAAAATAGGAAAAAGCCAAGCATTGCAAAACATTACAAGATATACGCATAATTAAGACTTAAGAACTACATGCTGCAAATAAACGAGATAAAATTATATCCAAATTAAGCCCAATTATCCGCGTAAATAACCAACATATCATAACCCATCACTATACTTCATTTAACCACCATCAGATCTATGGATTCCCATCAAGGCTTCGGACTTACCAGAAGGGCCTAGTTTCCATTACTGGCTTTCCTATCAACTTTTCTTTAAGAAAAACGGTCGACAGAACAGATGGAGGAATCATTTTTAAGAACTCTAACTGGTGAAATGATAGTCCTAAATCCACAAGGAACTTAATATATTTTATATTTGGTCAAAAAAGCATAGTCAACTCCCTAGAAAAGGTTTGAGCCAAGCAAGAAGATCCAGAGATGATTAAGTCCACCAAGACCTGAAGCCAGGATATGTCAAACCAAGCCCACTGAGATGCCACCGCTAACAACACCAGATATAGAGTTCAACTTAATCCCCTTAATAATAGTACCTCCCATAGTCAGACACATATCCCCATAAAAGCCAGAGTGTGTACTATAATACTTCTTATTCTAAACTAAAGTGATCATCTAGTCTAAATATCACTTCCCTATCTTCTGTAGTTCTGCTAAAATATCCCAGTTACAATATTGGTAGCACATGTAGATTAATCTGTTCTATCTTTTTTGGTAAGATTCTCAACTCTCTCTATCCACATTATAAAAGAAAATCTACTTAAGCATTATAGCAGGTATCTCACAGACTGGGTAATACCTCAGAATGAAAGACACTACTCTGAATACATGAGTGAGCAAGGTGAACATCCAGAAACCCAGCAGTGTGGTGATGATTGTTTAAAAACAACAGGATCAACCCCCGGTAAGGTTCCACCCAAACAGTTCTGTGACTCACAACCCAACTTTCCCATGACCCAAAGCCAGATGAGGAAGGCAACACAAATTACCAAATCTAGCAGCAGGACTCAGTGACAATCCCAGCACAGTGGAAAAATCAATTTGGTGCTTTAATCAGTAGAAGGATTGCATCACTCCCTATCCAATCTAATTGGGAGATCATCACAATCATGCTCCTGTTATCACAATTCACCCCTAACTATATAATACATGTAAGGTCTGAAGGCTTGGGGTAAATTATTGTAAACTAAGGCCTTTAACCCAAGAATATTTATATTTGTTAAGTATAAAAAGATAGGCAAGGTTTGCAACAGTAACTGCACTAAGGCTCCTAAAAGCTTTTATGAAGTGAAGTAGGGACTGAGGCAATTTATTAAACCTAAAAAAAAAATAAAGACCAGTCTTAATGACTGGAGATTTTGTCCAGGATCTGGATGTACAAGTCTTCTGGCTACCACCAACCTACTTAACATCCAGTCATTGCCCAATTTGGTGCCTTTCCAATATCCAGTTCAATATGCCAGAAACGGCAACAAACTAATATCACATGACTGTCCAAGTATCCAGTGACTTGAACCCATTTGGCACATGACCAACCCCTAGGTTTGATCCAACTAAATCTCCGCCACAGCTAAGGCTATATAAGTCTAAAGTATTATCCAATAAAATATACTTCTCTTCTTTCTTAAGTCCATATTTGAAGCTTTCCCAAAGGTGCACATTATCACTGGTAGCAGCTACGGTTTTTTGACCACGCCAATGAAAGAAAAAATGACTGAACAGAACCCGCCCACCTTTGCTCACGTACTCAACCAGGCCACATCCCAGGATACCTGGAAAACGTACTTTTGCGCCCACAACATTGACAAAGATATACCTAGTGGATGCACTGTATTTGAAGGACTGATCATGCCCAAAGCATGTGCCAAGATAATTCAATACAGTCGCTCTCTCCAACCACAAGCAAACACACAACTGCCTATCACAGGCAAAGTTACCAACACCAAGTACATTGGTATCAACAAATTCTTTGGTAAAAACAAAGAAAATATCATCAACTGGCTAGACCACTCAGCTGCCAAGCTCCGCGCCAGCTGCATCTCCCAAAAAAATGGGTCCAGGAAGCCAGCAAGCACCTGTACAAGGCCTCAGCTAGCTGGTTTGCCACCTGGGTTGTCTCACAGCTGACAACCAGCTTGACAACTGGGAAGAGTTCAAAGCCAATATTACCCACAATTTTTGCATCACTGAATCCCTTCAAGACATTGCAATACAGCTCAGCAATCTTCCTCAGAAGACCACTATCACAGCTTACGCCAATGAATTTGAAGAGATATGCCACAAGATCCAAAACCCAGAACAAGCTGACAATGTACACACTAGAGCCTTGTTCATCAACAGAATGAAACCCTCTGTTGCTGCCCTCATCCGCCCAGAGGCAAACACCTCCATGCCTGCGCTCATTGCAGAAGCCAAACACACAGAAAAAGCGCAAACATGGAATATGCTGCACTTAACGGCAACCGCGCCTCAAAGAGCAATGTCAGAGAAAACTCCAATGGTAACAAGCGCCAAAACACCAATTGTAGCAACACCAACTCCAATTGTAATAATGGCAATTATAGCCAGAGCACAAACCGCTCCTGTCCCAAAAAAGAGGACACTGCTGAAGTGAACAATACTAAAATAGCAACCCTTTATGGATCTGACCCCACATTCTCTGACCTTGAAGGTTTCAAAATAGAGGAACAGGGAAAAGAGGAGGGGGAACAGGCTTAAGTGCCCCTGTCTCCCCCCAAACTGACAAGAAATTGTACCAAGGCACAAACTTTACTGCTCACATCCCACATGTCCTAAAATCCTCCATTTTTATGAACGTAAAAATTAAAGATTGCTCACAACTTCTTGTCTATCCATGCACTTACAAATCTCATACACATAAAATTTTATCTGACTCTGGTGCACAACACACTATGGTTATCAAACCCTTTGTAACCAAATACAAGATACCAGTTATCAAATCCAACTTCAAGTACACCAAAATGGCAGATAAATCAAAGGTTCTACTTGAAGGAAAAAATAACTCCCTTCAGAGTTGACCTCCAAGGCATAAAAACGTCCATCAAAGTACTTGTCATGAACAACATAAACTATGAATTTGTAGCAGGCATGGACTGGGTCACCCAAGTGAACCCCAGCGTATGTTGGAAAAAAACCATGACCATCAAGTGCAACAGAGTCAATTTCAACATTCTCAATGAACCTAAAAATCTCATCCTAAGAGATACAGTATTTGTCCAAGTCATAAACCAAGACAACTCAGAACATCTAACCAAAGACAGTACCCCCACATAATGAGGTACACCAAGTTTAATAATATGCAAACAACCTAAATCCAATGCCCAGAACTTGCAGCACTCCTAAACAAATACACTCATGTATTTAAGGAAGGACTCACAGAGTTATCCCCTGAGCGGGAGGTCAAGCAAAGCATTGACCTATGAAAAGCCATGCCCAAACCTGCACCTCTCTACAGACTCTCCCTCATGAAGACCCAAACACTCAAGACCCATATTGAGGACAATCTAGCCAAAGAATTCATTTGCCCGTCTGAATTCCCTTGGGGGCAGCAGTGTTCTTTGTAAAGAAAAAAGAAGGCACTCTACATCTAGTAATGGACTAAAGAGCACTAAATGCAAGCACATTAAAGAATTAATCCCCTCTTCCACTTATAGAGGATCTGTTTGCAAGACTCTCAGGAGCCAAATTTTTCTCCAAAATTGACCTCACCTCAGGTTACAACCAGGTTGAAGTAAAAGAAAAGAACATACCAAAGACTGTGTTCTGTACACAATTTGGATCCTTTGAATGTAGAGTAATGAACTTTGGGATGATCAAGGCTCCTGCAAAGTTTGTCACCATGATGAACCAGGCGCTAAATGGCCTCTCAAATACATTATGCTACCTTGACAACACCATTATATTCTCAAAAACAAAATAGAAACACCTCATGCATGTCTGCAAGACACTCAATTGACTTGCAAAGCACAAACTTTATGCCAAACCTAGTAAGTGCCAACTTATGGAAAAGGAACTCCTGTTCTTGGACCACATTGTCTCTGACAGTGGCATCAAAGCAGGCCCAGATAAAATAAAAGCCATAAATAACATGCAACACCCCACCTCTGTTAAACAAGTAAGATGCTTTCTCAGAATGGTAGCTTCTCTAAGGAAATATATCAAAGACTGTGGAAAGCTCACCGCACCAATCAATGTCTTAGCCAAGGGTAATGCCAAAAAGAAATTCATCTGGACACCAGAATGTGACAAGAATTTCCAACTATTGAAACAAGCTTTGATTGAAGTACCAATTTTGCAATACCCTAATAACAACGGGTGTTACAAGCTTGAGTTGGATGCTAGTGACACCGCCATTGGCACAGTCCTACGCATTTGCCAGCCAGGGCAGCAAGACTTCCTGCCAGTATGTTACAAAAGCAGAAAACTAACAAACACTGAGCAGAGGTACCCAATAAACAACAAATAATTGATAGCAATATACCACACATGCAAGAAGTGGAGATGTTATCTAAAAGGACATTTAAACGTGCAAGTGCCAACTGACCATAAATCCTTAATATATTTCAAAACTCAGAACGCACTTGTACAACAACAAGCCAAATGGATGTCCTTGCTTGAGCAGCTTAACCTGGACATCCAATACAAAAAGGGGGCAGAGCTGGTCACAGCCAATGCTCTCTCTAGGCAATATCAGCCAAGAGAGGATCACCCTGACCACCTGGAACCTGAATGGCCCAACTTATACAACACTGAGTACAAGACAAAAGGAAAAGACCCCTCAGCACATCAACTAACCCATGATACATTAGTAAGGAATGAAAAATATTTCCATGTATCAAATGGCACTGTATACTGAATCATTAATTACAAACATGTTCCCTAAATCCCACTTGCACAAAGAGTTAACACCATCCTAAGACGCCACTGTCTACTAGGACACACAAAGGCTAACAATCTATACCTCACATTAAAAGAGATAGTATAGTGGCCCAATCTGAAACAAGACATAATTGATGTTCTGAAAAAGTGCACATTGTATAAAAAATACACCAGCACCAAAGGCTCCTCAGCCAACAGTCAACCCAGTACCAGACCCTGAACCATTCAAGGTTTGGGAACTTGACGTAGTGGGACCCTTCCCAGAAACTAAGACAAAGCAAAGTTTCATAGTTGTGGTATCAACTTTGCCATACACTGGCCCATCTACTGGGCAACAAAGGCCCATAAAGCAAAGACCATAAACTTATTCATTAACAAAGCAATTACAGCCAACTACAGCACCCCAGACTACATCATAACTGATGAAGAAACAGAGTTATCAGGTCACACAGTAAACAACAACTTAAAATACTAAAGACATTAAACATTCCACAACCTTGCCCTACAGGCCACAGGCCAACAGCAGAGTTGAATGCCTAAACAGCAGCCTTATCAGAACCCTTGAGAAAATAATAGATGACAAAGCCAAAGACACATGGCCACTATATGTGAAACATGCATTATTGGTATCCTGGGTCTGCACCAATCAAGGGACAGGCTACTCACTGTTTGAACTAACATACGGGTACAAACCAGAGATAGTTACCCGCAACAGCTAACCATACAATAAGATCCCCCTGGGAAAACCTTCTACAGCAAAACAAGCACCAACTCTACAACACATACACCTCAAAGCTAAAATAGCAGAAACAAAAGGGCTCAAAGCACAAAAGGTAACCTCTACAGAGGAACCACTCCCCAACAAAATCCCCTGTCTGGGGCCTGTCTGGGAACAGAAAGAAGCTAGACTCAGTACACAAGAGACCAGGAAGAATCATCAAATACCAACCCAACAGGAACATCTACCTGGTTAAGTTCCAGGGCGCCAAAGAGCCCATCACTAAGAAGTACCACAGATCCCGCCTCCGCCATAGCAAGGGAGAACACTCAACCCAGTTGGTACCAACTAGCAAACAACTCCAGGAACATCAGGCGGCAGCCGTCAAGACAAAGCCCCCTCCTGATGTACCAGAGTAACCCCTTAAGGGAGGGGTGTATCAAGGATCTGGATGTACAATTATTCTGGCTGCTGCCAACTTACTTAACATCCAGACATTGCCTGATTTGGTGCCTTTCCAATATCCAGTTTAAAATGCTGGAAACAGCAACAAACTAATATCACATGAATATCCAAGTATCCAGCAACTCAAACTCATCTGGCACATGACCAACCCCTAGGCTTGATCCAACTAAATCTCTGCCACAGCTAAAGCTATATAAGTCTAAATTAATATCTAATAAATATACTTCTTCTCTTCTCAATTCCATATTTAAAGCTTCCCCAAAGGCGCTCCTTATCAATTTGATTAAAAAGTCAATCTCTAAGTCTGGGAAGTGATCAGCACTAGCTGGAGGGTTGAAACTGTCAGCAATCAAAGTGTGAGTACCACTATAAAAATTGCCTAATTGATGAAAGATGTAGTCAAATGGAATCATAAAACTAACTGGAAAAGATACCAGATAAAAATTAAGAGAAACCACAAGCCACAAAACCTAACAAGTACCTTTTTAGGGTGCAAGTCAAAAAATCTTAACTTAAGTTGAGATTGGGTAAAACCCAGGCTTTTTATTAAAGTCTGATTATTGAGGTGAAGGTAAGGGGAAAGCAACTAACCAAAGGTAGCTAGATGAGCTTGGTAGATAAAAACAGACAAAAGCACATGTTTCTGTTAACTTAATCTTTAAAAGTTAAGCAAAAGATAAAGGAGACAACAGGCAACAGCAGCTCTGCTTAGTGTATGAAGATAGAGCAAAAGAGCAAGTGGGAGGACGGTAAAATTGATTCTAAAATGCTGGTGTAAGCCAAGGCAAAAAGCAAAAAGTAATAAGTTTGGACAGTTAATACTAACCCTAGCGTAAAGGTGGCAGGTTCAAGAATTGTCCAGGAATAAAGGTAACTTTGAAAATGAAATTTAACCATTAATACAGATTAAATCGACCGGTTAAGCAAGAGAATGAAATAGGGAGATGTTGAAGAGTGAATTTGTTGTGATTTTAACCAAGGATTAAGATAAAAATGTTGATGATCTTGAAAGATACTAGCAGCAAAATAAATAGTAAAAAGGGAGAATCCTGACAATACACATATCTCAATAAAGATTATTATCTAGTTTTAATTATTTTCCCCTTGTAACTTTTCTAAAACAGCACAGTTACAACATTAGAAGCAATTTCTCATATTAAAAAACTGCCAGAAAAATTTCCAAAATTGTTGGATTTGTCATAGGATAGCTATTTGTGCCCTCCCTGTGTGTTGTCAGATATGTTGTCAGGGAAGGGGTTGACCTTGATTGCAACAAAATCAATGAAAATATCAAACTGTACATTAGAATCCCACATTTCTGATGTGCGGACCCCTCATTCATTTAATAGGCTTTATCTTGAACTGGTTGGATAGTTTTCTTTCAGGTTTTAGATTTTGAAAAGTTAAATCTATAAAAATGGCAAATGAACTGTTCATTTTATTAAATATTTTCTTTGAAATCAGCTGAGTTGCTTGTATTTATAATTTGTGATCTGGTTGTTGGGGTTTAATCCCACGTTTTGCTCAACAGGCTCTAAATCTATAGTATTAAAATATAGGCTGGGACATATGATCTAAGTGTGAAATATTACTTTGTTTTTTGTCAATCTGTGCATTGCAGCCAGTTTATAACCTGTTGATACAACTTTTAAAGCATTCTAACATAAAGCAAAATCACCTCAGCTAAGAAAAATCAACTCAACTTAAAACAAAATATAAGGGGATTAAATCTATTATGATTTAATGTAAATACCTTGTTTTTAATTTTTTAAAAAGCTGGGTTGATTTTTTTCACATATGAGATGGCTTTGCTTTAGTTCAACTCAGTTTTGTTTATCTCAGCAGCTCCTAGAACTAGTGCATATCAATGGTTGTTTAAATTTAATGCTGCTAAAACAAACTTGTGTCATTGTTGTTTTGCTTGCTGCACAACTTGTGTTTATTATTGTCTGGCTCTGATTTGTCTATCTTAACAGCTGTGAAAAGGACATTATTAGTTTATTATGTTAATAAACTGGTATTTTATTGATTGATCTAAAAAAGCTCATTATTTGATTACAGTGCTATTTTTATATAGTGATAATGAATAGTATTGAATAAATTCAGTTTATATAATATTATACACTTCTATTATATGCAATCAAAAAACTCATTCATCTCTAATATGATTGCTATATAGATATAAAATAGGCTGTAGATTTAGGACATCCTAAAATTTGATAGCAGTAGCAGAGCACATCCCCCAAAAATTTGAAAAGACACTGATTCTCTGCCCTGGATTATAAATTGAGTAGGATCCAATCCAACTCATCTATAGGTTGGAATAGGGCTGCTTCAGCTAAGCCCCAATCAGCCATGGTCAGTTTCTGGTCTGGTTCAATAAGTTCAAAGATATATTTTAAACTGCTTAGTTATCAAGAATTTTCATTTTGATCAAAGTTGTCCAGAGTCATAAGCTAGCTAAGGCTAAACAAAGAATTCCTAGGTTGAACCAAACTAGGGCTGCTTTGGCTCAGCTTTAGCTAGCTTCTGGATCTGAGTGTGACATTCAAACCAGAATTACTTAATGTTTGAAAATCTGAAAATAACTATTTGAACTGAGTGATCCAGACCAGACTCTGGCTATGACTGCCCAGAGTTTTGCTAAAGCAGCTCTAGGTCAAACCTCAAACAGGTCCCCCTAGTGCAACTTTGATCTGAACTCACATCTATCCAAAGTAGGTGCAGATTGGCTCCTGTTAGTTACTATCATAAATATTCCTGGCATAGAGGTTGGTAGAAAGCCACAGATAACCTTACCCCTGATATGGAGAGTATAAGGACATAATGTTCCAATTGACCAACAATACCTGCAACAGTTTTTAACAATACAAGAAGCTGAAAATTTTAATTCAAAAGAAGAAACATAACTTTAAAGGAACACCATTTTATTAAATAGTGCTGCAGGCCAACTGTTTAACAGCACCATCCAGCCACCTTCAAGACAGTTCCCTTCCAGCCTGATCACCTAGCCAACCACTGCCCAGCCAAACCATCACTGATTTTAGGGGAATCAATTAGAGCAGGGGCCCCAGGCCAAACTCCCAGAAGGCAATGAGGGCACACATTGCCTATTACCAAATGGGGTGACCATGCAGGCCCCAGCCCAAAGCCAAACTTCCTGAGAGCAACCCAAACTAGACTTGGGAAGAACCTTGAAGCAGTTGATTGATTTAACACATACCCCAAAAACCTGATCGGCCATCCTTAAGAAGAAGTAAGCCATGTGGTTGTTGGTCCAGAGAATCTGAAGTTTTACCCCAATCCAAACTCCAAGCATCCACAATCCAGTCAGACTCTTGGGGTCCCCAGTCTGGTGTTTTCATCTATTTACAAAACTTTTCTCATTAAACCACATTATAAATAGAGAAAACTCTCTTAGCAATAGGTTGTGCTATCATTGAGATAAATATCCTCTCAATTAATATCACATGGATCACTTTTACCTAACAAGCAAAAGATAAAGACTACTAAACTTTAGTCACTCCTCCCCAAGAAAGAAGATGGACCATCTCATCTTCTCAGCTGTACTCACAGTTTGTCTTGGGATTGAAGGCCATCAGTCAGCCTTTGACCAGACTGGACCCATGCCTGGTACCATTGAAGACATATCCTACAAGAAGCAACCATAACTAGCCTCTTCCAACATGTCTTTCTGGGCCCCATTGGTGTCCCTTAGATCCATCATGCCCCTTGCATTATACACTTCTTTGTACTACATTCTCACATATTTTGCCAGGAACTTTGGGCACTACAATGTCTTGCCAAGACTTCCCGTTGGATAACAACCATTTACCATGTTGTAATGGCTCTCGCTGGATTCCAGTTTGCCAACCTGCTTCCCTACCTGACCCAAGTAATCCCTTATATTTTGGGGTTTTAAAGTTTCTTACAGTTAATAAGGGGGACTTGCCTGAGTGGTTTTAGGCAATCATCTCTTCCCCAAGGACCTTGGTTTGATTCCAGGTGCTATTAATTATTGGATTCTTAATATCAAAGCCTATTTTTTCCTGGACGGCACCTGATGCATACCCTCCACAATCTTGGACGCCTTACACTTACATTCCCCCATACATTCCCTATTTAAGAATAAAGTAATAAAGCTACCTGAGTCCCTGATATGGGTTCTTTTTAAAAATGGTTGCTTACTTAAAATACAGGCTCTGGAATAAATCTGCAGCAGGCCTATTGTGA
This sequence comes from Entomophthora muscae, assembly GCA_014839935.2. Classification (NCBI taxonomy): domain Eukaryota; kingdom Fungi; phylum Entomophthoromycota; class Entomophthoromycetes; order Entomophthorales; family Entomophthoraceae; genus Entomophthora; species Entomophthora muscae. The sequence goes on from QTSX02003626.1 coordinate 61,429, forward strand.
ATTGAATTCAAATATTTTTCTCTAAATCAATTGTGCCGAGCCTGCTCCCCATGCTACTAACATGTGGATACCGAGACTATAGCAGCTGGGGAGGCCTCGCACACTTTGGCTTTAAAAATCCGGAGGCTTGCCCTGATTAAACCTCACTGGCAGATTTTGATTTAGCATCCCCTATCGGCATAAAGTGTTCAGATTAGGGCTCCACGTTTTCACCCCATGAAATATAAATTCCAAGTAGAAACGGCCAGGTTACATTAAATCGATACCATTGAAGGTATGGAGCGCAGGTTTAAACCTTGTCCACTTTGGATGGTGGTGCAACTTACATAGCATGTAATTTTTTGATTGAGTATTTTTGATCCACCATATGGACCCAAGGATAGTGACGTCATGTAAGGTTTAGAATGAAACTGTACTCCTTTTACTTTGGCCATCCTTGCTTATTTATTTGGGGGCTCTGGTATGTTATTTTCAATCACGCGCCTTGTGGTAAAGATTGATGTGAGAAAAGGAAAGGTTTGTGATTTCACAAGTTCGTGATTTAATGATTAGGCAAGAACAGTCTAGACTGTGACGGGGCTCTTGAATAACCAGGTCCACTGGGTCCCAAGCAGCTCAAATGACGTCATCGATAAGTGATGTGTACTAGTTTTTATGAAAGATTGGATCACAAATGCATGAAACTGACTACGTGGCCTATCTCTTGAATTGCTCAAGATGATTCTAGAATTTTAAAGTATAAATTCCAAAGCAAATAAACTTGTAAGAGATTGATACAATCATAGGAATAGATTGCATGGAGGTACCTCGCAGTTCCTAAAGCCTTGTAGCCTTTGGAATAATAGTTGAATTTAGTTTATTCATCTCGCACCACTGTGGATATTTAAGACCTCAAAGGATCAAACCTTGAATAATCTTATCAATAGAGGTAATGTTCAATAAAGGTCAAGTTATATTGCTTCAAAGGCTTGAAAGTAAAATACTCTATTGGTGATTTTATCCCTCGAAAGTATTGAAACCCTTTCTTTTTATTTACTTAATTCTATATCTCATTCTGTTTTTTAATTTTCACGAAATCATAGCTCCTTGATATAATACTATCGTTAATATTATTTTACTTTTTTTGTTCCAATTACCTAACAGTTTCTGAGTTTCGTCTCTTTATTTATTAGTATTTTTACTTGTTCCAATAAATTCCTAAAGTGATATAAGCCCTTTAAAGTTATTGTTAAAATCACCGTTTAAAATCTGACTCTGAAGTTACCAATTAGTGTAAAGTCTAGAAGGATAAATACTGTTTAAATTTAATTTTTCCCTTTTATCACAACGTGCTTAAAGTATAAGGGAGTTTTGGTACTTACTATGCAATAACTTCGTATAGGTTTTGGCTGCTGAGATCAGAGCCCCTTTATCTCTGTACAAGAAATCTTTATATCTATTTACACCAAGTTTTTCATTTCAGCTTAGCTTGTTGAATTTGCTGCTTTTTTTAAAAACAGGTTTATCCCAAATTCAAACTACGTTAATTAATTAGTTGTTCGGTTTAGTCGAATATGTTTTGACGCTATGTACTGATTTAGCTTCAGCCTAGGTAAAAATGACCAGAATCAAACCTAGAGCAAAGCAATTGGCAGCCAGCCTTCGTAAGAGCAACAGTGAACGTGTTGAATATGAGTCAGACGAGGCAGTCCGTCCAGAATGTGAATCTAAAACTCAGGTACCTTTTCAGTCGACTTTCAAAGGCTTACATGACAGCTGCTGGTGGATCAGGACAGCAAGAAACGCTGGGCTAATTGGCATACACGCGCGATATCCACAATAGTCCTTGTATCGGTTTTTGGGGGTGTTTTGGCTTCAGGGCCCCTCTTTATTATTCTGTTGGTGATGGCTCTCCAAGCAGTCATTTATTATGAAGTAGTCAACCTGGTTAGTTTACCAAATCGGCAACGCAGACTGCCGTGGCTCCGTTCTATTAATTGGTAATGCGAACTGCCACTCCTAGCTAATGTTTTAGGTATTTTTTCTTTGTCACCAACTACTTTTTGTATGGTGACTCCATTATTCTCAACTTTAAGGATACTATTTTTGCCAATGCATTTCTCCTGAATATTGCCTCTCACCATTACTTCAAGTCGTTTTCTGCCTACTGTCTTGGATTCATCTGGTTTGTTCTCAATCTCCGCAAAAACCACTACCGCTTCCAGTTCTCCATGTTCGCTGTGACACACATGGCGCTGCTGTTGGTTGTATTTACTTCTCACTTTATTGTCAAAAACATCTTCAAGGGCATGTTCTGGTTTTTGTTGCCTATTTCCTTGGTTATCGTCAATGACATTGGAGCCTATATTGCTGGCTTCTTCTTTGGGCGCACACCCCTTATCGAGCTTTCTCCCAAGAAGACGGTGGAGGGCTTTGTCGGTGGACTCCTTATCACAGTCACTTTTGGGGTTCTTTTTTCACTCTGGCTTTGTCGCTACAACTTCATGATCTGCGCAATTCGAGATTTGACAATCACCGCCTTTTCTGAGATTGACTGCATCCCCAACCCAGTATTTGCCAAAACCGAATTCGCCCTTCCTCCCCCAACTGCCTCACTCCTGGCACTAATTCTGGGCGGGTCATGGCGTGTGATCCGTGTACGACCCATTTTGCTGCACAGTGTTGCCATGTCTATATTTGCTTCTCTGATAGCGCCTTTTGGCGGTTTCTTTGCTTCGGGACTCAAGCGTGCTTTCAATATCAAGGACTTTGCCGATGTCATTCCTGGACATGGCGGCTTGACTGACCGCTTCGATTGTCAATTTATGATGGGGCTTTTCTCATACATCTATTACACTTCGTTTATTGAGACTCAGCAGTTGGACGTTGGCACTGTTCTTGAAACTATTGTCAACAATCTTTCTACCGAAGATCAAATGGCCCTGTACCGCCAGCTTGGAACTTACCTTCAAGAATACCATCTAATTCCAATTGAAAAAATCGTCTGAATCAAAATATCCCTCTTCCAAAACAATAACAGTTATAAGCCCCTAACAACATTTTGCAGTGTGTTGATTACGCCAACCAGGTCTTTTGAATTAAAACCCATCCTGCAATCAAGTGAATTTTCTCCCCTATGATTATCTTGTGCTAAATCCAAACCTGGCTAGTTATCCCTTTCACCGTCAGAATGGTTTGCAGGGTAAGCTATATGTATAGCCGTTTTAAAAGCACCAGCACGATAGGTGTATTTAGTTGTTGAGTCTTTTTCGGGGATGTGGTGAATAACTAGGAGATAGGACTTTAGTGGTATATGGAGCAGTGTAACAAAGCAGAAAAATATCCTTAGGTAGAAAATAGGGAGAAGAAAGAAGTAATTTCTTATTTGCAAAGGTATTGTCTATTATGGATAGGTACAAGTTTAACTTATTATACAGTAGTTTTATAACCTGTTGGGATAAACAAAACCATCTCAGTCTAAAAACAAATATGAAGCGGATCCAAACCTGTTATGATTTAATATAAACTCCTTGGTTTTCAATTCCGTTTTTAGACTGGGTTGATTCCGTTTATCTCAACAGGTTGTTGAGGATCTGGATGTACAAGTATTCTGGCTACCGCCAACCTACTCAACATCCAGTCATCGCCCAACTTGGTGCCCTTCCAATATACCGTTTGACACACCAGGAATGACAACCAAGCGATATTACATGACTGTCCAAGTATCCAGTGGCTCAAACCCATCCCGCATATGACCAACCCCTAGGTTTGATCCAACTAAACCTCCGCCACAGCCAAGTCTATATAAGTCTAAAGTATTATCCAATAAAATATACTTCTTTCTCAATTCCATATTTGAAGCTTCCCCAAAAGGCGCTCCTTATCACTGGTAGCAGCTACGGTTTTTTGACCATGCCCATGACATCAATGAAGATATACCTAGTGCATACTGTAAATTCAGAACCTGAATGTAAAAATGCGGGATTGTCAAATCCTTGGTCCAAATTTCAAATCACTTTTGCGAGATGGCCTTTTTTTAATTAAATTGATTTTTTTGAGTATTTATTTGAATATTTGAAAATGCGGGAACTCATAGACACTTTGCAAAGTTCAAGTCAAACTGCATATTTTCAATGGACAAAATGAATTAACTGGAATCAGATTTGAAGCGTTCAAATCCATCAACCATTTTCATTAAGTTTACTATGTTTTTTGAAATTGCGGGATTGTCAAATCCAAGAACCAAATTTCAAATCACTTTTGAATGCCACTAGTAAACTCAGATATTAATTGCGGGAACTGGAATCCAAATTTAATGTACACTAAGCACACTAGGAAACACCAACCCAAATAAAGAAGCTCCACCACAACTAAAATCAAACTAAAAATTCAATCTCAATAACCATGTTTAGACAAAAAAGATGATTAAACTTTAAAAGCATCCAAACTGGAAAGGATACAATATTATACACTTCAAATTATGGATATAGAAATTCTGTTACTATTCAAGGCTAACTCAAGAAAATAACTACTCATAACTAAACAAAAAACCTAAATAAATACATATTTAATCCTAAATATATATTTTTTATTTTATTTTTATGGACCGTCAATCACATTCTCAACCCGTTCCGCACCAGCCCGCGGGGCAGCCCGTCCACAAGGGTGTCCCAGAGGGTCCAAGAACAGACCCAGAACCCAACTCGAGGGGAGTCATGCCAATACACAGGCCTCCCAAGGTGTCAGCGCCAGCCAACCACCTCTTGCATCCCAAGCCAGAACTACCAGCTTGAATCCCAGGCAGAAGCCACTTTCAAGGCCTGCTACCAAAGTCTCCTACACCAGGGTCACTGGGAACACTGAGTTTACTTACACCTCCACTGTTTACCCAGTTGTCACCTGGCCCCGCACTCTTGATCCAAGAGTTGCTACTTCCTGCCCCCGCGTCTTTGACACCACTTACAAGCCATTGGCCACCACTGAGGAACCATCTGCGCCTATTGTGTATTCAATCATTGATGGCGCCATTGCGAGCAAGCGTGGTTCCACCTTCTACATGAAGGTCCCCGTCCCCTGTGTTGAGCCTGGTAGCCAGGATGCTGTGGTACCTGCCAAGGACTGGCGTTGGTTGACAGATAGTGAGTGTGAAGCTCTCCTCAAATGCTTGAACAGGAGAATGGCAGTTCAGGATATTGTGTCCCAATTTGGTGTCATGGCCAGATAAATTGCCAACATCAACACCAAGTATGGCAACACTGGGCAAATTGCCAAATCCACCAAGGCTAAGCGGCAGCCCAAACTCCTTCAGCCCGTTCATATTGATGCAATCAAGCAGTGGGTAGCCAAGGATTGCCACCTGGACACACTTGCTGTCCAATCAATGCTTGCCACAGAGTTTGGGCTCTCTGTTTCTAAACCCCTTGTTTACAAAGCAATGGTTGATTTGGGCTTCTCGTGAAAGGTGCTCGGAGTTTCTCCGTACAATAAGAACAGTGAAAAGACCATTGAGGATTGACACATTTATGCCAAGACATATCTGGCACTAAAGGAGACTGGGAATGTCCAGTTCTTCTATATCAACAAATCATTGTTTTCCTCCTCACTCAGGTCTAGGCATGGATGGGTTGAGAAGGGGTCCAAGGACGGTGTAGCCCATTGTGCAGCTGTCTGTTTCCAGACCTATTCCATGGTTGCGCTTCTTGGTCCTTGCAGGTTGGACCAGTATCAGATGATTAAAGGCTCTCATAACAGCAGGGCCTTTCTTGATTTCCTTGAGCCGTCAAGGAGTACCTTCAGATAAATTACAGCAGCACAATCAACATTGTTGTGCTTGATAATGTTGGGCTCCACAAAGTGGATCTGGTTGTGTCCAAATTCCCCCATCAACAAAAACAGCCATTCTGCCAGCCACCGCCTTGCAGACTGCTCAATGAGACTCCTCTTCCTTCTGCCTTATTCCCCATTTCTGAATCCAATCAAGGAGGTGTTTGGTTGGATCAAGAATAAGGTGAAACAAGGCCTCCCTCAGGACACAGAGGATCTCTTCAACATTCTTGAGATCAGCCAATTTGCAATGTCACCCAATGTGGTGGCAGCTTTCTATGAGCACTCGGAATCCTTTCTCCCAAAAGCCCTGGCCTCTGAGCCAATCAGATAAATGGGCGCTCTGGGTTTTATTTAGTTTGTTTTTATTAGGACTCAATAATTATTATTTATATGTAATAATGTGATGTTTGAATGTATTATAGAAATTTAAGAATACATAGAAAAGGTAAGTAAAATTAATTATACTAGGTATGAGGACAAATATTTTTATTATAACACACTGAATATTATTATTGGCTTTTGCGCTAACAAATGAATAAATTAAAAAAAGATAGAAATAAATTAGTTTATTTAAATAATTGTGAATTGTTGATGGTACTTTGGCTTTTTTAAGCCAAAAATTGGACCTTGCATGTCATCATCTGATCCTTGTTATTTCAGTGCCACTATAGCCACACAACACAACCACCAATGATTTTCATGTATTGCTTACTAATTAGTACTTAGGACGCAGGTCAAGTATATCAAATATGTTTACCAAATCACATTACAAGAGAAAGGTAATTCAAGTTCTAAACAATCATTTGTTTAGAACAATAGTGGAGCGGGCCGCATGATGCGGATAAATTCAATTCTCAATGTTTATCTATGTGATAAATAAACCCGTACTCAACAAGCTAATAAATAAAAACATTTTTAACTTATTTTTAATATTTGACGTGGTCACAACTTTAACTAATGTCTTGTAATATATTTATATATATTAATATTATAATTTACATAATAAAATTTAAATAAAAATTAAAATATTAAAAGTAAAATTATAATTATAAATCTTAAAAGTTATCTATTAAGGTTTAAATATTCAAAATTTAACTATTTTTATTTAATTGTGATTTATTCAAAATTGAAATATTTTATATTAAAAAATTTAATATTGTAATATGTATTATTAAAATTTTAATATTAACTTTTAGATACTGAATTTTTTGACATTTAAATATGTAATATTAAAATTTTTATAGTAAAATTTTAATAGTACATATTACAATATTAAAAAATTTAGTATTAAAATATAAAAGGTAAAAAAAATAATTTGCAAGGGGAAAATATTTATTGGGGGATGCTAACTGCAAAGAGAATGTGATTATTCCGGGGAAATATACCCCAAACTTAAATTTTCAGCTAATGCATCTAATTGGATCCATGTACTCTTCTGTACGTGGTGGACAACCCTGGATGTGATTGCTAGAGGGGTGGCGCCCTGTACCCCAGTGGTTGCTGATTGTTTGATAAAGGCAGGCGGGTGAGCAAATCAACTAGTAGGTTTTTTGGGGGGGCACGTAGTACCCGTATAGCGTTGCCAATGCAAATGAGTCATACAGGATGTGCTTGACTGTCCTGTATCCTCGTGGTGTCTTCTGGCGGTCAAGGGCTACGCGGCAAATATCCATTTGAATAGGTACATCCTCCAACTTTTTGACGTTGGTTTTTAATATGCAGTGGAGGAGGATTCCCAGGTATTACGCAACATGGATTATTTGCAAGGTATACTTTTACAAGAACATGCATAATTTTTTGAATGTTTGAACTAACCTATTAATATAGGATGTTTGGTTGAACTTGAAGAGGGTTCCGGGGGACGCCCGACTTGAATCAGCCCCCCAGGCCTTGGCAAACAATATTAATAAAGGTTTAAAATTATTCACAAGGACTGCATCCCCAACTTTATTTGATAGTGCCTTAAAAACTTCATTGAAAATTGCAGATTTCAAATATTCATTTCCTATTTGAAAGTCAGTTTTTATTAAATTTTTTTTCATATTTGTTGATGTTTGTGAAGGGGAATTGTTGAATGCTTTTATATATGTGTTCATCAAAGTTCAGTTTGATATCCCTGCAAATTTCATTCATTTCTTTGATTTTGATATTTGATCCTAGTTCATATGCTTCCCTTATCCATGGCAAGCACCCTGTGGGTGGTGAATATTCCCTATCTTGAGCTTCAATATTAAAAAAATTATTCATATTCTGTTGAATTATTTTATTTATTTGTTTTACAGGGGCCACCAGTGACTGGTAACCCCCGTAAAACCAACTCAGCATATAAGCCGCCACTTCTGCGACCTCATCCCCATTCCTGGTGATGACTAAAATAAATATAAGTAAAACATAAAAAGACTTACTAATTGTTTCCCCTATGGCCCCCTCAGCCACAGGCACCACTTTGGCAAACTTCATGAGTGTTGGATGCTCTTCATTAATTTTTCTAGGCTTAATTTTTCTTATCTTTCTTGCAACTTGTGTTTCTTCTTAGTTTTCATTTGATAAAGCTTCTGTATTTCTTGGAGCACTTCTGCTTCTTGATTGTATTTCATTTTCATCTGTTTCCATTTGATTGTTTTCCTCTTCATTGGTGTTAATTTCCTTTTGAATTTCAGTTCCTTCAATTAGTTTGATCTTATTGTTTTCTTTGGCCCCCTGTCAGAACTCCCACAAATTGTAGGCCGTGTTGTTGAACTTCAGACTTGATAAAATTGTTCCCTGTAGATTAAGTAATGCTTATTTGTTCTTTTCATCTATAATATTTCCCAATTAATCCAGAGCATCTTTTTTTGACTGGATTAGTGGCTGGCCCTTGTTACCCAGCTTTCCTGTCACTATTTCCCAGATATTTCTTTCTATTTCAACAACCTTTTGCAGGTGTGCTTCTAATTTGTTGATCAAGTTATAGATTGTTGACATTTTGTTTGAATTCATCAAAAAACTGGTTTTTATAGTACTATCTTCAACGCATACATATTTTTCATCATCATTAAAAAATTAAAGACAATAAACATAAATATTGCATTAGAATATTGCAATTAGACATCAACTCTTGATATTTTGATATTATGTGCATAACTCAATGCATTTTGTTTAATAAAATCCATTGTAAACTAGGTCTTTTCCATTATAATTTAATTAAATGGATTGTGTTTATATTAGGGCCATTAACGCTTAGTACAAATATTGAAAATTAGAGCATTTTACAGCCTGTATATTTACCTATTGGTAATAATTCTGTAAACTTTTCAGTCAGATTTTGCAAGGTAATAATAATGTAATGTGTTAATAGATTACTGTTTATTGTCATTAATAGGCTGATTTTCTTTGCTGTGGCAATTGTGCATTTTCTGATATTTACACACTAGTATCCAATTGGTTGGTTTCACATTCAATTGCACAGGCAATAGGAAAAAAAGCTGCCACCCCAACCACATCCAGTCTCAGAGTGGCAGCTTGTTTTCCTATTGCCTGTGCAATTGGATGTGAAACCAACCAATTGAATACTAGTGCGTAAATATCAGAAAATGCACAATTGCCACAGCAAATAAAACCAGCCAATTAATGACAATAAACAGTAATCTATTAACACATTACATTATTATTACCTTGCAAAATCCAACTAAAAAGTTTATAGAATTATTACTGTTAGGTAAATATACAGGCTGTAAAATACACTAATTTTCAATATTTGTACTAAGTGTTAATGGCCCTAATATAAACACAATTCATTTAATTAAATTATAATGGAAAAGACCTAGTTTACTATGTATTTTATTAAACAAAATGCACTGAGTTATGCACATAATATCAAAATATCAAGAGTTGTTGTCTAATTGCAATATTCTAATGCAATATTTACGTTTATTGTCTTTAATTTTTTAATGATGATGAAAAATATGTATGCTCATAATTTTAAGCTATTTGTAAAATGTACAACATTGTATTAAATATGGGAAATGTTGATAATGTAAAAAGAAAATATTATTAATTATGAATTGAAAGAGAGATATCAATTTTAATAAGTTGTCACAAAGAAAAGATTTATTTATTAATCAAAGGACGGGAAGGGGAGGGAATGGGCAGAATGAACATCACCTTCATCTGCGCCTGTGAAAGAGGCGGCATCAGAGATAGTGAGGAGGGAATGGATGGTGGTTTGGGAGTCAGGGTTGGAAGGCAGGTGGCTTGATGGGGGGTTGGGGAGGCAGGGTTTGTTGACTGGGAAGGGGCAGCAAGAGCTGATTGCTTCAATTGCTTGAATTCTTCTTCTGTCACATATACTGGCTTGACAAAACAGATGGACTGGCGTGGGGGGAGACGGGGGTCCTTTCTGGACTTATCACTATCACTTGCATAGAAGATGATGAGATCAAATAAGTCCTGGACATACACGGAAGGGAAAAGCTCATACCCCTTATCAATTTGGATGCATAGTTTGTTGTAGGTGGCAGGCTTTAAGCGCCTGAGGGTGGAACCAAAATTGTAGAGACATACATCTGCAAGATGCATGTCAGCGTAGTTGATGGGGGTAGGACCAGCAGGTATGCCCTGCAGCCCTGATTTCTTGGGTAGCCCATTCCTGCTGCTCCATCTCTGTACTCAGTACAACTGTGTGCACGGTGTTTTGTGGGGCCCACTCCTCCAGCATGGCCTTGAGCTCCGCCTGGTAGGCATACCCATCTGCAGTGTTTGATATTGCCAAGTAATAATTGACACCCAATGGGGAAGCTGCTAATAAAACCCAAATAAACTGGTACAATATTGGTCCATGCTTGTACACGTCAGACTGGATACACTTCTCTCCAAAGTCTTGGATACTTGCAGATATCTTAGCATACAACAGGAAGATTACGTCATTACGGGCCCTCATTACCCTTCCTTTGATAAAATTAATAATAGTTGAACTGTAGGGGTCAGTGTCCACCAAAACAGGGCCACTGAGAACTTGATTAGACAAGATTCTAGCAGCAACCACAACTCTGTGCATCCAAAAATTCACTGTTCTTTTGTTGGTGAAGATGCCGTGGAGTCCCAACTGGAGACGTACCTGGACCAGGGGCATCTGCGGGTCACGTTCCATAATGGCCAACATAAGGAGATGGGCTGTGTCACCTTTGGTCAAAGTACAGGCGCCAGTTGGGGTCTTCTTGGTAGAGGGGCCACAGTTGGCGTGAGCTTGCAGGGTTGCAGCCACAGTAGACTTTGTAAACACCATTGCAGCCACAATTTCCCCAAGGGACATAAGCTTTCCTTGCTTTTTAACCATTTTGAGAACAATCTCTGGAGTGATTAATTTTCTTCTGCGTCTTGCAAGCTGATTGGCTGGGAGAGAGATATGTCCATCTTGTGAACTGATCAATGCCATCTGATTGGCTGTTTTGGGGTCCTGGGCTCTCTGGGTGACCTCATGGCTAAAATGGCTGGTTCTGGATTCCATTGCTGATAAGGGATTTGGGTTAGCAGCTGCCTGTGCATGATGGGCAAACAGGGCCATTCTGGAAGTTGCAGGAGAAAGAACACACTCCTGGGTAGTGCTTGTGGAGGGGCCTGCAGGTTGGGAGTGGCCATAGAGGGAGGCTTCACTGTTAAGAGACCCAGCGTAGCCCTGCATGATTTTGTCAAGGCCAGGGAACAGCTTGTTGACTTGGTTGTTGTTGAAAGAAGACATAATAAATTTTAATTAAAAAATTTTAAACTCAAAAAGAGATTGTATATTTTAGTCTATTTTATTGTTATATATGTCAATTTTGTGAATATTATGATCTAAATTTTAGCCGTCCTAACATGGAATAGGGTGATTTTTGAGAATGCCTGTGATTCCTAAAAGAATTTGTACAAATCCACTCTAGATCCTTTATCATCCTTTTTGAGATACCCATAAATTATATTTATTTCAAATTCATCGCAATTATGATTTGAAACTTGGTTCTTGGATTTGACAATCCCGCAATTTCAGATTTGTTAATTTTCACATGATGTCTATGATTTGTTTGAAATACAGGAATCTCAAATTGTACATTAGAATCCCGCATTTCTGATTCATGTATCCCGCATTTGTTTGCTGGGTTTTTTCTTTTGTTAGTTGAGTTATCTGCTCAAGAGATTTGAAATTTGCCAATTTAAATAAACCAAAAAAGTCAAATTAAATGTTTGATTTTATTAAATATTTTAATTATCACTCAGCTGAGTTGCCTGCAAAAGTGATTCAAAATTTGGACCAAGGATTTGACAATCCCGCATTCTTACGTTCAGGTTCTGAATTTACAATAAACCATATTTGAAGGACTGGTCATGCCCAAAGCATGCACCAAGATAATTCAATAAAGTTGCTCTCTTCAACCACAAACAAATGCACAACCACCTATCACAGATGAAATTACCAACACCAAGTACATTGGTATTGACAAGTTCTTTGCCAAAAACAAGGAAAATGTCATCAACTGGCTAGACCACTCAGCTGCTAAACTCCGCGCCAGCCGCATCCCCACAAAAAATGGGTCTAGGAAACCAGCAAGCGCTTGTACAAGGCCGCAGCTAACTGGTTTGCCACCTGGGTTGGCTCACAAACAGACAACCAGCTTGACAACTGGGAAGAGTTCAAAGCAGACATCACACACAATTTCTGCGTCACTGAATCCCTTCAAGACATTGCAATACAGCTTAGCAATCTTCCTCAGAAGACCACTATCACAGCTTACACCAATGAATTTGAAGAAATACACCGCAAGATTCAAAATCCAGCGCAAGCTGAAAGTGTACACACTAGAGCCTCATTCATTAACAGAATGAAGCCCTCTGCTACTGCCCTCATTTTTCCAGAGGCTAACCCCTCCATGCCTGCTCCCATTGCAGAAGCCAAGCACACAGAAAAACGTGCAAACATGGAATATACTGCACGTAACAGCAACCACACCTCAAACAGCAATGTCAGAGAAAACTCCAATGGCAACAAATGCCAAAACACCAATCATAACAACAGCAACTCAAATCACAATAATGGCAATCACAGCCAAAGTGCAAACCGCTCCCATCCTAAGAAGGAGGACACCGCCAAAGTAAACGATGCTGAAACAGCAATCCACTATGAATCTGACCCCACATTCTCTGACCTTGAAGGTCTTGAAACAGAGGGACAGGGAAAAGAAGAGGGGGGACAGGCTTAAGTGCTCCTGTCTCCCCCTAACTTGACAAGAAACTGTACCAAGACACAAACTTTGCTGCTCGCATCTCATGTGTCCTGCAATCCTCCATTTTTATGAACTTAAAAATTAAAGATTGCTCACAACTTCTTGTCTATCCATGCACTTATAAATCTCATACACATAAAATCCTATTTGAATCTGGTGCACAGCACACTATGATAAGCAAAGCATTTGTAACCAAGTAAAAAATACCAGTTGTCAAATCCAACTTCAAATACGCCAGAATAGCAGACAAATCAAAGGTTCTACTCAAAGGCAAAACAACTACCTTCAGAATTGACCTCCAAGGCATACAAACGTCCATCAAAGGACTTGTCATGAACAACATAAACTACAACAGTGTAGCAGGCATGGACTGGTTCACCCGAGTGAACCCCAGTGTATGTTGGAAAACAAAAACCATGACCATCAAACACAATAGAGTCAATTTTAACATTCTCAAAGAACCCAACAATCTCATTCTAAGAGACATAGTATTTGCCCAGGTCATAAAACAAGACAACTCAGAACGTCTAACCAAAGATAGTACCCTCCACATAATGAGGTACACCAAATTCAATAATATGCAAACAACCAAGATCCAATGCCCTGAACTTGCGGCACTCCTAAATGAATATGCCCATGTATTCAAGGAAGAACTCACAGAGTTACCCCCCAAACAAGAGGTCAAACATGGCATCAACCTATGTAAAGCCATTCCTAAACCTGCACCTATCTACAGACTCTCTCCCATGGAGACCCAAACCCTCAAGAAAAAAATTGAGGACAATCTGGCAAAAGGATTTTTTTGCCCGTCTGAATCCCCGTGGGAGGCAGCAGTGTTCTTTGTAAAGAAAAAGTAAGGCGCTCTGTGTCTAGTAACGTACTAAAGAGCACTAAATGCAAGCACATTAAAGAATAAATCCCCTCTTCCACTTATAGAGGATCTTTTTGAAAGACTCTCAGGAGCCAAATTTTTCTCCAAAATTGACCTCACCTCAGGTTACAACCAGGTTGAAGTAAAAGAAAAGGACATACCAAAGACTGTGTTCTGTACGCAATCTGGATCCTTTGAATGTAGAGTAATGAACTTTGGGATGACCAACACTCCTGTATTGTTTGTCAACATGATGAACCAAGCACCAAATGGTCTCTTAAATACATCATGCTACCTTGAAAATATCATCATATCCTCAAAAACAAAAGAGGAACACCTCACGCATGTTTGCAAGACACTTGATTGGCTTGCAAAGTACAAACTTTATGCAAAACCAAGTAAGTGCCAATTTATGGAAAAGGAACTCCTGTTATTGGGCCATGTTGTCTCTTAAAGTGGCATAAAAGCAGATCCAGATAAAATTAAAGCCATAAATAACATGCAACACCCCACCTCTGTTAAACAAGTTAGATCCTTTCTCATAATGGTAGCTTACCTAAGGAAATACATCAAAGACTGCAAAAAACTCACCACACTAATCAATGACTTAACCAAGGGTAATGCCAAAAAGAAATTCATCTGGACACCAAAATATGACAATAATTTCCAACTATTAAAACAAAATTTGATCAAAGCACCAATCTTGCAATACCCTAATAACAACAGGTGCTACAAGCTCAAGTCAGATGCCAGTGATACTGCCATTGTTGAAGTCCTATGCATCCGCCAACTAGGGTAGCAAGACTTCCTGCCAGTATGTTACAAAAGCAGAAAACTAACAAACACTGAGCAGAGATACCCAATACACAATAAGGAATCACTAGTAATATACCACACATGCAAGAAGTGGATATATTATCTAGAAGGACATTTAAACATCTGAGTACTAACTGACCATAAATCCTTAATATATTTCAAAACTCAGAACACACTTGTACAACAACAAGCCAAATGGATGTCCTTGCTTGAACAGCTTAACCTGGACATCCAATACAAAAAGGGGCAGAGCTGGTCACAGCCAATGCTCTCTCTAGGCTATGTCAGCCATGAGAGGATCACCCTGACCACCTGGAACCTGAATGGCCCAACCTATACAATACTTAGTATACAACCAAAGGGAAAGACCCCTCAACACACTAACTAACCCACAATACATTAGTAAGGAACAAAAAGTATTTCCATGTATCAAATGGCACTGTATACTGAATCATTAATGACAAACATGTTCCCTACATCCCACTTGCACAAAAAGTTGACACCATCCTAAGACGCCACTGTCTACTAGGACACACAAAGGCTAACAATCTATACCTCACATTAAAAGAGATAGTATAGTGGCCCAATCTGAAACAAGACATAATTGATGTTCTGAAAAAGTGCACAGTGTGTGAGAAATACACCAGCACAAAGGCTCCCCAGCCAACGGTCAACTCAGTACTGGACCCTGAACCCTTCAAGGTTTGGGGGCTAGTTGTAGTGGGCCCCTTCCCAGAAACAAAGACAAACCAACATTTCTTAATTGTGGCTATCAACTTTGCCATACACTGGCCCATCTTCTGGGCAACAAAGGCCCATAAAGCAGAGACCATAAACTTATTCATTAACAAAGCAATCATAGCCAACTACAGCACCCCAGACTACAAAATAACTGATGGAGCAACCAAGCTATCAGGTCATGCAGTAAACGACAATCTAAAATCTAAAAACATTAAACATTCCACAACCTCGCCCTACAGGCCACAGGCCAACAGCAGAGTTGAACGTCTAAACAGCAGCCTTATCAGGACCCTAGAGAAAATAATGGATGACAAAGCCAAAGACACATGGCCACTATATGTTAAACATACATTACTAGTATCCTGGGTCCGTACCAATCAAGGGATAGACTATAAACTGTTTGAACTAACCTATGGATACAAACCAGAAATAATTACCCACAACAAGCAGCCATACATAAACAACCCCCTGGGTAAACCCCCCACAGTAGAACAAGTACCAACTCTACAACACATACACCTCAAAGCTAAAATATCAGATATAAAAAGGCTCAAAACACAAAAGGTAACCTCTACAGAGGAACCACTCTTCATCAACTCCCCCGTCTGGGTCCTAGCTGGCAACAGAAAGAAACTAGACTCAGTATACAGAGGACCAGGAAGAGTCATCAAATACAGACCAGACCAAAACACCTATCTAGTGAAATTCTAAGGTGCCAAAACCCCCATTGTCAATAAGTACCACATAACCTGTCTCTGCCTTAGCAAAGGAGAACACTTAACCAGACTGGTGCCAACTAGCCAACAACTCCAGGAACATCAGGCGGCAGCCGTTAAGACAAAGCCCCCTCCTGATGTACCAGAGTAACCTCTTAAGGGGGGTGTCAAGAATCTGGATGTACAATTATTCTGGCTGCTGCCAACTTACTTAACATCCAGTCATTGCTCAACTTGGTGTCCTTCCAATATACTGTTCAACATACCAAGAATGGTAACCAAGCAATATCAAATGACTGTCCAAGTATCCAGTGGCTTGAACCCATCCTGCACATGACCAACCCCTAGGTTTGATCCAACTAAACCTCCGCCACAGCCAAGTCTATATAAGTCTAAAGTATTATCCAATAAAATATACTTCTCTTCCTTCTCAATTCCATATTTTAAGCTTCCCCAAAAGGCGCTCCTTATCAAGGTTATAAACCTACTGTATCATACAAGCCATTGTTTTAAGGGTTAGGCCATTCTCTAATACACATGCTTTCAATTCATACAGCAGTTTTAAAAGCTATGGCAACAAGTAAAAATACTTCAGATTTAAACAAAATGATTCCAGATTTAAACAAAATCCAACTCTCAGGTTAAAATATACACCCTATTAATAGGGTTTATTGTCATTAATGGGCAAAATGAGTCAACACAGCAACAAAGGGCTCACACACAAAGAAAAATCATTCAAAATACAATCCAAAATACATTGATTCACAAAAAATGGTGTGAGTTGACTTTTGGTGTACATATGATTACTATGTGAAATGGTGACAAAATATACCCAAACAAGGTGAGTCAAAACTCAATCCAAAAACAAAACACAATAGTAACTCACAATGTAAACAAAATCACTCAATCAGTTTGTGCAATGGGTTGTAATCAAGAATGATACCAAGGTATCTAAAATAAGACACAAGATCTGAAACATAAATTTTAAAAATATTGTGTTGGGTGCTTAATTTGGTGTTAAATGTTGGGAAAATGAGTGGAAATTATTTTGGGTTTTCTAAAATGGGTGTGGTAAAACCAAAAACAACTAACTAAGAAATAAAAAATCTATAATTGGGATATTGGGTGGGAAAAAATATTAATTGAATATCCATAAACAGATAAAAGCAAAAATTAAAAATAGGGAGTAACTTAATTAAGTATTATTTAATATTTTATTAAATTCTCAAAATGGAAGGAACACAGCAACAGACTACCATTTCACCCGTTGTGTGCTGCGGTTGCGGTTGCCCCCACGGGTCAAAGAATAGACTTAGTACAACACAAGTGCCTACTCAGGAGGGAGGTGGGAGAGAAAAGTTCCATAGTGATGCTTCACTGACACAGCCGGTTCAAGGAGCACAAGCTGCTATAGTGCAGAGCATAAACCCTTGGGTCCTAAAGCTGACCTGGAAGCCCACCAAGGTTACCACTACCAAAACAGTTAGAAAAAAGGAGGTAAAAATTACTTCCTATGTGTTTGATGTTGTGTATTGGCAAGAGTTGGTCCCGTCAGCCATGCTGGAGAAGGTGAAGCTTGTACTTGATACTAGCTACAAGTCCTACGTCAGTGATGGCAATCAGGAGGATGACAAGGAGCCCCAGTTCTACCAAACTGATGAGGGATAGCTGGTGTTAAAGAAAGTTGCTGCGCTTTACACTAAGGTGCCCATGCCCTGTGTTGTGCCCAACACCAACAAGCCAATCCCCACCGCTAAAAAGCCCACTCACAAGCACATTCCTGACATTAAGCACATCATCCTTCTCTGGCTCATGCAGGAATCTGGTGATTACAAGGCGGCTGCGGCTCTTGTTGGGGTGGATCCCAAGTACGCCTCAAAGACCTTCAACAAGTTCATTGATACTGGCCAAGTCCTTGCCGCGGAGAAATCCTTGCGTGTTTCAACCATGCTCACCAAGGAGCACAAATGGGCAATCTGCCAGTGGATAACCTGAGATTGCCATCTTGAACTGGCAAATATACAGGCCATGGTCAAGTCTGCTTTTGGGATTGAGGCCTCAATTTCCTTCTATTATTATTTGGTCAAGGGAATGCGCTTTTCCTGGAAAAAGCTTGGTGTATCCCCCTACAATTGGAACAGCCCAGGCATTATCAAGACCCAGAAAAATTACGCTGAGGCGTACACTGCCCTCAAAGCCAAGGAGACGGTGAAATTCTATTATATTGACAAATCTGCATTTGCCTTGTCAATGCGCAATGAGTATGGGTATGTCCCCAAAGGCTCCAATGACAGGATGGCTTGGCGTGCTGCAGTCCGTACCACAACATACTCAATGGTGGCTCTCCTCAGTCCAAAGGGGGTCAAGCTGTATCAAACAATACTAGGCTCCCACAATAGCCAGACCTTCCTATCATTTCTCCAATTGGTCCAGGAGCACCTGAGGCGCACAAGCCTGGGCTTCACCAACGTAATTGTATTAGACAATGTTGGTCTCCACAAGGTGGCAGATATTCTTGAAGAATTTCCATCAATTGACACAAGCATTGGAGTGGGCCCCCAGCAAGTGGCCACGGCAAATTTGTGCTTTCTCTTCCTCCCCGCCTATTTTCCCTTCCTAAATCCCATTGAGGAAGTCTTTGGGTGGCTCAAGCAAGTCATCAAGCAAGGAACCCCAACAGGGACCAAGAACCTGTTTGATTTGCTGCAGGCCGGGATCCATACCCTCCCAGCTGAGACTGTGGCCAAATTCTATGGCCACGCTGATTTGTTCATCCCGCGTGCCTAGCCAAACAGCCAATCAATTAAAGGCTTAGTGTGTCCAACTTTTTTTATATTCTCTAATTTACTATTCAAGATTTATTGATTATCATTTTATATTTAGATGGTTCCACGCCTGCAATGACATTCAGAAGATCCATCAATAGATGTAAGTAATTTATTTATTTTATTATATATTATTTAATATGTCATCTGAGGTTATTCCAAACGCTTGATACTGGATTACGCAAATATATTTATATCACTTTTGTCAAATAAATATAAAATAGTCTTATAAAAGTTAAACGTAAATTATAAAGTTAGAATTTATTTTATTAACGTATAATTTTATGCTTTTATGAAAAATGTTTCCGCAATATATTTTGAAAATCTTGTTTGCTAAAATAAATATTAAAGAAATTAATTATATTAAAAATAATCTAGAGTATAAAGATGTTTATTGATATAGAAAAAATTAGGAGCACCTATAATGGGTTTGGCGGTATGTACCCACCCCGCAATGGAGGTGGCGCACAACCTCCACCGCCACACTGTGGACAGTGGATACACCTGTATTAAAGTATTTGCGCCTGCTGGTAAAAGGAAGGATGGTGAGGTGGGAATGGAGGAGCAGCTTTTCTGGCGGGGCTGCAAACTCAAAGATGCCAGCCGGGACCAGGGCGTCCTGGATGACATGATCAACCAAGTTGTATCCAGGGGGGACCTTCTTCCTGTCTAGTGAGAGCCTGGCCTTGTCAACCCCAAGAAGGACCCTGTCTAGGTCCTCTACAGACGCGCCCATCCCAAAGTAGAATAGGAACCCCAGGTAAACAACCAGATGAAGCTTTTTCCCAGCAAAGGCTTCCGTGAACCCGTACAATTTGTTGTATACAGTGCTAATCTTCTTCTCATGCTTGGTTTTGGCAAAGGTCAGCTCCATAGCTGCAAGGACCCCCGTCTTGTTGGCACTCCAGGCCAGTCCAAAGTCCACCAGGAGGATTTTTGTCTTCTTTACGGCTGTTGCGTCTGCAACAGCAAATTTTGACACTGCGCGCCCAAAGTTCTCCAACAGGTAAGAGATGGTATGCTCCACCAGGAAGTAGAAGCAAGCAGCCACATGAGCCCGGCCCATCTCTGGTATATTCTTGAATGGGAGCATTGCCAGGGCGTCCTAAACAAGCTCAATAGAGTTTACACAATAAACTCCACTGAGGTATATCAGGTCCAGGCGGACCAGTTGGGCATCCTTGTAGGCAGTAACTGCCCACTCAGATGCTCCCTCACCATCTGAAAGCCCAGCCAATGCCTCCCTGGACATTGGGAATGTACCATGGATCCTGTCTTCAAGCTCCCACAAGACAGGGGGGACAGGAAAAGCTGCCTTGTCACATAATTAGCATAGTTGGCATAGAAAGTGGGGGGGGACAAAAGGGACCAGGACCCGGCGGAGTTCACCATCAACATCTTCTAAAAAAAGGTAAGTATTTAAGAATTTTTATTAATTATAATTTTTTAGGGTACCTTCTTGGGTATCTTCCTTGCTGGCGGCTTCAGCCAGCTTTGCCATTCTTGGCGCAATCAATTGCGCAGGCAATTCAGTATCTTCTGCCCTGGCACGCTTGGTGGGTTTGAGGTGGGCATACATCTCCAGGTCATCAACCCAGACAGACAGCGCAGAAAAATTGTACGCCTTGAACTGGAGGCCCTTGACCACAGTTTTTTGAATATTTAGTAAGCACTCAATTGTCTTCTCTGGGGTGTCTGGCATTTTTGACATTAGTGCCTTTGCAGACACCTTGTCAATTTTGTCCCCAGTGAGAACAGCAGACTTCACTTTGGCTTTGACCTTGCGGTCAATGTCCTTTATTTTGGCAATCACCAAGTCAAGGTCCTTCAGAAGTTTTTCTAATTCTCTCATTGATTTTTTACTAACCTTTTCATATGTTTTTATAGCTTTCATCCCAATAAAATCTGTGTTATTCTGATATTTTTGCCTCTTTGTTTATTTATTTTTCCCATTTACTACATTATCCCATCTTTTTACCCATTGTGTATATTTTTTACGCTCATCTCAATATGTGTTGTTTGCTTTGTGTTGGCATTGTTTCCTTGATTACCATATTATTTTTTGGCGCTTGACATAGCCCCTTGTGAAAACATTAACAACAATTTGATGATCAGCTAAATTTGAATTAGAAAATTATAGGTTAATTGTATTTAGATAAAGTTGTTTCTGATCCAAATTCAAAACCTTAATGATAAACTTTAAGCCAATCAGGAGCCAAGTGATAAAGTGATTATTGTGACTTTAAGGGTCATTCAATAATTCTTTGATGCATGTGCGCTAATTAATATGATTGGCCGGATATTTTGCCACAGCAGCAATGACGTACAATGGCAAAACATCCAGCTAATCATATTAATTAGCGTAAATGCATCAAAGAATTATTAAATGATCCTTTATGTCACATTAATCACTTTATCACTTGGCTCCTGATTGGCTTAAAGTTTATCATTAAGGTTTTGAATTTGGATCAGTAACAACTTTATCTAAATACAATTAACCTATAATTTTATAATTCAAATTTAGCTGATCACCAAATTGTTAATATTTTCACAAGGGGATGTGTTTAAGTGCTAAAAATAACTGTCTTCAGGATCTAGATACATAACATAGTAAATATATGATTTTATAGAAATAAGCTGAACATTAAGAATATAGCCAACTATAAACAAAGAGAACATAAACAATTGAAATTCAAAATAAAGATAATATAAATAGAAATTTTATGAAACCAGGGGGTTTATTGAGGCAGGGAAGAGTGATGCCTAGTAGGCAGAATGGCGCGGGAAGTAAGACACAGAGGCGGTTCTGGTCTGGGGGGTCTGGGATTGGATGGGTTGGGTTTGCGGGTGGGAGGTGTTGGTGGCAGGGTGGAGGCAGGAGGATTGTATGTGATGGCTGCCATATACCGCTCATTGTACTCCTCATCAGTCATTGGCTGGATGGGCTGGTAGGTGGCTGTGGCACGGGATGGGAGGCGCTTATCCTTGCGTGATTGGTTGCCCATGTTCACATGGAAAACTATTTGCGCAAACAAGTCAGCCACCATTTGGTGACCAAAGAGAAAATTATGATCAAGGACCCCAAGATAGAGGTCATTGAAAGCCTGAGGGTGGTGCTCCTGGAGTGTATCTCCAATATTAAAGAACACAACATCTGCCAGATGGACGTCAGCGTGACCATCTGGGTACACAGAGGCCTGGTGCCTGTGTTCCTGGATGGCCTTGAGGGCAGTGGAGCTTCCCTCCATCTGGTGGCTCAAGAAAACCCGGTATTTGGAATTTGAGCCATCCCAGGAGTTGAGCAATCCACCAAGGATGTGGCTGTATGAGTACCCATTGATGAAATCAGGGTTTGTCTGATAGTAGACAAAACCCTTGGCTGAAACAGCCAGAAATGCACCAATGAATGTCCCCTTCTTGACCTTCTTCCTTCCATTCTTGGTGGCAGCTTTTCCTTGCTCACCAAAATTGTCAAATGCAATTGATAACTTGTAGTACAAGACAAACATGATGTCATCTGTTAGACTTGTCAAGCATCTGACCAGGGTTGATTTGATTGCAGTGTTGTATGGGGAATCCTCAGCGCCATCCCATTGGTTGCCGGCAAAATTTGTAAGAACCCTAATTGAAGCCACCTTTCTGTGCATCCAGAGCTGCACCATGCGCTCAGACACCCAAATGCCATGGTGTGCAAGTTGCTTCTGGACCTGGGTCAAGGGAAGCTTGGGGTCCTGCTGGAGGAGGTCAAGCATTATTGGGTATGCCTCATTGATCTGGGACTCTGTGGCCTTCTTTGGCTTCTTGGCTGTCCCAATCAGATTTCCCTTATTCATCAGGTTGTTGAATTCCTGCATGACAGTAGCCCAGGTGAATTGTAATTGGCTGGCTATCTGATCCCAGGACAGACCCTGCAGGTTGAGTGCCACAATTTCCTGAAGAATTTGGGCAGTGATTATTCTGCGTTTGGGGCGCTGGGCAGCAGGAGCTGAAGCCTGATTGGCTGAGGGGGGGCAGGTTGGGCAGTGGCAGGAAGTTGTTCTGAATCAAGGTTGCCATCCTAATTGGTTGGTTGATGGGCAGCTTGTGCAGGGGTGGGTGTGGGAGCAAGGGCAGAGCTAGACGCTAAGTGACTCTCAAACAAGTCAAAGCCATATGGGTTGGGGAACAGTAACAGGTCAGCTTCCTCATTACCCGCCTCAAAGGCTTGGGTGTAAACAGGTGCCTCCACGTTCTGAGCCTTGCCTCCATTGAAGCTGGCTTGGCTGCTGGCACGGTTGAAGATGTTGTTATTAAAAACCATTTTAAAAAACCTAGGATAAAATCACTAAAAGTAGAAATTTTAAAATATAATAATTTATTTTTATTGTAATCTTGAGTCCACATTTGGAAAGTTCTCAAAACCTTTTCATACAAATCTGGAGCCATGAAAATGGATAAAATGCCTCTGTTCCTAAATTGGATAGCTGTTGATTGGCTGTTAAATTGATATTTTTCTATTTTAGGCTGCTCATACTACACATCTTGTGTGAGTTCATTTTGTTTTGTGCTTGTGTAATCTCGCTTCTAGATTGCTCAAATTTTGTTTCATTTTGGTCCTTCTGTTGGTGCCTCATATGAATCCTGCTTGGATTATAATATACTCTGGAATAGCATCCATCCATTTCACTTGTTGTGTCAATTCATTTTATTTGTGGTTTAAACTACACCGCTTGATGTTTGCTTTAATTTTGTATAATGGGTTAGTGAAATTTTGTTTTTGGTTTGACAGTTCATTTATTAACCAAAAATATTTAAATTAATTGAATCCTGAATCTTGTGCAACTTGGATTTTGTTTAAATCTAAATCAGTTTGTAAAAATCTGAAGTATTTTTGCTTGTTGCCATAGCTTTTTAAACTACTGTAGTGCAACCTGGTTCAACTTTTAAAAATGGCCTATTACACATTATAAACAGTCATATATCAACAAAAAAATATATCTTTGTATGCTGTAAGCTATCAAACTGAAGCTAAGGATCATATCTTTTTATTGTTGAAAGATGTTAACATATGACAACTGCTCAATAGTAAAGCAAAAGTGATTTAAAATACTTGAGCTAGATTTTATTATATTATTTTTATTGATTTAATCTAGGCATTTATCTGAAACTTTAATCATAAAATAAATTTTTAGCCAATATTATTGAAGCTAAGACCAAGGGCTTTATTTTACATCTGTCTAATTTCATCACAACAGCTTAGTTATTTACAATTTATGACCTGTAGTCTTCAAAGATGTTAGGGCAAGCAGAATTGTGTCACATGTAAATGATACAAACTCAACCTGTACAGGTTTCAAGCACCAGCTGTTGTAACATCTTTGATTACCCTCACTCAGGGGATCATTTCCCAAGAAATGGCTCAATTGCTGAGTAGCTGGTGTCACTACCCCCACATCCTGATATCTCACAAGGACCAAAAGTTTGAATCCTATGAGGAACAATACCTGGACAAGCACCATGGCTATCATGGGTGCTATGCAGCTTATCATGATGCTTGCCAGGGATCCAAGCTTGGGCTTCTGGCCTGTCATTTCCAGGGATCATGCAGGCTGCAGGTTTTGTGAGAAGAGCCCATCACAAGATTGGAGCTAACTTTAAGAGATATGGGAAGGACTTTCCCACCCAGGACCATGGGCTGGCGTCCAGAATTATAGTGTCAATCACCCCAGAGAGGGTGATATACACAATTCCAAACAGCTTATTTGTATGATCCAAGGGAAGTTCAGGTGTGGACACAAGCATTGTCTTTGGGGTAATTGGAGTTTCCATATCCAGTTGATATGCAGACAGCAAGTTGGACTTGTCTTTCAATAGGCGGGACTCAGTGTAATGCCAAGGGCCTTTTCTGTTGTATCTTACTTGCAAATTTGACTGGGCCAGGGGATATTGTTCAATTATATTCCCAGGGATGAATTCCTTGTATTTGGGCTTCAAAGGGTATTCCATAAAGTGAACGGGACCAAAGAGAGCACCAGATGAACAATAAACTACGGGAAGAGGGGTAGAAGATCTGGAAGATCTTGAACTGAACTGATAAATGGCAAGAATAAAATAGGGTAATAATTGAGGAAACAAATGTCTCATAACCTTTTATTTAAAAATGGTGATAAAGTGTTACAAAATTAACAGCTTTGAGGGCCCAGGCAGGAATTGAACCCGCTCCTAGCCACCAGGCGGGGCTAGCGGGTGGGGGAGATTTTCCTGCATCTGAATTTTTGCTATTTGAAGCAAATCCAGGTGTGGGAATCATTCCTGCCCTGGTGGTAGCTGAGGGCCCCAGAACGGGCCCCAAAAGCTACACCCAAGTCTTGGTGGGTTTGGTTGGGCTTTGGCAGGCTATTTTTAGCTGCCAATTAAACCCAGTTCAAGCCCACCCTCCATTAAGTAATTTGGGGTCCCCAATTGGGGACCCCTTTTTTAATCAAGCTCCTTGGGCTCAGGAAAGCCTGTCAAGCCAGTCTAAAAATAGTGATTGAATTGGGAAAACCCCCATAACCCCAGAAGCCAAACCTGCCAGAACTAATGGCCAGCCAAGCCAAGATGGACCACTAAAAAGCCAAACAACTGTTCCTGAAACCCCCAAAAATGACCATGAAGCAGCCAACCAAACAGCAGAGCCTGAAATGCCAAACCTTGCCACACAGATAGCACCAGAAGAATTCCCAGAGGCACCTGCATGTGAGTAAGTATATAAATCAGAAGCACTTGAAACTGTTCTGTATTGTCATCCTTACCAAATAAATTTGTTATGAACCTTTGGTTCACCAATCTGTTTCCATACATAATTTTGATACTCTTCCATCTGCATACACCCAAGCGTCAGTACCCACCCACTGGGATAGATAGCCACACTCCAGTTGACAAAACCAAAGCCTTTAACTACTACTGTCTACCCAACGCACCATTTGTCCCTGTTCATTTCACTGAGTATCCCCCAAATCTTGACCACAAACCCTGGACCTTGGAGGACTTGCAGTGGTACACCTGTCCAAATGCACCCCAGGAACCCTACCAAATTGTCTGTGACGGCAAAACAATCACCATCTACCCTTTGATCTTCAACAGGAAGTACAACAATCCTGCTGCCTACCTGATCCCAATGGAACCACCCCCAATACCCAAACCAACCATCTCAACCCCACCCACCTCTGATGCCACTGGCCAGAGTAGTCAATTCCTAGGAGTGCTTTACCTGGCGCTCACAGAATTGATTGACTCTGCCTTGCCAGCGTCTGGGCCTTGGGCTGTGGCTAGATTGGCCATTTCCTATCTGGTAAAGTTAGGTCCCATCATCTGGTGGGCCATGCCATTACCTGCTTCAACTCCTCCCTCACCTGCTGGAGCTCCACAGTACTCTTGGTATCCTGACATAAAGACTTAGCACAGGGTCTCAAGTCTATATAGTACCCGCTGCCAAACTTACATTTTTTCATTTGGGGTTCACTATAAGATCATATAATCTGAATTCAGCTGGCCAGGGCGCCCAGGTCTAGGAGCAGAAAAAAGCACTGCTGCTGGAGGCCCTCTCATTGGTTGAAATATCAGGAAGGTTCACTTGGCCCTTCTGTTCTCAAGCCATGGTCACGGGGGCAGGCCTTAAGCCCGCGTCTTCCTCTGGTAGTGGGTCTTGATTGGCTACTTGCATAGACTTCATGCTCAGGAAGTTAAAATTAGGAATTTCTCCGCCTCCATTAGGCAAGCCGTTAGGCCCTTCCTCAGGTGCTGTAGCTCTTAAGTTTTTGCTGGTGTTCTCATTTCAGGAATTAGGCTTGGCCTCAGCTTGAGGGGGCTTGATCCCAGAAAAACGCAGGCAGCTGGCCCTTCAGTTCTCAGGGCTGGCAGCCTGCAGGTGGTCAGGTTCAGAGTTCAAATCTCACTCTTGGCCCTAGGTTTTGAGGGAAAGAAAATTGTCAATCCTGACAATACTGTATAACATCCTCATTCTGTATCAAATAAAGTATCATTGTCTCCATTAAAGCTCCTTTTTATTTGCTTTGTATACTTTTCAGAAGTATATACTAAGTAGTGATAGAAAAAGTAGGTTATCTACACCTGCTTATTTCAAGAAAAATTCCTCCAAATAAAACAACCCAAGAGATATTAATTCCCATTAGCCAAGAACCTAATAGGAAGGACAAGATATTTCCATAGGTTATGCCATCTTCAGGCAACCACCAGAATTAACTCATTCTGCAAGTCAACTTACTATATATTGACAATCAGAATTAAAAATAATTTAATGTCAACAGCATTGAAAAGTTAAAATTAAGTTTTAACTCATGCAGACTACTAAATGTTGACACTTTTTTAATAAGCAGAAAACTGTTTCCTGAACATTTTAATTAATAAAAATTAAGCTTCAAGATACTTCTTTAGGGTAATGTGGCATCATAGATTTTAAAAAGTCAATAAAAAAATTATACATGGCAATTAAAAAAATTCATAAAAATACACTTCAAAAACAATTCACTATGAAATTAGCTATCTTTACTATAATAAATATTTTCCCATTTATAAAAACAAAAAAATCACAAACACTAAAAAAATACTACATAAAGTTTTATTATTATAGGAAAATATAATAACCATAAACAGTAATATAAAGTTTTTTCTTTATTGGAAACTACAAAAAACATATAATAAACTAGTAAAATACCAATATAGACCATGTAATACAGTCTAAAGCATCAAACTATCAATAGAAAATCAATGATTTTATAAAAACAGTATCATAAATTATTAATGAGTTATTTGGAATAACTATTTATAAAAAATATTATACTTAATATATAAGAACTATATAAAAAATTAGCCAATACTCAATAAATTTAATTGAAAGCTAGACTGTGATCACCTGGTTGCCATTAAGAACTGTGGCAATCTTCTTGATGTATTCCCCAATCTCTGAAAGTTTATACTTGGTCTTGACAACGTCCTTGATCTTCTCTTGATACTGTTTCTCTTTGGTGGTTCTCTTCTTCTTAGATGGGCAGTTCTCAATATCTCTGATGAATGCAGCAGTCTTCCCCTGTTGGACTTTGAGGTGCTCAAAGAAGGTGTTGTATCTGGTCTTGATTCCAAAGGAGGACTTGATATGCTTATGCCAGCCCTCCAAAGATGAAGTTGTTTTCATCTCATCCTTAAGAACTGCCTGATAGCAGTTCCAGTTGGCTTTGGCTCTGGGCTTAGTGACCTTATGTCCAATCCACTGTGGTTCATAATATTCAATGAAAGGGTAGAAGGCACCATCATGTTTCTTGGCATATGGATCCTGGCATAGGAGCTCATAGGCTTGTTCAGCATGATCTGGCTTTACAAAGGCTAGCACTAAAAACTGCTGAATTAAGAACTTGCACTTTCCTGATGTATCTAGATGGGGGAGCTTGATGAGCTCAGTTAGACCCTTTAGTTGCCTGTTGATAGCCTATCAATAATGGAAAACAACACCCCTGGACCTCTCCATCAAAGGTGTTTACAAAAGCGTTATACAGGGCAGTTTCATAGTCCATAATTATAGTTGAGGGTCCAAGTGCTTTATCATAAGCTTCTTGTTCTGCAGCAAGGGTGGCTTGATCCTTTTCATCATCATCTGGATTAGCTCTAGTGTTATGGCCAGAGGGGCTCTTTTTATTATTGGGTAGGGCTTTGATGTCCTCCTGAAGAATTTTAAAGGTCTTTGTGTAGATCTCTTCTGTTGCCCCAGGAAGAAGAAAGTAGGCAAATGGGAGCACCTTGACTTCAATAAAGGAATGTACAACCCATAGTTGGTAAAAAGGCGGGGGCATACAGCAAAGGTATCATCATATAACCAGTTCTCTGAATCTCTCAATTACTCCAGATTCTGTTGTGTAGCATAGCATATAATTCTTGCCTCTGCTGTAGGCCCATCATCATGTAAAATGAATACCTCATCACCATTGAACATAGTTAACTCCTCTGTAAAGACTAACTCTCCTTGGACCATGACAGATTTCTTATGGGGGAATAGATCACGGCATTTTTCACATAGTACTTCACTAACTGGTTGTGGTCAGGGATGAGCTTCAGGTTCTCATTACTTAGGTGTGTGGTGGCCTTAACTGCCAGATCAGAAGCCTTGACATCTTTGGAGACTGGGACTATTTGGTATAGGTACCACTTTAGAAGCTTTTTTAATAAGATTGATTGGAGCATTGTATGTGTGCTCTCCTTTTTCACTAGTGACTTTATCCCATCCTTCTGTGTTGATCTTGGCAGTGCAGCTTATATCTTCACACACACAATGCTTGCTTCTTCCTGCTCTCTTTTTATTGTTGCAATTAAAAGCATAATCATCACAGAATAAACTTGCACCTCCTTTGACAGACATTAGAGGGGAAAACTGAGGGAACTTCTTTGGGAGCTTAAACTCTCCTTTGACGTTACATATATTGTGAACCTTTAGGGGATCTCATGGGCCAATTGGTAATTGTTAATAGTCAGAAAGGTAATCATCAGGATCTTCTTTATTGATACTTGATGAGGAGGATGGAGGTGCAGATTTGTTGGGCAGTGGAGGGGAATTATCTGGAGTTGGATTCTTGCACTTCTTGGACTGGAATGAGCTTGATTCCTTTGAGCTTGATTCATCTGGGCTTGACTGGGCTTCTAGACTCTTGGTTATCTTCTTTCTTCCTTGCTTGTTTAGTGGAACCTCATCTCCTTCTGATTGGTACCAGCTTGGAGAAGAGGAGGGAGCAGTGGAGGGCTCTTTGATTTCAGGGTCTGGTATCTTCACCTTTGTCTTCTGTTTCTTTGAGGGCTCTTTGGCTGGTTTTTTGTTGGGGTAGGGACTTTGGGTCTTTCCAGAGGATTTGGGCACTTTCTTGGTTGACTTGGGGCTCTTTTGTGGCTCCTTGGAATATTTGTCCTAAAATAATTAGAGTATAGTTCATAAAGTAAGAATAATCATGTGAAACATGAATAAAATTAAATAACAATCACTTGTTTAATTTTTAATTATTAAGTAAATAGTTTATAGAAGTAAAGAAAGTAATTTTAGAGCTAGTTTATTAGTAAAGAATAGAAAAAACCATGTTTAAATAAAAAGTCAACATTCTGGTAGTCACAATAGTCAAAAATATTTAATTTAGTTTGTCAGCATAAAAAACTCTTTAATTTTGACACCAACATACTGACAGTCAGCATTAAACTAGTGTCAAGATTTTGGGGTCTTGAGGTATTTCTTTTATTAAGTGACATTGTATTATATGTGTTGATAGGGGACTGTATGGCAACAGTCTATAGCTACCAATTAGGTCTTGGGATATGGCTTTGGCTTGGTGGAGTCCTAAGGCTGTAGGAGAAGAAACACAGTTCTGCAGATAGACAACGGCATGCTCTATCTGGATACAACTGACTACTAGGCGCCAGCTAGTAGTGATACTATACTTAAATATCTTCAATCTCTAATCCAAGGGTGATATTTTTTCTGCTCAATCTCTAGTTAGGAGAGCACTTTATATATGGTGTATAGGCCCTCTTGCCAGATAGTTATCTGACGCATCTAACTCTTACTAGTCAGTCTATCTGTTCCCCAGACTTCTAGGTTCAGCCCCCAGAGCTAGGCAGCCATGCCGGTCTGGCATGGGACTTCAATAGATTACCGGGCCTCAGCTTAATTCATCAGTGTGTTGGCGGCATCTTGTTTCCTGTTTATGCACGTGTGAGTTTAGTTACCCTGTCTATTGGGTTTTTGCATCATGCATTATTCTTCTGAACAAACTTCTATATCAGTCATAGAATTTGAGGTATCTGGAGGTGCAAATGTTTGGCGTAAACCAACTTGCATTAATGTTCTTGAGTATTTTGTCTTATTGGCTATTAAATTTTCTGTGATTGTGGCCCAGGGATCAAGTTTGTTTGTTCAGGTCTAGTCCAATTGGCGGACCATTTTTGGATCAGGATCAATCTTTGGGGTAATCATCAGTGTACCAATTGGCCAAGTCCAAGGGACAGGATAAGTTGATGCTTCTACAATCAAGCCAGCTAAATGGCAATTGACTGTCTAACCAATCAATAAAGGGGAATAATGGTCAAGTATATTACATTATTCCGGAGGCTTGACAACTAGAAAAACACTATGTAAATCACTTATAAAGCTTGGTTAATATTTTCCAGAGTTGGTTTTTTAAGGCCAAAATTGAATTTTTTAAAATTTAAAAATTTAAAGATTTGCATGTGTAACTTATGAAAAATAAATAATAGGGATTGTAGAGGGAAGTCTAAAGTACAGCCCTGGGTACTTTGGCCTGAATTACCATACCATTATATGTGTGCTTTTTGTTAAGCGGCAGTGTTTTACTAATAAACCAGTGAAGGTGTTGACATTCAGGCAGTCAGTGTTCTTTTATAGTAACTCTTCTATTAAATCTTGCTTAAATTATGTTACTTTGTTTTCTTAGCCAAACCCCTTTGTTGCAACTTAGGCAACTTGTCAATTTAACACAAAGTTGACATTATAAATACATATATAATTTCTAGTTTTAACATATGGGTTTTGGATTAAGTGGACTTCTGGAAATAAGCTATAGTTTATATGGTGAGTTTAAAATAACAGTAAATATCTAAATAATACAAAGAACACTATGAAAGTTGGCATATATCTTTTTTCAATGCTTATCTTAATATATATTTAATAAAAAAAAGTAGTATAAAATATAAAAAAATAGTTATTTTTAGAATATTGTGTATTTTATTAAGAAATTTATGGATTCTTATTTGGTGTTGATATCCAGATATTACTTACTGGAGTCAACCTTAATGTAAAAGTACAAAGAAACTTACATTTTCATAGTAAATTATATTGGCTTTTTGGCTTAAAATTTATCCTTTGTTTAAATGGTATCAACATTATGCCTGTTCCTTTTTAATTTTTTAATTCTGACTTAATAATTCACTATGAAAAATTAGCTTAGTTTTGGAAATGCCCAATTCTGGCGGATTAATACTAAAATAATGTTGACTTACTGAATGAGTTAATTCTGGTGGTTGCCCATCTTCAACAGCATAATTGTGCTCATTTAACAATTCAACTTCCTCAGTACTTTTAAAATCCTGACCCAACCTGAAGCAGCAACAACAACCACACCCAAGATATCATTCATAGTATTAAAGAACATTTTTCTACCAAAATTAGGGCTTTGGTGGACTCTGCTAAGAAACTGTCACCCCTTGGACTCAAAGTACACAACCAACTTTACACAAGTTGGTTATCCCCAGAAACTCTAGGCAAGTTAAATTGCGCTCAAAGTCCCAGAAATAGCTTCCAGATCTGTAGGCAGATGGTTTGAGGCTGACCTTACCCTGAGAAAAAGCTGGGAGATGTTTAAAAGGGCATCTATTGAGAGTTTTTCACCCATAGACCCTGGCTTCATGGTAGCCCAAACCTCAAGAAGCTCAAGATTCCAGAGATTATCAGCAAGTACATTGAAGCATATGGGACATTTGAGATGGATCAACCAGCCAAATAAATTTTTTATGACCCCTCTACCTGTTTAGACCTCTATGATGGGCTTCCTTTGTACATTATGCAATAATCTGGTCTAAGAAGCTGCACCAACCTTCAAGAAACCTTTTTGGAAGAGAAGAATGCCACCCAAAAATCCAACAACTTACAATAAACATAAAAACACAAAGTGACCACTATGGCCAGAAATGACACCTGCCCCAACAAGAAAACCAATTGCACAACCAACTGTGATCCCAGAGAGTGAAACCATAGCCCTCAGGTTAAACATATGCAGGGCACCAAAAATCCTCCCAGAGAAGCAAAAAACAGGAGAGTTCTCAGGCAAGTTGCTCTACCCTATACCACAAGGCTTGTATGGGGATCAAGTCATGAATTCAATTATCATGATACAAGTATCCTCTAGCAATCTTATACTGTTTGCTGCCCAAACTGAAAATAAGATTCTCACTTATCATTCTCATTTTTGATCATACTGACAAGGAGGTAACTTTTGGGAGAGCTTCAAATAATAATTTGGAGAAAAATGATTTTATTGGTTAATGGCTTGGTCTTTTTACTGCCAGAGATATTGTGGCAGATACCTACCTGGGATCAGTGATTGGCATCAGGTGACATGACTTGGATCAGGATGATCAGGTAAATTGACAAGTTGGGTGGAAATTAGTCTGATTTAAACCAGGAAAATCTCTGATAAACTGCTCTTGTTGCAACTAAACCAATGAGGATTAAGTATTTGAATTGGGGAAGACAACAGTCCAATAGAAAGGACAGAAATAATAAGAATAAGTTATTCTTTATTTTAGAATGTTGTGATTAATATACTATATGAGGAAAGCCACACAGCCATAAGGGGGTGCCATGGTGGCTTGTTCCATGTAAGGATTAGAGCCAAGGAATAACTTGTACGGGGATCAACAGGTCAAATTGATAGTGCTCCTAATTAGGAGAAAGTGTCCGCAATTCAATATTGCCATCATATTGGTTCATGTTGTTAGATAAATCAAGGGGCAACTCATTGAGCACCCCCTGTGTATTGTAATATACGTTGGCAGGCAAGTCTGGAGACTTGGTTGCAACACCCCCCTTACCCCCTGCTTGTTGTCAGACACCAGGATCAGAGTCTGCAGAAGATCTGAGAAGGTCCGCACAAACAACCTTTGTGTGGGGATGGCGCGGCAGGGGCGCAAGCAATTGTGGTGGAGCGTCTTGGTGTTTCCTTGGGGGCAACAGCGCTCATGTCAACAATAATAATGTCAACAGTGGCCATATTGACACTTTGTTGACATGGTCACTGTTGACTCAAAACTCTAAATCTCCTATGTTTTTTTCTAGTTGAGCTAGCTTAATTCTTTTTTTAAAAGTGTTCAGGGGTGCAAACCCAGAAAACATGACAAAATTGTGGCCATCTCAACACAATTTAATATTAAGCTTAATAAAAAAACTTGATTTAACCAGATTTTCCTTTATGTTTACTAATAAAAATTAGTTTATTTTTTATTTGTTTCCACAACGTAAAAGTGTTGACATTGACACTGTTTAAGCATAACTTATTTTTAATAACAAAACTGAAGCATCTACAACTAGAAATTAAGTGTGCATTTAAAAATATTTTTTTATTAAATTATTATATTGAAAAAGACATTGCACATACATTTGATTGTTAAAATGTTCATGTTATAAAAATATATGTGTGTCAGGGCCCAGAATGGGCCAGACAAAACCCTATGTTACATAGGTTCAACGCCTGCAATTGAGTGATTGCGCAACCAATTGATTGCATTGTTGATTACACAGATTTACCCAAAGGAAACTTTAATTCCAAGTGGGGAATTGAACCCTGGTCAAGGCCAAGCCTGGTGACAATTGGAAACCGTCCTAAAGCCAAGCAAAAAAGATTTTAATTGGCCCACACCCTCTGAAACCCAGAATTGGGGGCTTGGGTTGCCAAATGACCCAAAATTCCCCTACCAGCTTCCTCAGGGCAAAAATAATGAAAGGATCTATCTAACTGACAAATCAGGAGTCATAAATGGAACCCAGCTTGAGAATAATCCATTGACAACCAATAAGAAGTTGCCGGTAAGTCCAATTGCAGTTTCCTAGCAGAATATAGCTGGGAACACTGTCATCCCCTTTCTTTGTTGACATCTTCATTTAATAAACTTTGTTGGTTAATGCACACTGAGCATTTATACTTGGCAGGGGTTTATTACATTATTACAAATTTTATACTGCTGATGCTTTCAAACAGAGAGTACCTCCAGTACTGACGCCAGCGCTGGGAAACAGAGCAACTTCTAGCTGCCTCCAACCAACCACTGTCAGCCTTTACCCCATCTCCTATAGTGCTGGACCAAGAAATAATTCCTGCTCCTGCACTGCGCCCCTCCTTTCCTGGTGTTCCTCTGCTCCAACAACTTGCCCAGCCAAGCCTGACCATGAGCGCCGCCACAGGAGAACTTCCTCTCGTTCCTTCTGCTTCATCATATGACTACAATAAGCTTGGGTTCGCCTATTTGACCATGCTGGGGCTCACTGAGCAAGTGATACCCCACATGGGAGTGTGGCATCCTTGGGCTACTTCTTCCAATTAAGTTATGTGGATGGCCCCTGTCATCTACTGGGCCTTCCAGGCTTGACCCTTCCCCTTGACCAAAGGTTCCCCTGGGAGTCACCCAGGCCATGACAATGTGGCACTTATTACAGCTTTAATATATTAAGTGGATTGTTGGCTAACAGCAATTCAATAATTTAAGTGTGAGTTACTATGTAAGTTACTATAGAATTTATTATTAAAAATAATGTCAACACTTTTAAATGTTGTTTATTTGCTTGTGATCATCCCCCAGGGTGGAGTTAAGCAAATTAGAGTGGCGTGATTAAGCCTAGATTAATATGTCACCTCATAAAAAGAATGTTGTAAGTGACATTATTGACACTCTACCCTTTTTAATATCTACCAACAACTTATTAACAACTTCTTATATATGCAATGGTAAAATATCATATTACCACTACCCAAATATTATTTTTAATAAAAGAATAAAGAACCTTGATAATTTTTTTACTTATTTTCATGTTTTTTTTAATTTTTATATGTGAACAAAAATACACAGAAAACGGTTAATTTTTGCCAGCCTGCGTAAATTTAATTAAGCGTACTATGAAAAAACATAGTAAATTTTTAAAAAAAATGTCAATTGTGACAATGTTGTCAAAAATAATGTCTACAATTTTTGTAATTGACAGTGAGAATTCATCTTTTTTTACTAATCCTCACTCATAATGTCAACACTTTTCAGTTCTCATATACAAAACTTTATGTTTTA
Organism: Entomophthora muscae; assembly: GCA_014839935.2. Taxonomy (NCBI): domain Eukaryota; kingdom Fungi; phylum Entomophthoromycota; class Entomophthoromycetes; order Entomophthorales; family Entomophthoraceae; genus Entomophthora; species Entomophthora muscae. The sequence goes on from QTSX02003626.1 coordinate 97,295, forward strand.
TATAATAAAAACTTCTGATTTATTTGATATATTGTATTTTTAAATTTTCTCTTTCATATTTTCTAATTTTTAAAATAAAAGCTATATCTAAACATACTACTTTTACATATTTCTCTTAACTTTCAACTTGTTATTTAAAACTATAATAAAATAAAAACTATACAAGTATTTTTTAACTTTTACATGCCAATAAAAACCATCTAAGATTTAATTTTTATATATTATGCTTTTTAAGTTATTTTGTTTGTTTTTTACATACATTGCTTTATTTTAATCACTTTTACTTATTATTTTAGGACAAAAACACTTCCAAACAGCCCAAAGGAACCAAGCGTCCTTCAAAGCCAACCAAACCCAACAAAAGGAAGCCTGTCTCATCAAAGAAGGCCACTCCAAAACCATCCCCAAAGCCCTCCCCTGAGAAGAGCCCTGCTCACTCCACTGGGGGAGAGGAATCTGATGGCTCACTTACGGACCACAGTTTCTACAACTTGGCTTCTGACAAGGAGCCAACCAAGAAGAAGCGCTCAGCCCAAAAGCCCCCACTCAAAGATAATTCTCCTGCACATGAGGAGCACCACAATAAGCCCCCTTCTGCTCCCCCCCCCCACCAAACCCCCCCTTCAAGCTCATCTGGGGATGATTCAAAGCCCCACCCTGATTACTTCCCTGGCTTCTGCCATGCTCCTGCTGGCCCCTGGGACCCTCTATTGGCCCACAACATCTGCAACGTTGACAGAAAATTCAAGTTTCCCTCTTCCTTGCCCAAATACTTCCCAATCATGAGAGTAAAGGGTGGGCCAGCCATGGTGGCCAATGGGTATATTTTCTCTTGCAACAATGTCAACTGGGGCTTTAAGAGCCACCATTACACCTGCAAGGACTGCTCCTGCCCAGTGCGGCTCAACACTGAGCACTGGGACTTGGTCCAAACCATCAAGGGCAAGCATACCTGCATCATGCCAAATACCACCATTGCCTGCCTCCTCAAGTGGTATCTTGTCCAGGTGATGCCCACCTCCAAAGATCTTTGCGCCACCCAGCTGGCTATGCTTGATTGCATGTACCTCTCCCCAACCAACTTGAAGAGGGTGCCAACCCACAATCAGTTGGTCAAGTTTGTAAGTGATAGGCGTCAAGCCTCAAACCCCATGGCCAAGAGTGCCACCAACATCAAGGACCTTATCCTCACAGATGCCCTCAAGAAGACAGAGGATGGTGAGATGTTCCTGTTCCATGACAATGGGCAGGAAGTGGAGGATAGGATTTTAGCCTACCCCACAACCCAAAACCTGGAGCAGCTGAACACTGCTACCACCTGGCTGTGTGACAGCACATTTGCTACTTGCCCCTCCCTATTCAAGCAGCTTTGGATCCTTCATGGGCAGTTTAATGACCAGGTTATCCCCCTTGTCTTCTTTCTCCTTCCTGGTACCAAGACTGAAGTCTACACCAAAGCCTTCAAGATTGTCCAAATGCTTTGAGCTCCCTTCCCACCAATCAGCTCCCCCTCCCACTCATGCCACAAGGGCAAATCCCTCCTCCACTGAGAAGGATGAGTCAACCCTGGCCGCTGAGCAGCTAGCTCATGTGCGCTCACTTGGGCCAAAGGTTATTATAATGGACTTTGAGCAAGCTCAGTTCAGAGCTTTCAAGGCCATCTTCAATGGAGAAGTCCAGGGCTGCTTCTTCCATTTTAGGCAGGCCCTCATCAAGAATCTCAAGAGTGAGAAGGACCTTTTTGAGAAGTATCTTAACAATGGTAAGGGAAAGTGCCGCTTTTCCTTGACTCAGTTTGCTGCCTTGGCTTTTGTGCACCCAGAGCATACTGGGCTTGGCTTTGAGGCCCTCCTGGAGGACGCTTACATCAAGAAGCACTCCACTATCTTTAAAGGTTACTTGGATTACTTTGAGCGCCAATGGGTGGGCAAGAAGGCGACTTCCTGGAGAGGTAAGAGCGGGGCCACTGCTCTTGCTGGTGGCTTTAATTAGTTTAATAAACCTTGCTTTGCTTTGCCTTTATATTTTTTACTTTTAAACTTTTAATTTTTTAATTTATTTATAGTGTACTAATCTTTTTAGGTATAAATGGTAAGTTTCAGATACAGTTTTAATGTGGTTTAGTAAGAAATATCTTATATTTTGTTAATTTATCTTTAAGACATGAGATATTTTCAGTTATGCTTATATAAAGTATAATAAATTAAAATTAGAATTTTCTTATATTTTGTAGTTATTATGATATATAGAATATCTGTATTTTCAGTTCATTGGAATTTTAATTTTTATGGGAATAAAAAATAATTTTATAATAAAGAGTGTAATTTACATAGTAAACTGAAAAATAGTTGCTTATATCTCCTTATTATTATTACTTAATGTAATTTTTTATTGCAGTTTTGAACTCTCTGGGGTCATTTCAGTATAATAATGTTTTTTAATTTTTTTATATTAAGAACGTTCAGGGTAAAGTGTTTTGTTAATTAAAAAAGTGTCAACATCCAGGAAACAACATTAAGTAAAACCGGGTTGTCACTTTACTATAGTGTCAACATTAAAAGTGTTGACATGGACGCTGTTGCCTCCTTGGGCATCCTCAAGCTGATAGGTGTGATTGTCATAGACTGCATCTATCTTAAAGGGCCCTAGATGATTGGGTTCCAACTTGGCTAAATTGGGGTTAAGGGTGTAGACGGGGTCACCTACAACGTACCTGGCTTCAAGGTGCTTCATCCCTCCTTCAATTCATTTGTGCTCAATTTCTTGGGCTTTGGCATGCCATTGGTTTAAGGATGAAGTTGTTGGCAGGGGGTTTCCTGGGAACTGTAGACCATAACTTCCCCTGTTCAACTCCTGTCAGACTGTCAGACGTCCCAAAGGCCAAAGCGCTGGGACTGAACCTGGTGCCTCTGTTGATTCTTGCTCGTAAAATAAGCAGAGCAATGGCAAAGTGTTCATTTCACGCGGTATTGGGGTGCTCCTGTGAGAGCTTGGCAATCAGCTAGACCAGGGAGCCATTTAACTGTTCTACATGTCCATTGGCTTTTGGATGATAAGGGGTGGTAACTATCCGTTGGAGGGCATTCTTGGTGCAGGATGCCTTTATTACATGTCCAACAAGTTTGGGGCCACCATCTGTGATGAGACGCTTGGCTGCCCAAAGCGGGCCACAATTTCCTTGCCAATGAAGCAGGTGGTGGTGGTGGTGTGGTTAGTTGTTGCCCAGGCCACTGGCCAACAAGTGAAGTAGTCAATGGCAGTTATGGTGTATTTCTTTCCAAGTCTGTCTTCAGGGAGGGGCCCAACCACATCAAGGGCTCACTGTTCAAAGGGTTCCATGGCCTTGATGGGAAGAACCAACTTGGCAGTGCAGGTTTGGATGTATTCTTTTTGCACAGCACACATGCTTTAAGGAGGTCCAAGATATTTTGGTGCATACACGGCCACCAAACCTTTTGTTTAATAATCTCAAAGAGTTTGCATCCTCTTATGTGACCCAAGGTGTGGTGGTAATGCAGTATAGTGTCACCTTGTTGTGTGGTGGAAATGTAAGATGTCTTCTCACCTGTCTCCACCCGGTGGCAGACGTTGCCAGCATTGGTGGTGAACTGACTTTTGTTGTCCTTCAGCTTGGAGATGGTTACTGAGTTAAGGCCTTTGTAATGAGCTGCCTCAGGAAAGAGGTAAAGCATTGGCCAGTCTGGATCCAAGCCATCATCCCCAGTATGGATGCTACTTAGAGTTGTGAGAGGGCGCCAGCTGTGACAAGTTCCTTTCCAGGCTTTTACTCAATGCGCAACTGGTAAGGGGATAGGCGCTCAACCCATCCTGCTTGGCAGCATTTCAAGTGTGACTGCGTGTTGAAGTACTGAAGTGACTTTTGGTCCGTCAGAACGCGGTGTGAGAAGGTAGCACCTTCCAAGTAACAGCGCCACTTCTTGATGCAGTATACAATGGCTGCCAATTCTTTATCATGGATGGTGTAGCATTATTCCGAGTCATTAAGTTTCCTGGACTCATATGCCACGGGGAGGAAGACACCATCATCAGTTTCTACCCTTAGCACGCCCCCTATGGCCCTGTCAGAGGCGTCCGTCTTGAGTTTGTACTGGCGGTTCCAATTGGGGAACTGCAATACAGGTGCAGTTGTAAGTCTCTGCTTCAACATCTCAAAGGCTTGATCTCTGGCAGGGGTCCAGTGGAAGCGCTGTTCAGTGTTCAGGAGCTTGGGGAGAGGTGCAATAAGCTCTCCACAATTGGGGATGAATTTACGCACATAGGCAAACATGCCCAAGAAGGTACGCACCAGACCAACATCAGTGAGAGGTGGCATACTGGTGATTGCCTTGATCTTGGCAGGGTTGGGCTTTATCCCTTGAGCAGAGATGGTGTGCCCAAGGAACAGCAGCTCTGACTTGAGAAACTTGCATTTGAAGGGTTTAGCTTTATGCTGGATTTTTTGAGGGGTGTCAAGGACAGCATGGAGGTGTTGGAGGTGCGTTGTTTGATCTTAACTGAAGACAATAATGTTGTCAAGGTACACAACCACACATTTCCTAATCAATTCCTCAAATACTTTGTTCATCCACATGGCAAAGGTTGAAGGAGTGTTGGTCATCCTGAAGTTCATGACCCGACACTCAAACAACCCATAGCGTGTGGGGAAGGCAGTTTTGGCCTCATCCCCTGGTGCAATGCGTATCTGGTTGTACCCTGCAGTGAGATCAATCTTGCTAAAGACTTTTGCACCCGCGAGCGTGTCAAACAGGCTGTCAATTAACGTCAGGGGGTACTTATTTTTAACTGTCACCTCATTTAGGGTGTGGTAGTCTGTGACCAGGCAAAGGGACCAGTCCTTCTTGGCTACAAAGAAGACAGCTGCCCTTTATGGAGAGATTAAGGGGCAAATGAAGTCCTTGTTGAGCGCGTCCACAAGGTGCTGGTGGAGGGTGTCATCTTCTTTTGGTGTGAGACAGTATAAGGGATGTGCTTTAGGTAACGGCCCTTGGTGCTGTACAGTGTGCTAGATCTCCCGGGGAGGAGATAGTTGTTTGAGTGTCTCACTGAACATGTCCTTATATTCCTTGAGGAGTGTGGCAAGCGCTGGTGAAGGTACAGTGGTCAAGGGAGGGGCCTCAGGTGGTTCAGCACAGATAACTTTGAATGAGCACTGGTTGAAGTCTAGTTTCCCCCTTTGAAATTGTACAAGCTCGTTTCTGTTATTATGAAAAACACAGTATTGTGAAGTAGCTTGCTCATTTCAACAGGATAGATCTGAAAGCCCACCCCATTTCTATTGAGGGTGATAACAGATGTATCCCAGTCAATGTAGGGACAGTTGTGCCAAAGCCAGTTGAGGCCAGCAGTTCCATTGTGGCTGATCCCAGCCATTATTAGCCCAGAGAGCTTAAACTGGATGTCCCCATTCTCACAGAGAAGGTAACTGTCTTGTGGGTAATTGTCAGTCTGTGGGAATCAGCTACTTGTACTTCCTTGAATCTGCTGGGTACACGGCTTAACTGTTGCAAATCAGCAAACGCCTGGTCCACCATTGTGTGGTTGATCCCGGTGTCTACCAACAATTTGTGGGTATTCCCACAAAAACAGAAGGGATAAGCCAAGAGGGTTACTTTATTGAGAGAGTGGCTTGCTTGAAGCACAGGGTTGTCACTATGGACCTGGAAGACGTCAAGGGTTTCAACTTTGTGTATATTATAGTTGCAGGGATTCTTTGCCAGGGGTGATTGAGAGAGAGGGTCAAGGGGGGTTGTAGAACCTCTTGTAGCTACAACCCCAGGCTTTTCCTGGGTCCTCAATTTGTGCTAGCTGGAATTCCCCTGATAAGGAGCGCCTTTTTAGGGAAGCTTCAAATATAAAAGTAGGAAGAGAAGAAGTATATTTTATTGGATAATACTTTAGGCTTATATAGCTTTAGCTGTGGCAGGGATTTAGTTGGATCAAAACAAGGGGCTGGTCATGTGCTGGATGGGTTCAAGTCGTTGGATACCTGGAAAGCCATGTGATATTGGTTTGGTGCCATTTTTGGTATGTCAAATGGTATATTGGAAAGGCACCAAACCGGGCAATGACTGGATGTTAGGTGTGATGGCAATATCCAGAATACTCATACATCCAGACCCTTGACACACCCCTCCCTTAAGGGGTTACTCAGGTACATCAGGAGGGGGCTTTGTCTTGACGGCTGCTGCCTGATGTTCCTGGAGTTGTTTATTAGTGGGCACCAACTGGGTTGAGTGTTCCCCTTTGCTAGGTGGAGGCAAGATCTGTGATACTTTTTGGTGATGGGCTCTTTGGCACCCTGGAACTTAACCAGGTAGGTGTTCCTGTCTGGTCGGTATCTGATGACTCTTCCTGGTCCTCTGTGTACTGAGTCTAGCTTCTTTCTGTTCCCAGCTAGGACCCAGATGGGGGAGTTGATGGGGAGTGGTTCCTCTGTTGAGGTTACCTTTTGGGCTTTGAGTCTTTTTGTTTCTGCCAGTTTGGCTTTGAGGCGTATGTGTTGTAGGGCTGGTTTCTGTTCTACTATGGGAGGTTTCCCCGAGGGGATCTTCACATATGGTTGATTATTGCGGGTGACTATTTCTGGCTTGTACCTGTATATTAGTTCAAACAGTGAGTAGCCTGTCCCTTGATTGGTACAAACCCAGGATACTAGTAATGCATGTTTCACATAGAGTGGCCATATGTCTTTGGCTTTGCCATCCATTATTTTCTCCAGGGTTCTGATAAGGCTGCAATTCAGACATTCAACTCTACCGTTGGCCTGTGGCCTGTAGGGCGAGGTTGTGGAGTGTTTGATGTTCTTTGTTTTTAGATTGTTGTTTACTATGTGGCCTTTTAGCTCTTTTGCTCCATCTGTTATGATGTAGTCTGGAGTGCTGTAGACTGTTATGATTGCTTTATTGATGAATTGATGAATTGATTTATTGTTTCTGCCTTGTGATCTTTTGTTGCCCAGAAGATGGGCCAACGTGTGGCAAAGTTGATGGCTACAATTAGGAAATGTTGATTTGTTTTGGTTTCTGGGAAGGGTCCCACTATGTCCAATCCCCAAACCTTAAATGGTTTAGGGTCAGGTACTGGGTTGACTGTTGGCTGTGGTGCCTTGGTGCTGGCGTATTTTTCACACACTGTACACTTCTTTAGAACATCAATTATGTCTTGCTTCAGGTTGGGCCACCATACTATCTCTTTTAATGTGAGATATAGGTTGTTAGCCTTTGTGTGTCCTAGCAGAAAGTGGTGTCTTAGTATAGTGTCAACTCTTTGTGTGAGTGGAATGTGTTTATCCTTGATGATTTGGTATACTGTGTCATTTGATATGTGGAAATGTTTTTCATTCCTTACTAGCATATCATAGGTTAGTTGGTGTGTGGAGGGATCCTTTCCTTTTGTCTTGTACTCAGTGTTGTATAGGTTGGGCCAGTCAGGTTCCAGGTGGTCAGGGTGATCCTCTCTTGGCTGACATAGCCTAGAGAGAGCATTGGCTGTGACCAGCTCTGCCCCTTTTTGTATTGGATGTCCAGGTTAAGCTGCTCAAGCAAGGACACCCATTTGGCTTGTTGTCGTACAAGTGTGTTCTGAGTTTTGAAATAGATTAAGGATTTGTGGTCAGTTAGCACTCGGATGTTTAAGTGTCCTTTGAGATAACATCTACATTTCTTGCATGTGTGATATATTGCTAGCAATTCTTTATTGTGTATTGGGTACCTTTGCTCAGTGTTTGTTAGCTTTCTGCTTTTGTAACATACTGGCAGGAAGTCTTGCTGCCCTGGCTGGCAGATGCGTAGGACTGTGTCAATGGCGGTGTCACTAGCGTCTGACTCAAGCTCATAGCACCTGTTGTTATTAGGGTATTGCAAGATTGGTGCTTTGATCAAAGCTTGTTTTAATAGCTGGAAATTCTTGTCGCATTCTGGAGTCCAGATGAATTTTTTTTGGCATTACCTTTGGTTAGGTCATTGATTGGTGCAGTGAGCTTTCCGCAGTCTTTAATGTATTTTCTTAGGTAAGCTACCATACCAAGAAAGCATCTAACTTGTTTCACAGAGGTGGGGTGTTGCATGTTATTTATGGCTTTTATTTTATCTGGGCCTGCTTTGATGCCACTTTCAGAGACAATGTGGCCCAAGAACAGGAGTTCCTTTTCCATAAATTAGCACTTACTAGGCTTAGTGTATAGCTTGTGCTTTGCAAGTCAATCAAGTGTCTTGCAGACATGCGTGAGGTGTTCCTCTTTTGTTTTTGAGGATATGATGATATTTTCAAGGTAGCATGATGTATTTAAGAGACCATTTAGTACTTGGTTCATCATGTTGGCAAATGTTACAGGAGTGTTGGTCATCCCAAAGTTCATTACTTTACATTCAAACGACCTAAATTGCGTGCGGAACACAGTCTTTGGTATGTCTTTCTCTTTAACTTCAACTTGGTTATAACCAGATGTGAGGTTGATTTTTGAGAAAAATTTTGCTCTGGAGAGCCTTGCAAATAGGTCTTCTATGTGGGGAAGTGGGTATTTATTTTTTACTGTACTTGCGTTTAGTGCTCTGTAGTCAGTAACTAAGCAAAGAGATCCTTCTTTATGAACAAAACCGCTGCCCCCACAGGGATTCAGACAGACGGATGAATCCTTTGGCTAGATTGTCCTTGGTGTGGGCTTTAAGTGTTTGGGTCTCCATGGGAGAGAGTCTGTAGAGGGGTGAAGGTTTGGGTATGACTTTGCATAAGTCAATGCCATGTTTGACCTCTTGTTTGGGGGGTAACTCTGTGATTTCTTCCTTGAATACATGAGCGTATTTGTTTAGGAGTGCCACAAGTTCTGGGGATTGGATTTTTGTTGTTTGTATATTATTGGATTTGGTGTACCTCATTATGTGGAGGGTACTGTCTTTGGTTAGGTGTTCAGAGTCATCTTGATTTATGACTTGAACAAATATTGTGTCTCTTAGAATGAGGCCATTGGGTTCTTTGAGAATATTGAAATTGACTCCATTGCGTTTGATGGTCATGGTTTTTGTTTTCCAACATACGCTGGGATTCACTTGGGTGAACCAGTCCATTCCTGCTACAATGTTGTAGTTTATGTTGTTCATGAAAAGTCCTTTGATGGACGTTTGTATGCCTTGGAGGTCAATTCTGAAGGGCGTTGTTTTGCCTTCAAGTAGAACTTTTGACTTGTCTGCCATTCTGGCGTATTTGAAGTTGGATTTGACAACTGGTATTTTGTACTTGGTTACAAAAGGTTTGCTAACCATAGTGTGTTGTGCACCAGAGTCAAATAAAATTTTATGTGTATGAGATTTGTAAGTTCATGGGTGGACAAGAAGTTGTGAGCAATCTTTAATTTTTACGCTCATAAAAATGGAGGATTGTGGGACACATGGGATGTGAGCAGCAAATTTTGTGCCTTGGTACAGTTTCTTGTCAAGTTGGGGGAGACAGGGGCACTTAAGCCTGCTCCCCCTCATCTTTTCCCTGTTCTTCTGTTTTGAGACCTTTGAGGTCAGAGAATGTGGGGTCAGATTCATAGCGGGTTGCTACTTCAGCATTGTTAACTTTGGTGGTGTCCTCTTTCTTGGGACGGGAGCGGTTTGCGCTTTGGCTGTGATTGCCATTGTTACAATTTGAGTTGCCGTTGCTATGATTGGTGTTTTGGCGTTTATTGCCATTGGCGTTTTCTCTGCCATTGCCGTTTGAGGAGTGGTTGCTGTTGCATGCAGCATATTCCATGTTGACGCGTTTTCAGCGTGCTTGGCTTCAGCAATGAGCGCAGGCATGGAGGTATTTGCTTCTGGGAGGATGAGGGCAGTGACAGAGAGTTTCCTTCTGTTGATGAATGATGCTCTGGTGTGTACGTTGTCAGCTTGTGCTGGGTTTTTAATTTTGGTGTATTTCCTTGAATTTGTTGGTGTAAGCTGCAATAGTGGTCTTCTAAGGAAGATCACTGAGCTGTATCGCAATGTCTTGGAGGGATTCAGTGACGCGGAAATTGTGGGTGATGTCGGCTTTGAACTCTTCCCAGTTGTCAAGCTGGTCGTCCATTTGTGAGCCAACCCAGGTGGCAAACCAGTTAGCTGCAGCCTCATATAGACGCTTGCTGGCTTCCTAGACCCATTTTTTGTGGGGGATGTGGCTGGCGCAGAGTTTCGCAGCTGAGTGGTCTAGCCAGTTAATGATGTTTTCTTTGTTTTTGCCAAAGAACTTGTCAATACCAATGTACTTGGTGTTAGTAACTTCACCTGTGATAGGTGGTTGTGCATTTGTTTGTGGTTGTAGAGAGCAACTGTATTGAATTATCTTGGTGCATGCTTTGGGCATGACTAGTCCTTCAAATATGGTGCATCCACTAGGAATATCTTCATCAATGTCATGGGTGTGGAAGTACATTTTCCAGGTATCCTGGGATGTGGCCTGGTTGAGTATGTGGGCAAAGGTGGGCAGGTTCTGTTCAGTCATTTTCTCTTTCATTGGCATGGTCAAAAACCGTAGTGCTACCAGTGATAAGGAGCGCCTTTTTGGGAAAGCTTTGAATATAAAAGTAGGAATAAAAGAAGTATCTTTTATTGGATAATACTTTAGACTTATATAGCTTTAGCTGTGGCGGGGATTTAGTTGGATCAAAACAAGGGGCTGGTCATGTGCTGGATGGGTTCAAGTTGTTGGATACCTGGACAGTCATGTGATATTTGTTTGGTGCCATTTTTGGTATATCAAATGGTATATTGGAAAGGCACCAAACCGGGCAATGACTGGATGTTAGGTGTGATGGCAATAGCCAGAATACTCGTACATCCAGACTCTCAACACCTCCTTGCAGGGGCATTTAGTCTCATTATCCTGCTGATGGGGCTGGTGGCAGCCTACTTGGTTGTGGGCACTGCCAGGTGTTGCACGAGGTTGAGCTGGAGCATAATTTGTATGGCAGAAGCCCATCAAAGCTTGATTGTTGGCCTCCACAATGGCCTTGTAACAGTCATTGATGGAGGTGCAACAACCTACGGGGACCCACTTACAGATATGGGGCTTGAGCCCATTGACTATCAGGGTCAGAAGCATGGCCTTCCTGTCAGTCACGGCTTTGGGGGCAGCTGCAAGGTATTCAAGGACAGAACTGGTCTGTTTAATGGCCAGGAGGGGAGTTCCCACCACAATAGGTGAGGTTTCACTGTAGCAGGACTTCACAGTGTCCCTGAATACCGCCCAGGTGACTTCAATTTCCTGACTGGCCCAGTTGGTAAACCACACAGTGGTGGGCCCCGTGAGACGCCCAGATGCAGTAGCAACCCACATGGGCTCAGGTACTTGACAGATACGGAGGCGGGTTTTGGTGGAGTGAAGCCAACTGACAATGTTGGCTCCTTTGACCCCACCTGTAAAGGATTTCAGCTGGAGATTGAGCATGTGCTGTGAAAGGTCCAACTGAGGCGGGGTGACGCTGGTGTCACACTGTCTAAGGCGGAGTCAATTGTACACACTTGCAAGTACTAGCTGGTCTTGGTAAATAATGTACCCATTGGGGATGTCCCCCTCGGGGATTGGAAGGAAGGTCTCTTGATGGGGAGTAACCATACGGCCCATAGTCTGTCCTTTCTTAGGGGGGATTTTTTCTTTAGGTAGGCCGTGAACCTACTGCTGCTACCACTGTTGCAAATGAACCAATGAGAATTCAATATTTGAATTGGGGAAGACAACAGTCCAATAGAAAGGACAAGAATAATAAGAATAAGGTATTGTTTATTGTAGAATGTTGTGATTAATATACTATATGATGAAAGCCACACAGCCACAAGGGGGTGGCATGGTGGCTTGTTCCATGTAAGGATTAGAGCTGAGGAATAACTAGTGCAGGGATCAACAGGTCAAATTGGTAGTGCTCCTAATTAGGAGAAAGTGCCCACAATTCAATATTGCCATCAGATTGGTTCATGTCATTAGATACGTCAAGGGGCGACTCATTGAGTGCACCCTGTGTATCATAAGATACGTTGGCATGCAAGTCTGGAGACTTGGTTGCAACACTCTGGTACCAAATTGGGCAATGTATTGGATGTTGAACCAGGTTGGCAGTAGCTGAACTATTCCAACATCCAGACCTTTGACAATACCAATACACAGTGTCAAGCATATACTTATTGGAAGTATAATAAACAATATAGAGGGGAAATTAAGAAGAGAATGATAATTTATTGAATATGAATATAGGATAATATATAGTATTGTCGAGGGTCTGGATGTACGAGTATTCCGGCTATCGCCATCACACCTAACATCCAGTCATTGCCCGATTTGGTGCCTTTCCAATATACCATTTGACATACTGGAAATGGCAACAAACCAATATCACATGACTGTCCAGGTATCCAGCGACTCAAACCCATCTAGCACATGACCAGCCCCTGGGTTTGGTCCAACTAATATCCCCGCCACAGCTAAATCTATATAAGTCTAAAGTATTATCCAATAAAATATACTTCTTCTCTTCCTACTTTTATATTTGAAGCTTCCCCAAAAGGCTCTCTTTATCAGTATCATGGAAAGCCACATCCTATCCTTGTATGTCATGGAAGTCAATGTTATCTTTGAGCACTAATAAAATTATGCCCCCCCCCAAAAAAAAAGTATGTCATGGTGATCATGGGATTTGACTGGGTAGTGTTCCTCTTAGGATTTGAAATGCTTGATCCCTGTACAGCTTGATAGTGTGGTGGGAGTGCCATGGATTATTTGTTAGCTGGGGTGAGTCTCGGGGAAATGATTTCCCGAGAGGAAGCAATCACAGATGTTGCGACAATATGGAAAATTCGATTCACCTCGAGTGCACTCAAGCTGACATTACAGACTCGGGTTTATATAAATCAATTGCTGGATGCTGCACTATCTTTTAAAGCATAATATACGGCTTCATAATTGGTGGGGTTCGATGGAGCAATTATCTTCTGATTAAGCGAGACGGTGGAATGGATAGGGTCTATAATTTGTATATCTATAGCCTCTGTGGGGTTAAGGCGGTTAAATCTAGATGTTGAGCTTTAAAGTTCCGCTGCAGATGCCGAGCCTTGATCTATGCATAGCTATGGTTATTTCTATAGTCTGGTTAGAGAGGGTAGTTTTTGACTTGCAGCTATGCGAGAACCTTCACCTCGATTATCAACCATGCCTTTAAGCAGCTAAGATTGGGTTAAAGAAAAGCGTTTTCTTACATCTTCCATTAGTGATGTGGTCCCATTGGGTATAACTAGTGTGGGCTGGAGCCCTATTCTTGACGCTTCCTTGATGAAAGCGTTATGACGGTGATATTCAAGCGATAGGGATCCAACTTTGAAGTCACATGTAGATTGTGTCATTTTCCTGTCTTGATTATGATTTTGGTTATCTTGTTGGAGGATGTTGATTTTAAAATTGAGAAGGAAGGGTCTAACAGAAAATATATAGTACCCATCAGAATAATTATGGAAATAGGGATGCTGACTAGTGCAGTTTGGCATACACCTGCTACAAGCAAGCTAGCTTCAGTTTGGTGTGTGCACGAGACTGGATCGGTTGGTTGGCTGCAGTTTAAACAGTGTGTTAGTTGCCAAACAAAAGCTTGCTGCCATGTCAAAGGATGGTGTTGACAATTAAGCCAATCAGATCGCCATGACATCCCCAAGTTTCAGTGACTGTTATTGGCAGAGCTTGTGTTGTCATTTGTGGGGCAGTGTTGGATCGTAGTGAAGAGCCTCCCTGAATAGGGTAAATTAAATTATGATTACGGAGATTGATTCGTAAGTTCAGGCTCAAGGCGATGCCAAGCTTACCAGAGCCAGAAATCAAGGTCAATTGAAACACACCGACACGCCCTAGCGACATTGTCTGCTGCCATGGTATTGTTGTGTGATAATCTAACGTCAATGCTCTTCCGAAACGCGAAATAAATTGCGTGTAAAATGCTAACAGCTGTTTCTTATTTAATTAACATCTGAATATATCTCCCAATAAATTCAATCATGTTTGAGTGGAGATATTACGCCTATACATCTGATCATCACACATTCTTTTTATCCGCTTGATCTTTAAAGAGCTCCACTTCAATCGATTGTTTAAAAAAGTATTTTGATTTAACAACTATGTTCTTAATGGTAAAAAAGCCAGACTCCTGGGCAAAGCTTGGGCTTCTCGAGCGTCAAGGTATGATTGGCTGGCGAAAAGAATTCGGCAAACTCGAATAGGATTGATAGATTTGGCCGAGTCAGCCAATTGTTTCGGAGCATCCGGCAAGGTGAAATGGGGGCTAATAAATTGCAAACCAAACCAGGGGAAGCAAGGAGGTGGCTGAGTAACTGGGCCGGAGATAATTTTGATTGGATGGAGATCGCGTATGATGTCCCCTCAGTGGGATATACTTTCGAAGCTGGAGGAGTCGCCACATGGTAAGAGATTGGAACCGTTCAAGCTCACTTTACAGCATTCGCCATTGTTTGGCTCAGCCCCATATAGCTTAACAACACTACGAATATCTCTCTCTCGTAAGATGGAAAACTGTCTATCACCACGCGAGGATCAAGATCCTGAATTTTCCAAGTGTCTTGAGCTTATTGAAGTGAAAGACGCCGTGGCCCCCCCCTCCCTACACAATTACCTCTCCAAAGCCTGCCGAGGAGCGTGCCGTAATGGACTCGCTCCTCTACCAGAAAATGTTGAGCTTAGAATCTCTGGTCTCCAATATACATGAGAGTGTTGTAGATCAGGGCTCATACCTTGATGTGTCTGTTCAGCTCAAAGAAATCAATGAAACAATGCACCGCTTTCAGCAGGAGGCATCTGTGCGCTTGCGCAAGAAGTTGACCGGCTCACTGACCTCTCGCCCCACTTCATTGTACTCTCAGATCTCTTACGATACTGATTTTACCCTAGAGCTCATGGACACACTAGAAACCCCTGTAATCGATGAATCTCCTCTTGAGGAAGATCAGCAGAGCGCTGAAGAAGCTGTCCGCTATCAACGTGTTTGTTCACTGCTTGAAAATTTGATCACGGACGCTAGCTCCGTATTGCAGGACTCTCCTGAGCAAATCCCTACTATACTCCAGCCTTCTGATGATGACGGAACTGTTGTGTTCCGCAAGGAGGCTCAACAAACCCAAGAAGACGTGGGTGTTAAGTTGCTATGCGAAATAAAACAAGGCGACTCATCTCGCCATTCACGAAATTCCTACCCGCAACATTCTGCCGCTCTTGGATAACGAAGTTGACCTGGAGCGGCTTGCTTTATTGCCTAGCCACCAACAATCACAGCACGAATCAATATTTCATAACGAGAACAACCACCATCCTCTTCTCGTCAGCGCCAACTCTACGCAACGCACAATACTGTCATTGTTGTATTGGACTTTTCTTTTTACAATTGGCTCTGTGCTGTTTGACTCGTCTCTATGTAACATGGCCGGGTTCCAAGTGATGAACATTCTGAACTCTGTCTCTGGGCCGCCAACCCGCCGCCGCTCCAACACTATTGATGCCTCCCCCCAAACCCTCTCCCCATTTCCTTCCAGACCACCCATCCCCATTACCCGCCGCAAATCCCTTTAACAAATTTTCTTTAAATCCAAGTTGGCACGTATTCTACCCAGTAGATTAAATCATGTATAGTAACTCTATCTTACTCTTCTTTATTGCATACCCATTTTACCGATACTGAAGCATCTATCGTCCAGCGGCAAATCCCAAGAAGTCCTCTGACTAAATGATTTGTTCAGGAGTTCCGGGATATCCGTTTACTCCAAAAATATCTCTCATCCAAGAACCACAAACACCCCCTACGTCTCAATCCTCGTTCATTTCTATCCCGTTCTTGTCCCATTCTTGTTGGCAACCTCCCTACAGGGCCAGCCGTATCCATCGAATATGTACCATACACATGGGGTAAAAAACATTATCTAAAAACGTAGCGCCACAAACATCGATTTCGGATTGAGGAACGGCACAATTGGCCTGGACATATATAGACGCATCAAAACGAAAACCACCCCTGCCCGAAGCAGGTTTACTGGGTACTGGATGTAAAACTGGTACGGATTTCACCCATACGGCCGAGGCTGCCAGCGGAATTAAAAATCCACCCGCCAGCATCGACCCGCATCTACGCATCCGATCGAGGAATGTTCAGATACTTCCAATCGACCGAAACTTTATCTCGACTAACCCGTCTGGCCGGGTTGGGCATACATTTAGGGTTCAACCGAAACCCATACCCTACCCTTATAACCCCTAAACTGGATGAACCCCCTAGCCCAGGCCATCGAAACCTTGGGATCCAAGTTAACCCTTCCAGCGCAACCGGTATATCTGCTAACCATGGGTGTATCTAGCTCCACCCAGGAAACTTGGAGTATCCATATCCGGCTGCAAAATAGTTGGAGCCATCAGGGTTGAGAACCCATGCCGGCGTAAACTAGGCTGGGTCAGATCCGAACCCCGCTCTATAACAACTAGGGCTGCGTCCTCCCTTCCCCGTAATCTTCTTTCAGATTCCCCCAACATAGGGGAATCCGAAATTTCAAAAAAAAGAAGGCCTCAGAAGGCTTTCTGTTTTCCGGATTCGAACAATATTTAAATATATATTCAATAAAAAAAATTTGAAACAAAATTTTAATTCAAAATTTTAATTTTTTAATTTTTGAAAATCAGAGAAAAAAATATAAATTTTATTATAAAAAAAATTCCAGGAAGAAAAACCCATCCACACTTATGTGTGGAAACAAATCCGAGAAAATCTTCTTTGAGAAGATTTCTTGGACTCGTTTCTGGATTTGAGACGGTGGCTCCTTTTTAGAAAAGGAGCCACTCGTCTCAAATCCGACACAGCCCTAATAACAACCCAGTTATCCAGAGCAAACCTACCTCAGATCCCAAAATAAATATTTGAAACCCCTCAACTTTATCCCAACCTGGGCCTTACCCTACCCACCAAATACAGATCCATTCCAGATCTTATCCTCTACATCAACAGATACCATCAGTCTGGTTGGACCTTATCCCATAAATCAAATAGAAGCAGCGCTGGTTGGTTTATTGCATCAGGAATTCCAACCATGGCAGATCCGGTTACCAAATACCAAGCTAGCCCACCCAATAATATCCTGCCTCCTCCCCCATCTTCTGGTGGGGGCAAGGCCTATACAGATCCATCTTAAACAGAACACCTCTTTAAAGGCTCAGGGTTATACTGAGCTATTTTTTTGCCAAGTTTAGCATACCCTGCCCCCAAAGCGTCACAGCAGATCCTTCAATGCTGGGTATCCATTGTCCCAGTCAAAGAGGACAAAGATTGGGAAGCCGGGTGCAGAGATTAACCAAGTAACTGGCAAGAAGTGGGTTGTTGAATATATACTTCTGTGAAGTATAGTAAAAGAGATAAAGGGGGGATTAAGAAGAGGATGATACTTTATTGGATATGAGCTTAGAGTACTATATAGCATTATGAGAAGCCACATGCTGTCCATGTACGTCATGGCGGTCATGGGGCTTATCCAAGTAGCATTCCAGTTAGGGCCCCAAAGATTTATTCTGTAATAGATGGGTGAACAATAAGAGTGCCACTGCCAGGGATCCAGCCCATGGGGGTTCTTGAGAACTTATGGGTGGAGGGCCCACAGGTCCTGAGGGAAGGGCCTACCACAAGATAGGAGCTAACTTTGCAATATAATATAACCATTTGCCCAGGAGAGCCCAGGGTCTGCTGGCAGGCACCATTGAATCATTAAGGCTGGTGAGGGTGATGTACATCATCCCAAATATCTGAGTGAAGGTAGATTCCTTGGTTGCAACAGATTCCTGCGGGCAGTTGGGCTGCGGGGTAAGAGGCGGTGTCATTGGAACTAGGTAGGCGGGCAAGTAGTTGTACTTGTCGCGGAATAGCAGGGGTGGTATGGTGACTTGGGTTCCTTCTCTGAAAATGGTTTCTGTCTCTCTAGTTCTGGCCTCTGGGTTATAGATTAGGATTTTCTTTAGGATAGATTCTGAATACACCAAGTTGGGTGGGTATTCTGTGAAATGTACCGGGCCAGAGGGAGCTCCTGATGGACGATATAGTTCAGGGGGTTGGTCTGCAGTTTTTTGAGGTTGGTGGATGTGAGGTATGGAACTGCGGGAGGTAGACTGTGTTGAAATAGAACCAAAACAAATATGAAATAACCAGGTTGAACCAAAGGCTCATGTCACTTTATTGCAGGAATGGCAATGGTCAACTTCCTGGCGGCCCAGGGTATAATTATACCCATCTGCCATGGAGAAAATTTTATAATTTTTCTTGGGCCTGGTGATACCGTCTACCAGGGTTTTGCAACCCTCAGTGGTATCTATTGTGGGAGATATTTCATTGGCTGGCTCAAGCTAAGAGAACTCAAATTTCCTTTTTGGGCTGCAGGATGGGTCATCTTTGGGTGGCCTGCATTCACAAGAAGATTCTCTGCTTTCCTGCTGCAATGGCCCAAGTTATTTCAGGATCTTTGGCTTGGCCCACACTCTCATTAGTCAGGTTAACAGGAACCTTTGGTTTGGGAGGCCTCGATGCAAGTAAATCTAGTTCACCAAGTCTCAGGAGATTCCCCAAAGTCAAATCCCGTTCTAATTTGAGCCCAGAAAACTGCGGGCAGCAGGGCATGCAGGCTGGCGGCCTGCAGGGTACTGGGGTTCAAATTCCATAGCCGGAATTCCATCACATGCACAGTTAACAGGAACTTGTCACTTGTGACAGCCACTAACTCAATTATTAGTCAGGAAATCATTTGGGGAGTTTATCAGGAAGCCAGGCATAGGTAGAGGCTTTGGGTGACTCAGGAGGGGTGCCGCCAAGCCAGTGGGTAATGCCCACCATAGGATGGGTGCTAACTTGATAATGTAAGTATAAGGAATATTCCTGACAACACTGTGGTTCAGGACAATATTTTGTGTACAATTAATTGTGAGAAACAAAATGAAAATGGCAACAGTTCCCCCTTATTGGGGAAACTTCTGCGGGAAGCCGGGGCCAGAAAACAAGAATAAAAATAATAATTTTAATTCAGACAGGTTTTATACCCCGCCTGCAGGCCGCACGCCCAACCGCCCACCCGCTCCCGCCAGCTAGTTCCCCACCCAGGCTGTCAAATGGGGAAATTGCCAAAAGGGGAAACCCAAAAAGGCAATTTCCCCAAACCTAAATGGAGGGGGAACTGCTGCCCAAATTTAGAATTTGCCAAATTTGGGAGGGGCTGACAAGCTGCTCAAACCATCCATTCCTGCATTAACTGCAGAATTCAAAATTGGATGCATGAAAGCATCCAATGATACACCAAGCCAATGCAAGCCCAGAGATAACAATTCATTTCCTGCATACCACTACCAATTCCCCTCCCAAAAGGGAATTCCAGACAACACCAAGTGTTTGGGATTCCCTGTCCAGTGTTTTACTCTATTCATGCCACTGCAAGGATGATAGTATATAATAAAGCCAATTCTCTTGATGATAGTTTGTGCTATCATTGAGTGAAATTACCCCTCAATAGTATCACATAAATCAACCAGAACTTTTACTCTACAAGAAAGTTAAAGACACTAAGCTTTGTCTGCCCTTTCCCAGGATCAGAAGATGAACCATTTAATCTTCTCAGCTGTACTCACAGCCTGCCTCGGGATTGGGGGTCACCAATACAATCACAAGCATGGGCTGTACAATAAACCACCCAATGAGTACTTATACAAGGAGCCAGCACAGCTAAACTCCTCCAAGCAGTACTCCTGGCCCATGCTGGTGTTGCCCTGCTCCACCCAGTCCGTAGCTATACACACCTGTGTATACTACGTGCTTACGTATTTTGCCAGTAATTTCAGAAGATTTAACATACACACCAAGGTCTTCAGAGGGATGATGACGGTCTACCCCATTGTGACAGCGCTCACAGGATTCTAAGTTGCCAACTTGGTACCCTACCTTGCTAAAATACTCCCTCATATTCTGGGGCTTTACAGTAAGATAAGAAACACCCAAATAAAGACCAGGGCCTGGAGTTGGGCACCATAGAGTCCATCAATCCTGTCAAAGAGATATAGAGTACTCCAAACAGCTGGGTAGCGTGGTCTTGGTGGTGGTGGTAGGTTTCATTGGGCGGTCTGGTTGCAGTGTTGAGGGAGGAGTCATGGGGACAAAGTAGGCAGGCAGATAATTGTACCTGTCTTTGAACAATCTTGGTGGCCTCACTTACCACTTTCCTTTACAACCTATAGTTTTAGTATCTCTAGTCCTTGCCAAGGGGTTGGCTATAAGTATGTTCTCCAATTTGAACTCAGATTAGGCGGGGTTTTAAGGGTATTCAGTGAAATGCACAGGTCCAAAGGGGGCTTAAGGGGGACAGTATGGTGCCAAGGGCGGTTTGACAGGTTGGTATCTAGAGTGGGTGATTGCATGGTTGTCTACTTGGCCAGAGTTGAGATGAAAGATCACTAAAACTAGATATGGTAAGATTTGTTTAAACCAAAGGTTCATAAAACTTTATTATCAAAAATGACAATATGGTCATCCCCATACCGCTGGGGTTCTTATACCCAGTGATTTTACTTCTTCAATTTTTGCGGACTTCAGGCCTGTGGGAAATTTTCTGGCAGGGCATGAATCTTAGCTTAGGGGTTCAAGAGCAGTGGATACTGATTGGGCTTTCTATGGTGAACAGAAGTGGCAATGCGTTGTTCTGCCACTGCTGTTCACTATATCACCTGAGCCAGCCAATTGCATTGCCCATTCTGGACGGGAGACTGGCAGCAGCTGGTGCTCATTGGCAGGGCTAGTAGTAGAATTTGTCTTAACCTTCTTTAGGCAAGCCACAACCTCTTCATAGGTCCAGGTCTTCAGTGGCACAAGGTTGGCAGCAATCTGATGACCATTTGGGGAATCTCCTTTAACAAGCTGACAGGTTGCAGAGTAATTTAACAACTTGAGTCTGTGATTCACCAGTTTGGCGGGTTCCTGTCCATCCTGGGTGACTTGATTAGCCTTTGGAGGGTTGGGGTTTGATTCCAGGGTTTTCAATGTTGATATTGAACTTCCAGTCTCAACACTTGGCAGGCTGGCAGGGTCCTGTTCCTCTTGGTTGGGGAAAGGCATCCCTGGAAGACCAGGGGTTGACCCAACTGGCAGTTGGGAGGGCTCTCAACTACTCTGGTCAACATAAGGTTTTTCCTGAGGCCTGGGGTTCAATTCCCAGGTTTTCAGTACAAGTATTGAAATGTCACTCATGACACCATCCCTTTCCTTCCTAGATTTCTTCTCAAGGTATTGTTGGATGTCTAGCTGGGCATTAAGTAGTTGACTTACTGGTTCCCAGGTGCTTTCTTCTGGAAGATATCCCTTCCATTTGATATAGTACTGGGGGTTTTGTAGTGGGTACAGCCTCCATGAATATATTCAACTTCATATTCCTCAGAGTGTCCTACTTGGATGGGGGGAGGGTTAGTCTTGGGTTTCTGGTGGGATATGGAGTTTCCTTCTTTCTTGAATAGTAGCGCATAGCAAAAGACATAGGGTATTTTCCACAAGGGAGATAGCTCTAGTTTGAATGCTAATTTACCTACTAGCTTGGTGATCTTGTAGGGGCCACTCCTTCTATAGGCCTAATTCTGGCAGGGAGCAGCCAGGGGCACGTTTTGTGAGTCCAATTAGACCTCATTGCCTACCTTCAACAGTTTTCCAGGAATCCTCTTTTTGTCAGAAAAAGCCTTATAAGTCTGGACGCACAGGTCAGATTCTTAAGGCAGGTTTCTTGGGTGCCATGTATCTGTTCAATCCAGGTTTGTCCTGATGTGTTTATCTCTTTACTACCAATGATGGGATCCCAAGCTGGGTTAAACCTGTAATTGGTTTTGAAGGGAGACATTCAGGTAGATGTGTGATCTTTGCTGTCATAGGTGTACTTTGCCTTGGGTAGAATTTCAGCCCAGTTATCTTGGTTGGCATTGGTGTAGAATTTTAGGTATTTTTCAAGTATTTGGTTCACTCATTTGATCTGTCTGTTGATCTGTGGGTGATATGATGTAGATGTAGAACATTTTACCCCTAAGTCCTTCATCACCTGAGTCCAGTAGTTGGAGGTGAATTGAGGGCCCCTATCAGTGATGATTTCTGCTGGGGTGCCGTGTTGAGTTAGGATGCAACTGGGGAACTTTTTAGCTGTCTCTGCAGCAGAGCAGTGGGTGGTGGTAGGAAAAAAGTAAGAAATTTTAGTAAACCTATCTACCATGACTAGGATGACCTTAAAAAATTAGAAGGGGGAAGTTCTACAATATAATCCATTGAAGCAGATTTCCAGGGTCTTGCTGGTATGTCTAGTGGTCTTAGAAGGCCTTCAGGTTTGGATCTACAGGTTTTGGTCCTTCTGCATGTTTCACAGCCTTTGATGCAGGAAGCCACTTCTTTGTCCATTTGGGGCTAAGCATAATTCTTCTTGATTCCTTGGAGTGTCTTGAGTCTGCCAGGATGGCTGGCCATCTCTGAGTCATGATAGTCTATGTTTACTTTGGTCCTTGTCTTGCCTTCTGGTACATAGATCTGGTTATTTAGTAACATGATAAATACTTTCAAGGAGAATCATTTCTTGTAGTGGTGGCTCTCTGGGTCTGAGATCAAGTTGGCAATAAGTTCTGCTGAATACTTGTCTAGTTTCTGCGCCTTAATTATGTCAGGTTTGAGGGCCATGATCTTCATGTACATCAGTTGGATGCATAGGCTGGCAGGGTCAAGGATTACATGGGTGTTGTGGTTTCTTGGTCTCAGATGTGGAAGGATATTATATGCTATTCTGCTCAGTGCATCAGGTACTATGTTGACTTTCCTGGGTTTATAGTTGATTGTCAGGGTGTAGTTGGCCAGTTCTAGAGCCCATATGGCCTGTCTCTGGTTCAACTGTCTGGGTTTAAAGAGGTAAACCAAGTTCTTGTGGTTGGTTAGAACCTTTACTGGGAATTCAGTGCCATATAGGTACTGGCACCAATGTTTCAGGGTCTTCATTATTGCAAGCATCTCCTTGTCGTAGATTGGGTAGTTTCCTTTGGCAGGCAGCATCTTCTTGGAGTAATATGCTACAGATGTAGCATACTATCCCCTCCTTCCTGAAGAAGGACCCCACCCACTGCAAAGTTGGACGTGTTGGTCTCCAGTAAAAATGACTTGGATGAATCAGGCATGGTCAGGACAGGGGCAGAGGTGAAGGCAAGCTTCAAGACCTCAAATGCAGTGGTAAATTATGGGGTCCAGACAAACAGTACCTTATCAGAGCAAAGCCAAATCAGGGGCAGAGTAATCAGAGAATTTTTTGGATGAAATCCCTGTAATAATTTTCCAGGCCCAAAAAACTTCTCATGTCCTTTCTGTATTTGGGCACCAACTAAGCTGATACTGCTTCTACTTTGTCCTGTGCCATAGAAAAGCTAACAGTATTTATCACATATCCCAGGAATTCAAACTCAGGATGAAAGAATTTGCATTTCTTAAGCTTGGAGTGTAAGTTGGCCTGGGAGAGTTTTTCTAGTATAAGGTCCAGGTGTTGGAGATGCTCTTCATGTGGCTTGCTGTACATGAGGATGTTGTCCAAGTATGCCCACAAAATTGGTCAAGGAATTCACCTAGGGCAGTTTTAATCATCCTTTGGAAAGTGCTAGGGGTGTTGCACAGGCCAAATGACATCACTGGGTACTTGTAAAACTCATATCTGGTTTTGAAGGCTGTCTTGTATTTGTCTCTGTCCTTGATTTGAATCAGGTTGAAAGCATCTCTAAGATCAATTTTTGAGTACACCTGGGCTCCAGTCAGGACATCACAGAGGCCATCTGAATTGGGGATGGGGTAACAGTTCTTCACCATAATGTTGTTCAGTTTATGGTAGTTTATGCATGGGCACATCCTGCCATATTTCTTTCCTACAAACAGCATGGATGACAAGCAGGGGGCCTTGGACACTCAAATGAACCCTTTTTTTGACATATCTTCTAGTTATGCTTTCAAGGCCACTTGTTTGCAGTGATTACAACTGTAAATGGGGCTGTAATGTGGTTGGGTCCCTGGTAACAGGTCTATAGTGTGATCATAGATTGAATGGCTTGGTAGTTTTGTGGCTTCTTCTTTGCTAAAAGCATGGTCCCATTTCCGCAGGGATGTAGGTAGTATCCCAACACTAAGTTCCATTCTTATGGTTAAGAGTCTGTTGGTTGAGGCTTGGTCATGGCTTATACAGAAGGGGGCAGTGTCACAAGATTCAGGTTGTCCCAATGTGGCAGTCTGTTTGCAATAGTTCAGGTTCAGGCCATTTCTGTTGGACCACAAGTCACCCAGTATTAGAGGGTGAGGTAATCCTGGTAAGAGGATCAGGGAAAATGGGTACATGATCTGTCCAATTGTTAAGGGAAGTTCTTGTTCACATTCATAGCCAGTATCCAGTGAGCTGTTTCCCATGATTACTTGTAGGCTGTGCTTGGAGGCTGTCAAGTCTAGTTCCTTTGCCAGGCTGGAGTCAATGAAGTTTTTTTTAGCTCCTGTATCAACAAAAGCCTCAATCTGGTGCTTGTTCCCCAATAGTTCTATGATCACTTGGATGAATTTTTAAGATTACGCAGAGGTGTTTATTTGTGCCAAGGATACAGGAGAGGTATTCTTCTTAGGGCATGCTCTGGTTAGATGTCCCACCTTGTGGCAGTAAAAACACAACCCATCTTGATAGTGGTGTTGTAATTCTTTGGGGGGACATTACTGGTCAGTTTGGCATTGTAACTCTGCCAATACGGGCAGGATAAAAGTTCTGGCCTTCTTGATTCAGGCTCAGGCCTTTGCATTGAGGTAGTAGTTCCTCCAGGCTCAGTATGGGAAGATGGTATTTCAACAGGTCTTTCATGGCTAGATTAACTCCTTTTCTGAAGATAATGGCAATCAATTTTTCCTCCAGTTGAGTGCAAGTCTTCAGCTTAAGGAACTCATTAATATAGGCTTAGATGGGGCAGGTTCCTTGTTGAATCTCTAACAGGGAGTTAAGTGTGTACCATCTGGTGTCTTGGTCATTGCCAGTGCTCATGAGTTTGGCCTCAAATATTGAGTAGTCAAGGCAGAATTTGACATATTCAGAAGTGGCCTCCCCAAACTAATCTAGTGCGTCTCCTGATATCATGGCAACCACTCCCAAGACCTTCTTGGTGTCACTGGGGTAGGTATTGGCATTGTCCTGAAATGGAGGCAGAGGACTGGCATAGCTCTGCAAACTTCTTCCAAAGTGAGTTTACCCATCTGGGGCATATCCACCTTGGTTGTGGTCTTGTTTATTATCACGTTTTTACTTGTGATGTGGCTGGGTTATGGGGTTCTGCGCCAAGAGCAGGGTCTTTCAGCTCTTTGGCGGGTTGGTTCTTCATCCATGAGAGTATCAGGGAGGTAATTGCCTTATGAGTGTAATAAAGGATTATTATAAAAAAGCATACAAGTTGCAATGAGTGTTAACATCTTGGGGCCCAGGTTACCATGTTTATAAAGGATTATCATAATTTCAGGAAGCCAGGCATAGATAGAGACATTGGGTGGCTCAGGACAGGGTACCACCAAGCCGGAGGCTAATGCCCACAATAGGATGGATGCTAACTTGATAATGTAAGATAAGAAACACCCAAGTAAAAGGCCAGGGCCCAGAGTTGGGCACCATAGAGTCCATTAATCCTTTCAAAGTAATATAGAGTACTCCAAAAAGCTGGGTAGTGTGGTCTTGGTGGTGGTGGTAGGTTTCATTGGGCAGTCTGGTTGTGGTGTTAAGGGAGGAGTCATGGGGATGAAGTAGGAAGACAGAAAATTGTACTTGTCTTTGAACAATCTTGGTGGCCTCACTTACCACTTTCCTTTGCAACTTATAGTTTTAGTATCTCTAGTCCTTGCCAAGGGATTGGCAATGAGTATATTCTCTAATTTGCTTTCAGAGTAGGCAAAATTTGGAGGGTATTCAGTGAAATGCACAGTTCAAAGGAGGCTCTAGGTGTAAAAGAGGGGGGCTAGACTAACAAAGTCTGGCTCCCATCTTGGTGGGACCAACCACCAGGATGCCATCCAGTGCAATACTGGGATAGCCACTCAAAGGGGCCTCCCAAAGGAGACTGGATGTGAAAGGGGAGGGTAATATGCATCCAAGGCCATGACCAAGGCCCCAGAAAGCAACCACAGAGAGCAATTCTGGGTGGGAGGGACCTCTGTATCTAACACGGGGATTTGGCGCACAGATGATAGGAAGAAAGCTGAGACTGCTGCAGGGAAAGGATTGTCCAAGTCAGAAAAAGGAGTTTCATTAATACCAGATCCTAAAGGGGGCAACAATTTCTCAAGATAAGAAGACAACCAAGGGAAAAAACCATAGAATGCTAAGTTATTGGGAACCTGGGTGAGATGTCCAATTACATTAACAAGCAGACCAGGAGCAAACCCAGGAGATTGAGAAATCAAGGAAAGTTTGTTCCAAAAGACAGGGTTGGGGGACCAGAACAATAGAGAAATAGGCACCAATATCCACATAGCCACCTTGTACCAAGGAGACAACATGATATCAGCGGGGTGCTTCTTTTACTAGAACTTCTGGGCGGACGGACCAAGTGCACGGGGTAAATAACAAGGAATGGGCCAATTTAGATCTCCTCAGAACACTTCCCAACAAAAAACTACAGGCAGGTGGACAGTCAGGCAGGCAGGCCAGGGAAAAGCGGGAGGCAGAAATAGCAGCAGGAGTTGAGACAATTACCTTTATTATCAAACAAACTTCAAAAATACAAAATATTTGCAAAGTCAGGAGTTTATTCAACAATTGGAATTGGTAAGCAAGAGACCTGATGGCCCATGCTTCCATTTTATGCAGAGGGGTAATGATAGGACTGGGGGGTTTGAAAGGGGCTATTGGAGTGCAATATAAAGGGGAGCCCATTAAAGGCCACTGGCCAATCTTCCCCTGGTTTGTGACCAAGAAAAATAGGGGCAGCGGGCCCATATGTAGGACTCAATCCCCCAATTGGCTAGGAGCCTTCTGAGGACTCAGGGTGTGCATTTCCCCTAATGCCTTCCTCTGGCTTCTCCACCAGAGGGCTCCAAAACCCTATTATTTTGGGCCAAGGGACTTCCAGGCTGGAGGAATTGATTACCTGGGACACCACCAATTGTGGGATTTGATACCCAATTTCCCCAGGCTGCGGGTTAAGCCTTCCAGGCTCCATGCGGCCCACATTTTTCTGTTGGTCCGCTAGTTGTCTTAGGACCGGGCAGCACCAGGACAGCAAGCAATCTAGCTGAATTAATGTCTCCTCTGCGGTTAGAGGGGACTCCAAAGGAAAGATGGGAACTTTGGCCAGGAAGGTCAACACAAAGTGTTCATCCACTGTGTGGGTCAAGTACTCCAGGTTTTGGAGGGGTTTTGCCTGCACGTGGGCCACTTTTTCAATGGTCTGGAAATACATCTTGATCCAGGGCCAAAGGTGGGCCACAGAACTTTACACCAGGGGGACAGTATAGTGCCAAGGCCGGTTTGGAAGGTTGGTCTCTAGAGTGGGTGATTGCATGGTTGTCTACTTGGCCAGAGTTGAAATGAAAGATCACTAAAACTAGATATGGTAGGATTTGTTCAAACCAAAGGTTCATAAAACTTTATTATCAAAAATGACAGTATGGTCATCCCCATACCGCCAGGGTTCTTATACCCAGTGATTTTGCTTCTTCAATTTTTGCAGAATTCAGGCCTGTGGGCAATTTTCTGGCAGGGCATGAATCTTAGCTTAGGGGTTCAAGAGCAGTGGATACTGATTGGGCTTTCTCCGGTGAACAGAAGTGGCAATGTGTTGTTCTGTAGCTGCTGTTCACTATGTCACCTGAGCCAGCCAATTGCATTGCCCATTCTGGACAGGAGACTGGAGGCAGCTGGTGCTCATTGGCAGGGCTAGTAGTAGGCTTTGTCTTAACCTCCTTTAGGCAAGCCACAACCTCTTCATAGGTCTGGGTCTTCAGTGGCACAAGGTTGGCGGCAATCTGGTGACCATTTGGGAAATCTCTTTAACAAGCTGGCAGGAGAGGAGTAATTCAACAACTTGAGTCTGTGATTCACTGTTTTGGCAGGTTCCTGTCCATCCTGGGTGACTTGATTAGCCTTTGGAGGACCAGGGTTTGATTCCTGGGCTTTTAATACAAGTATTGAAAATTCATTAATGACAGAGTTGCTCAGGAAATTACTTTTGCAAGAAGGAGTAATCAAAGATGTTGCAACATCTCCCCCTGGGGTGCTGGAAGATGGAGCCTTAGATATTTCCTTGAGAGTGTCAGAGATTTGGGCTTGGTATTAATCCAGTAATGCACTGGGTACAGGAAGTTGAGAGTTACATTGTGCTTCTTTTGTTTTGCACAGGCAGAGGCGGCCATGGTGCATACACTTGAGTTCTGTTCAAGCATCAATTCCTTTGACAAGGTAAATGTTGTTTGGTTTGACTTCAATGATGATTTCTGGTTCTTGTAACTGCCAAGCCCTGCCCCAAAGGGCAGGCTCTTTAAATTATCATATTTGATGTTTAATTTTGTTTTTAATCTTTCAGTATTTTTAATATTTGGAATTTTTAATTGGAAGTTAATATTTAAGTATTTTAAGTTAATTACCTTGTTTTTCTTTTTGATTTGCATTCAAATTGACGCGGTTGTCATCCGCTGTCTTCCCAGCTATTCAAATAGCTTATATTTCTCTACTTTAAGTTAGATTAATTCTACTTTTTTGCTTACCTTTTGAAACTCCTTTTTCACGTCGTTGCCGCTCTCCCCAGCCTATTCTGCCTATCAAATTTGAACTGGTTTTTTATTTTCTCCTTTTTTTATACCTGATTGTCTCCAACTTCTCCAGTTGCTCCTCCTCTTGGCTGCTTCCTCCTGTTGATCATGCTCCAACTGAAAAGGCTTTCTCTTCTATAAATAAAGAGCTTTTGAAGAGTAGGCTTTAAGCCAAAATTCTAAGTGATTTCTTCCCCTTCAACTTTTACAATTTTAAACTTCAAATTTGTAATTTTTAGAATTTTGTTTTTTAAATTCATTTTCTTAGTTTAGTTTTTTCCTTATATCCAAATGGAACTTGTAAAACAACAAGCCTTAGGCTTCTTGTATCCATTTTTTCCCTTAAGGAATCTTTCAATAGTTATATGTATCAATTTGCAGATGGAGAATATCCTAATATCAATATTCCTTTAGTTACAAATTGTTCACTATTGAACACCTTATTCTATCTTCTTTGCTTAGGGTTTTTAAACTCTATTACTCCATTTGTGACACAATATAGGTTTTTAGCGGGTTTCTGTAAGATCATCTTACAGACAGTACCTACATTCTTATATCTTTTAAATTTGAATCCCAATGCTTTGCACGCTTTAGTTTATAACCTTGCACCATTATGGGCAAGACCTTACAGTAACCCTGGTTCCAGTTTTTGCATATCATGATTAATGACCCAGATCATGTCCCCAACTTGGAAGTGTTCCTGTTGTAATGGGATGACTTCCCTCTCAAACCTTTCTTTCTCCTTGTCCTCTTGGTCTTTCTGTTGTGTTGTATGTCAGGGTCATTGCTGTCTGGAATTTTCTTAGGCAGAGGTAATTGTGGTCCTGATATAGTGCTAACAATGATGGGCTTTTGATCATAGACAAGTTTATATGGGCTTTTACCTGTATTATGGTTTGTTGTGAATGCTGCCATTCACCATGTTTTGATTTTGCCTTTGATGGGTTATTTTGAGGACAAATCCCTTGCTTTTGCCCTTTAAAATGAGTCTGGCTCCAAATTGGGAAACTCAATTGTTCAGTTTTCTGATTCTGCGCAACTCACTTGCCTCACTCATGCTTGTGGTGAGTGATCCTACTGTCCATGTACTGTTTTTTGGCAAAGCTCCACAGTATATATTCCCAATATTTATACCCAATAAAATTTAAGTTCTATTCAAATTTTTGTCTTTGTGTCTCCACATACTTTGGCGCCTCTCTAGCCACGTCTAGCATATATTATTCAATCAGGGCCACAAGGTAATCACATAGCCTTCCCTGCCATTCTAACTGAGACTTAGTATGAATCCAATCCTAAGGTTAGGATTCCCTGTTGTGACTCTGTGCCGCGCCTCAGATCATGACATGGTTGACTTGTGTTCTGCACACCATCAAGGCAGTTGGCAGCATGTCAACCCAGGCTCTTGGATTGTTGGCAGATAACTTAATGAGGGCCTCTACAATGAAGCTGTTCAATCTCTTTAATCTCAAATTTTCTTGTGGATGATAGGGGCTGGCAACTGTATACTTTATTCCATTATTGGCAAGGTAGATGTTGGTGTCAATGGATTTAAGCTCAGTTCCTCTGTCTGTAATTAGGAGTTCAGATTTCCCAAACTTGGCTATAATTTCCTTGCCAATAAATTTCCTTATATTGTTTCCTTTATGTTCCTTTATGGCTTGTGCTACGGGCTATCTAGTTGTATAGTCAATGGTGATGATGATGTATTTTTTGATTTTTTATCTTTGGGAATGAGTCTCACAATGTCCAGTGCCTATACCTTGAATGGTTGTGTGACTGACACTGGAATTACTGTTTTGGGGAGTGCCTTGAAGTGGGCATGCTTTTCAAATACTTTGCATTGTTTGAGCACTTCCTTGATGTTGTCTGGAATTTTGGGCCACCAGTAACACTCCTTGAGATACTCATGTAGATTTATACTATGTGTGTGATCCATATCTCTGTGGTATTAAAGGATTGTGTCAATCTTTTGTGTTGACAGCATGTAGGGTAAAGTGTTGCCGCTTGATAATATGTGGTGTAAAGTATCATATAGGTTTTTGAAAAGATGTTTGTTTTTAAGGACTTTCTCTTGGATGTTCATTGATGTACCAGACAGGAACCTCACTTGGAGATTTCCCATTATTAAAATGGGCCAATTAGGGTATTCATTAGTGCAAAGTAGATTATTAAGGTGTAGCCTTGATAGGACATCTGCAGTAAGCATTTCCTTTCCTGGTTTGTATTTGATTATCATTGGATACCTTTGTATGAGGCACATTCATTCAGCTTGTTGTCTAGATAGGTGTTATTGCATTTTAAAGAATATCATAGACTTGTGGTTGGCTAGAACTTTGAATATCTGTGCACCTTACAGGTAGCATTGCCACTTCATGAGACAGTGCACAATAGCTTCCAGATCCATGACATGGATCAGGTATCTTTGTTCACCTTTGGACAGCTTTCTTGATTCATACGCCACAGAGAGGAAGTCTTTTTCTTTGGTTTGAATTCTAAGCGCTCCTCCAACTGCATAGTTGGAGGCATCAGTTTCCAACTCATAGATTTCTTTGTGATTCGGGGATTGTAATATGGGGATGGTGATTGTTTGTTCCTTTAGTTTTCAGAAGTGCTGTTCTCTCAATGGTGTCCACACAAATTTTGTCTTTTTGAAAGTGATTACA
Organism: Entomophthora muscae; assembly: GCA_014839935.2. Lineage (NCBI taxonomy): Eukaryota > Fungi > Entomophthoromycota > Entomophthoromycetes > Entomophthorales > Entomophthoraceae > Entomophthora > Entomophthora muscae. The sequence goes on from QTSX02003626.1 coordinate 128,798, forward strand.
AATAAGAGAGCAGTCAAGGCTTCCCAGTCAGGGATAAATCTCCTGACATACACAATAATTCCCAAGAACGTACAAAGTTCAATCTTGTTGTGTGGTGCTGAAATTTCCATAATGGCTTTTACCTTTTCTGGATCTGATTTGATACCATTTTTTAAGAACCAAATTTTTATTGTGAAAATGGTTGGGGGGAATGGGGGACGTCTCAAGGACTTGCCCAGTTTTTTATCTGGTTTGATCCCATCTCTGATGATAATGTGGCCTAGGAATGGAAGCTTGGTTGAAAATAATTCATATTTGAAAGGTTTGGCTATGAGCTGGTTATCTTTTATTCTATTGAGCACCATGAAAACATCTTTCTAATGCTGTTCCTTGTCAAGGCTGTATATGATTATGTTGTCCAAGTAGAATATGGTCATTTTATCAATGTTGTCTTTAAATACTTTTTTCATAAAGGTTAAAAAGTTACTTGGGGCATTTTTCATGCTGAAGTTGAGGACATACACTTGAAATTTTTTGGTTTGGAATGCTGTTTTAGGGATGTCTTCTGGTTTAAAGCAATTTGGTGATATCCTGCTGTTAGGTCAATTTTTATGAAGAACTGTGACCCCCTAGATCATCAATGAGGTCATAAATCAGGGTCAGGGGTACATACTCTTAATTGTAACTTTTTTAGTGCTCTGTATTTGGTAAAAAGATGTAACCTGCCATCTTTATTAGCAACAAAGAAGACTGCTGCGCCAAAGTAAGACTTTGATGGTCAAATGAGTCCTTTTTCCAGGGCTTAATACAGATAGACTTTTAGTGTATTGTCTTATTGCAGTGTTGATAAAAGGATGGGGTGTGCTCTTTGTATACTTCCTTGAGGTCAATATTGTGTTGTATGCCCCTGTCAGGTAGCAGACCTGGCATTTTCTCATGGAATACCAAAGGAAATTACTGGAAAAGTTGTTGATGTATTGGGTCCTGTTTAATTGAGACTTCTAAATTCTAAAAATGTAGATCTTGTATGTACAGGAATTCCAATAAATTATACTAGCTTCCTTTTTGTATTCAGTTTTGGTAATCTTTACAAACATGTGGTCCCTCATGAGAGTGTCAAGGTAAGTTGGGTACACATAGTGGTGTACTTCTCCTTGTTTTATGATGAGTTTAGCGCTATCCCAGTCAATGTAAGGCTTTGTATTTATCGTTCAATACAGACCAAGCACTACACTGTATTAGGGTATTGAGATAATGGGGCCACTAAGGGTAGTTTTCACATCCCATAATTGTTCCCAGAAATGTTTTGCCTCTTTAGTGACTGGGGTGCTTCTGTTATCTGCCATGACAACTCTTTTGACGTTACTTTCAACTGTGGATATTTTCATGAGGCTGGCAAATTTATTGTCAACAAGAGACTGGTCCACTCTAGTGTCAAATAGTGCTGTGCATTGATATCTGCAAAAGCAGAGAGGATAAGTGAGGAGTTTCTTTCCAGTTTAGGTGGCAACTAGTATGAGATCACCAGAGGGTGCTTGGATAATAGTAATTGAGTTCATATCTTAGTCCCTGGATAATTCTTGTATAGTGGGGGAGGACAGCTTGCCTAAGCACTCCCCTGATCTTCTCCCTCCTTGAGTGTATTGTCAGTGTTCATCTGGTTAACCTGAGTTGTACTGTTTCTGCCTCAAGGGTGAGGATTATTAGCTTAGTTGCTTTGCTTGTTGGGTCAAGGGTCCTTCTTTGCTGAGGGTGTAAGGTCTTGCCCAATAAGGTGCAAGGTTGTATACTATAACATGTAAATCATTCATATTTAGGTTTAAAAGATAAAAATAGTAGATACAGTTTGTAAAAGGACCTTTAGAAGACCTGCTAAAAACTTATTGTGTGACACAAAAGGCGTCATGGAATTAACTAAACCCAAACAAACTACATAAAATAGTGTATTGAACAAGGATTTATTGGTAACTAAAGGGATATATACATTGGGATATTCCCATGGGAGTATCTTAACATAAAGGTAGAGAGATTATCCCTAAAATGAAAAAGATGACAACAAGCTAATTGCTTGTTGCTGAGCTATCTCCATCCTAATTATCCTAGATTTTTAGACACTAGTAAAACTGGAAGCAAAATGAGAAATTAATAAAGTTGTGACTACTTCTAAAATTAAATTTCAGAGAGATAGGAAACCCAATGTAATTTTTAAGTTATGATTTGAATATTTAGAAAAAAGAAAAAGAAAAATAAAGATTGAAGAAAAAAACCTGTGATTGTGATTGAGGAAAGCCACTTAGAATTTCAGCTTAAAAGCTTACTCTTCTGGTGTCTTTATTTATAAGCACAAAAAAGACAAGTCCTGGGGAAGATCTTCAGAGAAAAACAGGGGATTTTCTGAACAGATTGGTGTGATGGACCAGGAGAACACATAGTAGTAAGAAGGGGAAGTCTTGGGAGCAACAACTCAAAGATCTGCAACTGCAGTGGTTGGGGAAGTTGGTGGTTGCGTAAGCAGCAAAAACCAAAAGCAAAAAACTTATTTAATAATAGAAATTTATAAAGTTAATATTAGAAACCCGTGTGTGAGCACGCAAAATCAAAAAGCAAAGCCAGAAGCAAGCAAGAATAAAGGTAACAAGTTTGATTTAAAAATAATAATAAATTCTAATTCAAATTGCATTTTGAACTTAATTATTATCATTAAAAAGCCTGCCCTTTGGGGCAGGGCACAACAGAGGGACTCTCTTTCTGCTTGTTGGTTACATGCAGGTTATCAGATTTCTGTGCTGCTTGCTTCCCTTCCAAGAATACTGTAAATTCAGAACCTAAATGTAAAAACGCGGGATTGTCAAATCCTTGGTCCAAATTTTGAATCACTTTTGTGGGATGGCCTTTTTTAATTAAATTTAATTCTTTGTGTTTTTATTTGGATTTTTAAAAATGTGGGAACTCATAGACACTTTGCAAAGCTCAAGTCAAACTGCATATTTCCAATGGACAAAATGAATTAACTGGAATCAGATTTGAAGTGTTCAAATCCATCAACCATTTTCATTAAGTTTACTATGTTTTTTGAAATTGCGGGATTGTCAAATCCATGAACCAAATTTCAAATCACTTTTGAATGCCACTATTAAACTCAAATAATAATTGCAGGAACTGGAATCCAAATTGAATGTACAGTAAGTAACTAGGACAAATCAACCCAAATCAAGAAGCTCCACTCTGGATAAAATCAAATGAAAATCCAATCTCAACAACCATGTTTAGACATGAAATTAAGTGAAATGCAAAATTGTCTAAAATCAAAATAATGCAATATTCTGCACTCTAAATCACTAATATAGCAACCACAAAACCATATAATGATATATGAGCTACCCTCCTGATGACGCAGAAATTTTTTAAAAGTTTTTTGGCCCTTGGCTATGCCAGGGGCCATAAAACTTATTTTTGAGGAAGCAAATAGAGTTAGAAAAAGAAAAACTTAAAGAGAAAAATCATCAGTTTCTACATTATGTATTCATGTATTGCTATTAAGGATACTTGATTACAGTAGATTTTAGAAAGCGCTAACAATAAAGTAGAATTATATATTACAATCCATTTTATCATATTTTCTTTTCCTTGATGTGTTGATAGTTCATTTGCTGTTGATAATGTACCTTAATTTAATTGAATAGTTTCACCTCCAGTCGCCTCTGCAAGACCAGCTGTGGTTGCAGAGGCAACTTGATTTTCTATGGTCTTGGCAACTGGAGGTGAAACTATCCAATTAAATTAAGGTACATTATCAACAGCAAATGAACTATCAACAAACCAAGGAAAAGGCAACTTGATAAAAATAGATTGTAATATATAATTCTATTTTATTATTAGTGTTTTCTGAAATCTACTGTAATCAAGCATCTAAATTTTAGCTGTCCTAAAATGAGTATAGGGTGATTTTTGAGAATGCATATGATTCCTAAAAGAATTAGAATAAATCCACTTTAGATCCTTTGAATTCCTGTTTGAGATGCCCATAAATTATATTTATTTCAAATTCACCTCATTTTGATTTGAAATCCAGTTCTTGAATTTGACAATCCCATAATTTCAGATTTGTTAATTTTTCCATGTTGTCTATGATTTGTTAGACTTAAAGGAAATACCAAATTGTACATTAGAATCCCACATTTATGATTCATGTATAGTATTTTTAAAACCTATGGGACAAGCAAAAATAGTTCAGATTTAAACAAAATGAACTCAGATCTAAATGAAAATAGCTAATCTTTAAACAAAATTATAACTCAATGAGAAAAATTAATTTTCAATAGATCTGGGTTGATTTCAATTTTGTTTACAGATTAACTTTTCCATTTAAATCTGAGTTCATTTTGTTTAAATCTGAACTATTTTCACTTGTTGCCATAGGTTTTAAAACTACTGTATCACGCATTTGCTTGTTGTGTTTTGTCTTTTGTTAGTTGAGTTATCTGCTCAAGAGATTCAAAATTTGCCAATTTAAATAAATCAAAAAAAATTCAAATTAAATGTTTGATTTTATTAAATATTTTATTTTTCACTCAGCTTAGTTGCCCACAAAAGTGATTTGAAATTTGGACCAAGGATTTGACAATCCCGCATTTTTACATTTAGGTTCTGAATTTACAGTATGTCTTGGAGGTTCTTGTAGCAAATCATATTGAACTGACATCTGATGTGTAAGGAGAGACCATTGTAGAAGACCAGTTGTGGTCCAGCCTCATCAAAGTTAATGGTGTCAGGAGCCCAATCATGTATGTCTTTGTATGCTGAAATGTACTCCTCAATGATTTCTATCATTTTAAAGGTTCTGAGTTCCTTCAGGATTATAAAGTCAGGGTCCTTTATGGCAAAATTTTCCAGGAAGGCGTTCTTGAACATTTCCCAGTCTTTGTTGTGACCAGGGTGTTAGTCAAACTATTTTCTTAAAAAGCATGAGGCAGCCCCAGTAACGTGTAAAGTAATTTCACTTGTCCAGAGTTTCTGGGGGTAGCCTACTTATGTAAATTTTTTTGGGTGCTTTGAATCCAGAGGTTGGCATTTTCATGGTGCAGTCCTGAGAATGTCCCAGTTTTTACTGAGTGGAGGCATTGAAATACAATTTTGAGTATTTTAGATACATCTTGGATTGAAGGCAGGTTCAGGACTTCTTGCATGCTGAGGAAGTTGTATTGTTTGGTGGGTATGAGGATATTTTTGAAGAAAGTGTATCCCATGATGATGTCCTGACCTTCTTCATATGTTCTCCAGCCAGTGGGGAGTGCCATCTGCTGGGCTCTTTTCTTCAGAGGAATTTTTCTTTAAATTGTGTAGGTGTGGATTACCCTCCTCCTTCTTCTAAAACTATCAATTATATACTTCTGAGAAGTATAATAAACAAAAAAATGGAAATTAAGAAGAGAATGATCCTTTATTGATGAGTTTAGAGTATTATATAGTATCACAAGAAGCCACATACTGTCCATATGTGTCATGGTAGTCATGGGGCTTATCCAAGTATTTGTTCCTCTTAGGGAGTGAAAGGTTTGATCCCTGTATTAGATGGGGATTGATAAGAGTGCCACCAACTTAATGGTTAGTTGGGGAATGACTCAGAGAATTACTTCTCTGAGAGAAAGTAATCAAAGATATTGCAATATAATAAATCCAAGACAAGTACCATATTGGAGTAAGGGAAGTCAATGCCAAGTCCTTGGATGATGGAGTGAAGGTTCTTTAGTGTGACAGAAAAAGGGGAAGTTTTCCGGGTAGCGGCAGTATTATGCTCATCAGATAAAACTAGTTTCTTAATCTGCAAAGGATTAGTAGCTAGCTTGAACTTGTTCACAAAGTTGCTGTTGACAAGGGTAAAATCTGCACCTGAGTCCAAGAGTGATGAACCTGTGTAACTTCAAAAGCAGAAAGGGTAAGACATAAATTTATTTGGGTGTCTGGAGATTGTGTAGAGTACCAGATCTCCTGAAGGGGCCTGAATCATCAGGCAATAGTCTACATCTTCAGGTCTCTCTCTTTTCCCAGAGTGCACCTTGTGGAGTTTGTTAGAGGTTTGTTCTGCTTTCTCTTCCTTGTGATACATACTTTGGAGGTTGGTTACTTGGTCAAAGTTAATGTGTCTCATGATGTGGGGTTTGAGGATATCATAGTACATAATATGTGTTTCTGGGTTATCAAAAGCCATCTCTGAAGACTCGCGCTGTCAGAAATATTCCTGACAACAGTGCAAAATGCAACTAATATCAACATTTTTCAAAACAAAGATTCAAAATTTCTGCAGCAGTTCCCCCTGATTGGGTAAACTGCCACAAAAAACAGAGTTTTTAAAAAAGAAATGAAAATTCAAATTTAAAGGCCAGGCCTTTTATAGCCTGACTGCGGCCTGCGCAGCTAACCGCCAGTCTCCCTCTGCTCTATGAGGAAATTGCTAAATTGGGAAACCAAAAAATGCAATTTCCCCAAATTGGGATTTGGGGGAACTGCTGCCCAGATTAGGAATTATCCTAATGAAGAAGGGACTGACAAGCCCTACTGCACACAAATCCATGCCTCAGATTCAGTAAGTGAATTTGTGTGCATGAAGAAGGGCCTACAGTCATCATGCCAATGTGAATTGGATTTCAACTGAGCATTCCCACTTGCTAGCAACCAATGCCAGCCAAGAAAAGGAATTTCAGGGACTTCCAAATGTTTTGGGGTCCCCCTCCAATGCTTCCCAAGATTACTGCCTCACATAGGCACTACTTGTGACAGAAATTGCAGGATAGTATGAAGCTGTCTCTAAGTGGTGGGGAATCACCACCCAAATCTACATAGTGTTAATGATTAGCCACCAACGCAGCTTCAGATACCGTTTTGTAAAATTTACAAATGAGATACTAGGATTAAGTAAAATAATTAATCCCAGCCAGAATAGCCCAAGATAAATAGCCTGAGAAAGCATCAGAGTGTCTTCAGAATAAAATTCAGGACATTGAGATACAACAAGATTTTCAGCTTCAAATACAGATGGAACAACTCCAAGACTGTTAGGCATTGAATTAACATTGGGTGGTGTCAACAACAAAGTACCAACGGCTGGGCCCCATCTGCCAGTAATGATCCAGCTAGGAATCAGATTGTAGGGGATGTAGCGCAACAACCCAACTACTGGATGCATCCTGAAAATAAAATTAGACCAAGGGATATGTGATTTTTATTGATTAAATTTTGGGAGGACTCAACTCTTAAGAGTTGAAACAGTGAAAACTATTCAATATATATCAAAAATTGACTAAGCAATACCACCTGGATCCTGGGCTCCTATTCCTTCCATATTGTCAAGTAAGTATCTAGTCCAGGTTGTAAAGAACCCTTTAGTGACCAACTTCTGATGACCATGCTGATAAATAAGTTCATATTGGGTGACCCTTAAATTAGGTTGATTTATCTTGTCAACTTACAGGTGGGAAATCAGATTCAATTGGTGAACTGGAGAAGCTGTAACCCATTTTTTATCAACTGTTTAATTCAAGTCTGTTAAATCAGTCAGTTTTGTTAAAGGCTTTCTGGTTTTTTGAGCTTTTCTACTCAGCCAAATAATCCCCAGCATTATGGAACTTACTGTGACACTACTATCTAAGAAAGATCCATTACTTGGTTATAGGTTGTGCTATAATTGAGTGAATTACCCCAAATAATAACACAAAACATTTTAAAAGAGTTTACCACTAAAGAAGTCTTGACACTAAGCTTTATCACCTTCCCGGGAGTTAGAGGAACCACCTTATCCTTACTATAATAACAGTCTTCCTAGGGATTGGGGGCCACCACACCACTTTCAAGCCATATGGGCTATTCCAAGAACCCATCAAAGAGTACTATCAAGAGGAGCCACCACAAATAAACTCCTCCCAACTAAACCCCTGGACCACATTGGGTTTGCCTCACTCTACCTTGTCCATATTTGTATTCTCCATTATGTACTATGTAATTATGTACTTGTCAGTAATTTTGGATAATTTAACATACATTCCAAGGTTTTATGTTGGGTATTGACAGTATACCCAATTGTCACCTCCCTTACATGGTTCCAAGTATCAAACTTGGCACCCTATCTAGCTAAAGTACTCCTCCTTATGTTGGATTATTACACACTCAGGTACAGCTCTTTGTAGGCCCTTGTTAACTCTTTCATTGTACCAGCTTGCAACAAGCTCTTCACCTGGCAGATAATCATGAGAGTAGTATTCTTCATTATAAATATGTCCAAGAAGTCTTGCTTGAAGGTCTTTTAGTCTTTCTCTGTGTGATCCACATGCCACTTGTTTCATCAAGTGCCTGTGTTGTAGGTCAGGCAACTAGAGATCTCTGCAATACAGAAGCAAGTCAGACACTCCATCTGTGTCAGCTTCTTCTGTGCAGATTGAATCCATGCTGTGACATTGCCATTTTTGGCTCCTGCAAACAACTCCAAACCGCACTGCAAAGTTTCTGGGCTACGTGGGCAGGTATGATGCTCTTGTCATTGGTTTGAGGTGTGGAGGAGGGAGCCTGAAAGAACCCTTGTGCTGACAAGGCATTGAAGGCGGAAACTGGAATCAACATGTTTTGGTAAAGGGTGTGTCCTTCTGGTATATCAGTTCCTGGTTTATAGGACGTCCAATCAAAGGGAAGCCTAGAAATGATTCTTTTGTATATTTTTTGACTGCGGCAAATACTGGCAACAGGAGGAATTTTGAAAAGAAAGATAGGATGGAGAACATACCTGTGCTACCAATATTGTAACTGTGCTGTATTAGCAGAGTTACACAGGGAAAATAATTGGAAACTAGATCCTATTCTTTATTGGGATATAGAAGTTATATAGTTGGAGTGAATAATTATAAAAGAAACAAGATTGGGAAAATCAATCAGTTGGATTAGACGTGGGGGTGACTTGATCCTTCTAAGGAGTCAAGCGCTGAATTGAGCTGTCCATTGTACAGGGATTGTCACTGGTTCTTGTTGCTGGATTTATTAATTTGAGTTAACTTCTGCATTTGGCTATGGGTCATGAAGAATTTGATCTGGGGGTTTTACAACCTTTTGTGAAAAACCTTGCCAGGGGTGGATTCTGTTGTTTTGACAGTTTAATTAAATGTCAGATAATCAGTGGCATAGATTGGTTCACACTCAATTTTTCAAACTTCAGGTGCTATTTAAGATGGAGGTGGTAGATTTGCTATTCTTTGGAGCGGCAAGAATGCTGAGTTTAATAATTTAGTTATCAAAAACTTACCTGCAAGTATTAAAATAAATGAATCACAGGAAAAGATATTTAATGAGTATTGTGCTTGTGAACAAGGTTTTAACAAGTACAATGGGAGTTGAACAGAAAGTTCAAGGACAAGAGAGAATGATAGTTGACTTGTCCAGGAGGGTCCCATAGAATAAGTAGAGGGTGACTTTGAACTGAAGTTTCAAAGCAAGGAAGAAGTATAACTTGTTCTTAGATACCAACTGTAATATCTTGCAGTTCAATTTTCAGCTGTCAATTCTATTGCAGAAAGACATGAAGTTGTGAAAAAAATAATTCAATAATTGTAAGATGGTTAAGTATAGATATATATTTATTCAGTATAAGATAAGGCCTTTATATAGACAAAAATAAAGGTGGGTATAAGGGGTTAGGCTGATCACATCAGTTAAAGAGGATCAGCTTCTCATGTGAGGATCATCAAGAGAAGGGTATTGAATAGGTAATTGTTTCAAAGCAATCATGTGGGAGAATGATGGCTGTTAAGACATAACTGATCTTAACGGCTGAGGGAGATGGGGATCAATCAAGAGAATGGGGTTGGATCCAAGGTGTTGGATTTAATCAACAGGAGAAATGAGTTGGGACCAAGGGGTTGGGGTTGACCAAGAATAGAAGGATGTTGGCTTCTAATCCAATCCAATCAAAGCAGAACAGAACAGAGCCAAGAAAGGGGATGTTATCTGTTCCGTTCAAACTAGTTTGATAGAACAGAAAGGGGACAGAAAGGCATAATTTGAGACTGGCAAGAGTGGGATCAGGTTCAAAAAAAGTAGTTTAAAGATATGAATATAAAGAGCTATTCCTTATTAAAAATAACCATAATGAGTGTAAAACATCAAACTTTTGAGAGAGAGGGGCTAAACTAACTAAGTTTGGCTCCCATCCTGGAGGGAGAATCCACCAGGACGCCATCTAGTATAGGACTGGCATGGCCGCTTGAAGGGGTGTCCATAGGGAGGACGCAGTAGACACCCGGAGAAAGTAAGAATCCAAACCCATTAAGATCATTCCGCTAAGCAACCAGGATTCACACTTAGGAGTGAGCTCTGGGGTGTCCAAGCCTTCCTCTGAAAACAGGACAGGCGGATCCTCAGAGGGAAGGAGTGTGGGATGGCCCAGACTGAGGGGTGTGGCAGAGACTGTTTTGGCGGTAGAGAGGTCAAGATCATCACAGATCAGGTTCCTCACCACATTCTCACTAGTGGTGTATATACCCTGAGCACGTGCGGGGATATCTTCAAACATATTCAAGAGCTGATCAGGGTTTGTACCAACATGGAGGAAAAAATCAGCAATACGTCCCCAAAGATCTGGAGAGGTAGACCAAATCATCAACAGAGCTGGTGCCAAGGTGAAAGCCACAGACTTGGCTAGAGGGACTAACATGTTTAGGATATGGAAGAGGAGCTCAGCAAAATGCAGATAATTATGTTGTTTTAACCCTTAAATTTAAAACAGAAGGCTCAGGAGCAAACAGAAGGACTCTTAAGCACCAGTGAAGAATAGAGAACGACAACCATGGTTTAAACAATTTAAAAAGTGTATATGAAAACTTATCAAAGTGTATATAAAGCTCAAGTGCAAGTGAAAGTGAATCAAGCACAAAATTGAACTTATATAAGGTAAATATAATAAATTCAATACTAATCCTTAAAATCAAATTGCTCTCTTCAAGGCAGAAGAGGAAAGCTTCAACTTTGACATTGACGACACAGACAAGCACTTTGGGAAGAAGCAGAAGGGCCCGGGAGGCAAGGGGAAGGTAGGGAAATAAGAAACTTTTACTAAAAATCTTAGAGGATTGTAGGGCCAGATAGGAGACCCAAAATAAACCAAAATTCTAATAGAGAAAGCTTTAAACTTTAATTTGAAAGAATGAGCAAGCAGGGTACCAAAAGTTCCCTGTCTTGCTTTAAGGGACAGACTTCAAATTTGAAAGGTCACCTGACCCAGGAAATGGGTCTGATTGGCCAGGAGAGAAATTTTGTGAGGGCTTATTCATTGAGTTGGAGGGTTTTGCAATAATTTCTGGCTTCAACTCTGATTGACTGGCATTACTGGAATGATTTAAATCAGCATTCAATCCAGTTGGATTGGAATTTGATGGTTTAGCAGTAGCGTGACCTGGATGTTTGGACTTAATTAATTTTAAATGTGGTTGAGCCCAAGCCAGAAGGTAATCCAAATTAATTAGGGATTCCTCCCAAGTTGGGACAGAGTCCAAAGCGCCATTATTTACCACATGAGACGGGTATGCCAGCACAAATCTCTCATCAATTGTGGGGGCTAAATCTTCAAGGGAATTGAGGGGCTTGGCTGGCTTCTGAGCAGATTTTTTTGTGCAGCGCAGAAAGATTGTCCTATCCAGGGCTAAAGGGGGAAGTGACTTTACAAAACTACTTGTGTAGGTTTTTAAGTAAATTTTAGTACTTAAAGTCTTTAAGAACATCTTGATGAGATGGCCTCACTGTATCTGGTATTTACTTATTTACAGACAACACCAACAGTGGTACTGTATACAGTTATTTTTCTCCCAAGAGGTTAGGGCTAGAAACCCAAACAGCAATTGTTGATGAAATTGAGCACAGGGCAACCATGTTCCACTTGGACTCAATTCTCCAAGTGATGACCCACTTACATTTGATCATAAGATTTAAATCTTCAATTGTCATAAGCTGTCATTTACAGGTGGTATTTTTCCAGATGGCACCTTCTAGGCCTACCAACCCCTGGAAAAACAACTATGTCTGTGACAAATTTGCTCAGATTCAATTTTTGGTTTTTGATTTGCAGGTCATATAACTTACAGCTTAAAACATAACTATAAAGGATTTAATTTCAATAACTTGGTGGCTTGAACCCTAGGGAAAACTAGTGCCCAAATCGAAAATTCTTATATTTGGGAGCTTTCACTTTTGGAAATTCAACTTATCTAAGCATACAATTTGATCAAGTTTACTTAGAATAATAGTTCATAAACTGGCTTCTCCCTCCCCATCTGTTTAAAAATGTCTGCCGCGATTATGGGACCTGGTTTTTCACTGTATTGATTTAAATGCTAGACTAAATATTTCCTTTTTGTATCTAGTGATGAGAATATGGGCCTCGATAGACATTTAAATTGATTGGCAATGAGGGCCTTGCTCTTTACCAGTCTCAAATAAAAAAGTTGGTGTTAGCCTGGCATTTAAAGTTGTTGTGGCGGGAAATTGTGAGCCACATGGAGATTGAGGCGCTGCAATGTGAGACAGTCACATGCTACCAATCAATGTTTCTAAGATAACATATTGTATTCTATAGTGTTGGGGACTTCTGGGTTTGTTTTGATATCTCAACCAACTTTTTTAAATTATGCTAGAAATAAATTAAAGATTATATAATTTATATTGGAATCATAAAAATTAGGATTAATAGTAGCTTCTAAGGATTCGAGGATCAATAGGCCTTTAAGATTTTAATAGCATTGATTCAAAAATGTGAGACTTAGTTTAGTATTTATATTTATGTGGTGAAAATCGTGAAGCCCAGGAATTCAGAATTTTCTATTTTCGAAAACTTGGATCAGACGTTGACTCATCGCGGAAAAGAAGTTGAAAATTTATTTATATCTTGTGTTGAAATAAAAATTGAAATACTTTTAATACTAGGTCAAGGAAGCAATCTGCTTTTCAGATCCAACTGGCACCAAGATTCTTACACTATCCTCTTGGTCCATGTGATGTTTATCTTTCACTTCTCAACCAAGGAATAATTGTTTGAAAATGAAGAATGAGAAACGATCGGTTGAGCAGAATCGAATAAGATTTAACGTATAAATATCAACTATAATATAAATCTTTTTATCAAAGCAGTCTTATTCTGAAAATTCAATTCCATGATTGAAAGTACATAGGAGTTAAATCAAGTTAAAATATATAAAATACTAAATCAAAATTATTTTAATGATTTAAAAGAAACCCTTAAAGCAAGGCCTCTATCCGCTTCAATTGCCTCCAGCCAGGAATAAGGTGACACATGCTCGAGAAAACTTTTAGTTCTGAAATGCTGGGATTTAGGGGGTCAATGTGAAGTTCTCGTAGTTTTGGCTTTTGCCCACATTGTGATTTAAATAAACTCGATACAAGCAAATACATTTGTTCCAAATAGTCTTTCTTATAGGTAAATTTATTTTCACTCGTTTCGTATTGATATTTTTTATTCGGATAGCTGAACATAATATTCTAGAAATCACAAAGATACCTTTAATTCTATTCTGTACTATCTTGAAAGATCAATAATTCATCAAGTAAACAGATACGTAAGTGAAATGTGTGGAATCAATGCTATTTTCCTTGCCGACAAGTCTGGTGCTGCTTCAGCCGAACTATGCGAGTCCATGTCTTTCCTCCAGCATCGCGGTCAGGTATGTAGATATTACCAGAATATAGTCAGACAATGAACTAATGTATTTGTAGGACGCTGCTGGAATAATTACTTGCGGAAGACATGGTCGTCTTTATCAACGTAAAGGCAATGGTATGGCCCGTGAAGTTTTTGATCAAAAGGACATAATTGATCTTGTTGGTAATTATGGTGTTGGTCATGGTAACTAACTTTTACTTGCATATATTAAACACTTTAATAGTACGCTACCCTACAGCTGGCTCATCAAGCACTTCCGAAGCCCAACCTTTCTATGTCAACTCACCTTATGGTTTGGTCTTGGCTCATGTAAGTTTTTTGTGATACCAAATCTCACTTTTACAGAATGGAAATTTGACCAACTCGGCAGAACTCAAAACATACCTTGACACTAATGCTCATCGCCATATTAATACTGACAGTGATTCTGAGCTGCTCCTAAATATCCTGGCCGATGAACTTCAGAAGACTGGCAAAGCAAGGTATAAAAGCTTCAGCAAAGACACCAACCTTTATTCTAGAACTAATGAAGAGGATACTTTCGAAGCCATCAAAAGTGTCCTCAATATTTGCAAAGGCGGGTTTGCTTGCTTAGGCATGGTAGCAGGTAAATTTAAAGCGGTCCAATTTTTGACACTTGCAGGGTTTGGGCTGATCGCCTTCCGTGATCCCAACGGAATCCGCCCATTAGTGTATGGAACTCGTGAATCTAAAGATGGATTAGACTACGGCTTTGCCTCTGAGAGTGTAGCACTAGAATGTCTTGGATTTACAAATATTATTGATGTTAAGAAGGGTAAATCAATCCTAGAGCATTTCTAACCTTTTTAGGGGAAGCAATCATTGTTACGCATGATAAGTTTGTCTCTCGCACTTTAGTAGATGATGGTGTCTTCTCCCCTTGTATCTTTGAATACGTTTATTTTGCCCGTCCAGATTCCATTATTGATGGTATTTCAGTCTATAGTTCGCGCATGGCCATGGGACAGGCACTTGCTGGGAAGATCATGCGCCAGCTGGGCAAAGATGGTTTATTGGATATTGATGTAGTTGTTCCCGTCCCTGAGACGTCTCGTGTATGTGCTTTGGAAGTTGCCAAGGCTCTTCGGTTGTCTTATCGTGAGGGCTTTGTCAAGAATAGATATGTTGGTCGTACCTTCATTATGCCTGGTCAAGAGGCCCGTCGCAAATCCGTACGTAGAAAGCTCAATGCAATGGCCCTTGAATTTTCTGGCAAGAATGTACTAATTGTTGATGGTAAGTCTACAATCCTTTTGACTCTGACCCTTCAGATTCAATTGTGCGTGGTACTACTTCTACTGAGATCATCCAGATGGCTCGAGAGGCTGGTGCAAAAAAGGTATTTATTGCCTCAGCTGCTCCTCCCTTGCGCTACCCCAATGTGTATGGCATTGATATGCCCACGTCTCGTGAGTTGGTAGCGTTTGGTAGAACTGAGGCAGAGATTGCCAGAGAAATCCGTGCTGATGATGTCATTTTCCAGGATCTTGATGATTTAGTAGAGGCATGTCGCAAGTTCAACCCCTCTATCACCCAATTTGAGACGTCAGTTTTCAACAACTGCTATGTTACTGGAAGTATAACTAAAGAATACTTGGAGCACCTTGATAGCAAACGTAATGACTCTGCCTTAACTTCCCAGAAACAAGAGGCTGCTCTTGAAGCTGTAGGACTATTTAACAACTTTGGTACTAGATGATAGACATTAAACATTTGTATAAATACAATTCCTTTCATCAGATTTTGTATTTATTCAATTTTGAGCCTGTCATAGCTAGTGACAGCATTGTCTATCAGCATGCTTCTTGTGCACTGAATGTATTGAGTTGAACAATTCTAAAACAGCTGATTAATTATGTTTTCAGGTTTATGTCTTTTAAATACATTTTCATACCAATGCCTTCTAATTTAAGTCAATATCTAAATGAGAATATGGTGTGCAAACTTTAAAGTACTTGCTTATCCATCACATCTGAGTCTAATCTTAGCTAACCTTGGCTTTACTTGTTGCATCTGACTGGAAGAAGTTTAAGGTGATGGAAAAATTAGAGCGGGGTAAAGCTTAATTTTAGGAGTAACCTAGAATAAGATCATCTATTCTGTTGTATCAGATATAAAGGATACATTCTCAAGGATACTAAAAACCTAATATATAGCTGCTTTGAATTTTAATGCATACTCACCATAGCAGGAACCACATCCTTCACTTTGAGGGTGGTTGAATGCAGATAGAAGCAATAACACTTAAGTTTTGTGGAATCAATTCATTGCTATTGCATTTATATAACCCCAGGATATCATCAGGGGAAATGCCACTATTATAACATCACCCATGTTCTAGGAAAGTACAGAGATTGTGCTGCCATATGCACTTTACTTCTAACAACAGTGGATTGGGATGAATATCCTGATACTGTTCTGAGATCAAGATATCATGCTTCCCATTGACCAAATTTTTTAGTCTATCAGGACTACCAAAGAATACAACATGCAGATAACCTATGTGCTTGAGGGCTGGCTCATGCTGTTCTCTCACTTACTGAATACCAAACCTCCCACAGTTGAGTGACTTGTATATACCATCTGAGTTCAGCAGAATAAACATACTGTAGATTTATAACCTGTTGAGCAAAATGTGGTATTGTCAAACTCAATCATAAATGGTTTGCAATCCAAAATATGGGTTGGCTTTTTAGTCAATCAAATTGTTTTTTGGGCATTTTATTTAAATAAGAATGTAGGATCTCATTGACACATTGTAAGTTTCAAGTTGAGGCTGTATATTCCGAGTGGAAAAATGAATTGATAGGAATCCAAAACAATTTTTTCAAATTCCCAGCCAGAATCTACTATGTTTTCTGAAATGGCAGGGTTGCCAAATCCAACAACCAAATTTCAAATCCCAGATGCGAGCTGCTAGTGAATCCAAAAATCAATTGCAGTTTCTAGAATCTGAATCAAATACCCAGAAAGCAGACTAGGACAGAGCAGACCAAACTGAGAAACTCCACTATGAATAAAATCAACAAAAGAGGTCATTTTGATGGCCATGTTTAGACATAAAAATTAAATAAAGTGTGGAAATTTTAAAGCAGGATATATTGGAATGTTACACAAACTAAATCATCAAATTAGAAAAAATCTACTATTCAGGGATAAAAAAAGAGTAAACAACAACCCAAAAATAAAATAAAAACCAATAAAGTGCAAAAATTGATTGTCTGGAAGTTAACC
This sequence comes from Entomophthora muscae, assembly GCA_014839935.2. Classification (NCBI taxonomy): domain Eukaryota; kingdom Fungi; phylum Entomophthoromycota; class Entomophthoromycetes; order Entomophthorales; family Entomophthoraceae; genus Entomophthora; species Entomophthora muscae. The sequence continues at coordinate 145,737 of QTSX02003626.1, forward strand.
CTAGAATCAAAAATCATAAAATTTTCAATATAAAAGATATATACTAAAAACTTCTACTAGACTCAAAAGACCCCAAGAAATAATTTCTGCAATAAAAATAATAAGCTAGACAATAAAAAGCTTAACTTAGCTGTCCTTTAAAGAGAATATTCTTGCTTTTAAAATAAAAATTGCACTAGAATTTATATAAAGCTTTATTAATAAATCATAGAATGCAAACCTGCAAAAATACTACTTTATAAAATATAATATTTTTTAAAAAGTTTCAATTCATATAGCTTATTTAAAGATATAATAATACATCAGTTTAAGCAAAATAAAGGATATTTCCTACAAGATGTATGCATATTACTTTAGTTATTGTCAAGTATATACTTCTTGGAAATATATGAAGCAAGATAAAGAGAAATTTTTGAGGAGAATGATAATTAAATTTGATATGAAGATAGAGTATTATATAGTATAATGTGAAGCCACATATTTTCCTTGTACAGCATGGTAGTCATGAGGCTTGTCCAAGCAATGTTCTGCTTAGGATTCAAAAATTTTGATCTCCGTACAACATGAGCGTGTGATAAGAGTGCCGCCAATTATTCACTAATTGAAGATTTCTTGGGAAATTATTTTCCCAAGAGGGAGCAATAATAGATATTGCAACAAAATGATAATTTACTTTCATCAATTTTCTGTTTTTCTTGGTGTGGCAATTGTTCTTTTGTTGCTAGCTATGTGCTTGTATTTGATTGGCTGGATTACCCTCCAGTTGTACCTGCAGTAGGAAAGGAGGTTGCAGCTCTGATCAAAACTGGTCTTGGAGGCGCAACCTAATTTCCTATTACAGGTGCAACTGAAGGGTAATCCAGCCAATCAAATACAAGTACATATTTAACAAAAAAAAATTGCACACTAAGGGGAACAGGAAATTGATGGCAGTACATTATAATATATAATTATATTTTATTTAAGGAATTTTCAAAGCTTAGCCATAATTTTGAACCCTTAATAACAATACATCAATATATAACTGTTAAAATAACATGCCCTATATTTAAGGTACAATTGCTGATGATAAGAGCTTTTATGTGTATAATATAAACTGAATAAGATAAATTTAATATAAGTGCTATCAACAATATATATATATTGTTAATAAACATAATGTATTTATATCTCTTTTTCAAATGTTAGGTTTTATAATTTAGTGAATAGTAGGCATCTAAATTTTAGCTGTCCTGGAATGGAATTGTGTGCTTGTTCAATAATGCCTTGATTCTTAAAAGGATTGAAGTGAATCACACTGGATTTTTTGAAATCCTTTTAAGACGTCCATGAATTAAATTATCTTCACATTTACCTCATTTATGTATTGAAATTTGGTTCTGGGATTTGACAATCCCGCATTTTGTATCCATTAATCATTTCAGGTTGACTTTGATTTGTTTGAACCAAAGAAGAAATCAATTTGTAAATTGTAACCCCAAATTTCTGATCCATGTATTCTACATTTTCTTGATGAATTTTGTCTTTAGTTGGCTAAATTATCTGTAATGAGGATTAAAAAATACACAGATTTAAAAACCAAAATAATATCAAATATAATGGTTGATTTTAGAAAATATTTTGTTCCCCAAACAGCTGAGTTGCTGGCAGATGCAACTTGAAATTTGGCTGTAGGGGTTAACAGTCCAACAGCTCACCACACAGGTTGTGAATCTGCTGTAAATCTTGCCAGAGAAAGATGTTTAAGCTGGTTAGCCACCAAAAATATAATGCCTGGATGAATATGGCTATATGTAACTCACATTATGGAAACTTTGATGCCAACTTGGCTCAAGGTGGGTTATTCTCAGGCATGCATCAGATTTTTTTGATAACCAGACATTTCTAACCAGTATAGTATGGTACACCCTAAAATAACAGAACCCTGAATAGATTGAGAAGATACCCTGAAACCTCTGTAAAGCTTTTATGGGATAGTGTAGTGCTAAGAGCTTTAACTCTCCATGTATTAGCTGGCACTGATGCATGAATTTCTAACTGTCTGTTACTGAAGGCATTAAAAAAGTGGTTTGATCAATGAAAAATATTAATTCTTTATTAAAAGGCCTTTATTATTAATGGCCTATGATAATGATAACAATGATGAAGGTGTAAGGTTATCTTTGAGGCACTTAAGTGGCCATTTAAGTACTACTTGGGATGGGCAGATACCCTCTGTAACATTGCAGGCTTTTGGCCTTTAGTGTGATCCTTATTATCAGGGCCTGGCCTGAAGATTTTATTACTGTAAATTCAGAACCTAAACGTAAAAATTTGGGATTGTCAAATCCTTGGTCCAAATTTTGAATCACTTTTGCAGGATAGCCTTTTTTAATTAAATTAATTTTTTATATTTTTATTTGAATATTTAAAAATACGGGAACTCATAGACACTTTGCAAGTTTCAAGTCAAACTGCATATTTCCAATGGACAAAATGAATTAACTGGAATTAGATTTGAAGCGTTTGAATCCATCAATCATTTTCATTAAGTTTACTATGTTTTTTGGATTTGCAGGATTGTCAAATCCAAGAACTAAATTTCAAATCACTTTTGAATGTCACTAGTAAACTCAGATATTAATTGCAGGAACTGGAATCCAAATTTAATGTACAATAAACACACTAGGAAACACCAACCCAAATTAAGAAGCTCCACCACAACTAAAATCAAACTAAAAATCAATCTCAATAATTATGTTTAGATATGAAAAGTGATTAAACTCTATGATTATCCAGACCCGGGAAGTATACAATACTATACACTTCAAAGCACAGATATAGAAGTTCTGTTACTATTCAAGGCTAAATCAAGAGAAAATAACTACTCACTACTAAACTAAAAATCCAAATAAGTACATATTTAATCTAATATATATATTTTATTTTTATGGACCAACAATTGCATTCCCAACCAGCTCCTGTACCAGCCTGCAGGCAGCCTGTCCACAAGAGCGTCCCAGAGGGTCCAAGAATAGACCCAGAACCCAACTTGAGGGGAGTAATGCCAACACACAGGCCCCACAAAGCGTCAGCACCAGTCAACCACCTCCCACATCCCAAGCCAGATCACACAGCCTGAATCCTAGACAGAAGCTGCTCTCAAGGCCTGCCACAAAAGTCTCATATACCAGGGTCACCAGGAACACTGAGGTTACTTACACCTCTACTGTGTACCCAGTTGTCACCTGGCCCCACATTCTTGATCCAAGAGTTGTCATCACATGCCTCCTTGTCTTTGAAGCGTCCTATGAGCCATTGGCCACAACTGAGGAGCCATCTGAACCTGTGAAGTATTACATCATTGATGGCGCCACTGCAAGTAAGAGTGATCCCAACTTTTACACAAAGGTCCCCATCCCCTGTGTTGAGCCTTCCAGCCAGGATGCCACAGTACCTGCCAAGGGCTGGCGTCAGTTGACAGATAGGGTGGGATACACTATCTAGAAAGACGCCATCTCAAACCCTATCCTGGATTTCTGGCTAAGCCGCACCAGATAACTTAAAATATTGATAAAAGCCCAAATTTTTTTGAAAACTATAAAAAAACATATTAATAGACTTAAAATCATTCAAGGATTCCAAATCTGCAATAAAAATGTGGGGTCAGCTAATACTAACTATAGTGCGCAAAGCTCCAAAGTTGACACATCCTAAAACAGTGAAATGTTTTATATTAAATTTTAACTTTATAAAAAGCATATATATACATATTAAAAGTTTCAAAAAAGCATACAGCTAGACTCAAAATAATCCAAGAATTTCAAATATGCAATAAAAATGTGGGGTCAGCTAATACTAAATATAGTGCGCAAAGCTCCAAAGTTGACACATCCTAAAACGGTGATATTTTTTGTATTAAATTTTAACTCTATATAAAACATGTATATACTAAAAATAAAGTTAAAATAAAGTATTTGAAAGAAAGAAGTTTATTGTTAAAAAAAGTGATTATAAATTAGATCCAAGGGCTGTGGCAATGCCTTTGAGATGGGCAAGACAGCCTTCTCTGGCGTAATAGGCCAAAACCTCCTTGGTAACATTTGCAAACTTGAACTGCTGGCCAGCATGCTTGGATACAACAGATTTGCCTTTGATGGCCTGGGAGTATAGCTGATCTCCATGAGCATGCTGAATCTTTAGCTTGTTGACAAATACATTGAACATAGGCTTTTTTACCTTAACCAGGCGGGAAAATTGATTATGCCAACCTTCAAGTGATGAGGTGGTCTTAGTTACGCCTTCTTTGACCTGCTTATAGCAGTTTCAATTAATTGAGTTGCCGCCCTTGTAGATGCAGCAATGTCCCTGGAATAAACCCACCCAATGGTGCTCAAAGTACTGGATGAAAGGAGAAAATGCTTCTTGGTTCTCAATTATATAATTGTCGTTGAGAAGCTCGTTGTAAAAAAGGTTGACCTCTTTCTTTCTGACCATGGCCAGAGCAGCAAAGCAATTGAAGATCTTCCAGGCCTCCTTTATGCCATCTTTGAATACCAGCTTATTGAGGGCTGGGTTTTTCATCAGGTCCTTGCGCAGAGCCTGGCTGTAGTGAAAAAAGCAGCCTTGGGGCCTGCTCCTAAATACCTTGATAAAGGGGTTGTCTTGTGCCGCCTCAAAGTCAACCGTTAACATGGTATGGTAGGGAAAGGACTCTGGCGCCTTTCTGGTTGTGGCCTGTTGCTCCTGAGTGGCCTCTGGGCTGACCTTCTTCTTGCGGCCCCTTTTCTCAGTTGGCTCTTCTTCAAGCGTGGGCAAGATGGCATCCAATTTTTGCTTGAGTATATCCAAGGCGTGAATGTAAGTCTCTTCCCTTTTATTAGGGAGAAAGAAGAAGACAAAGGGGATTGTGCGTTCATTGACCTGACCATAGATGGCCCAAAGCTGATAAAATAGCTTTGGACAAGAGGCAAAAGTCCCATCTGCAAACCAGGTATCACACTTTAAAAGGCGTACAAGATCCTCTTGTGTTGAAAAGCACAAAATTTGGTTTGATGAACCTTGACCATCATTGTGTAGCAGAAAGGGCTTGTCAAGCATGGTAGTCTTCTGGACTTCCAAAAGTACAAGCTCATCAATGCTCCTAGCGCTGACGCCGATATTGGCATCAATTGACCGTTGATCAGTCACATACCATTGGAGTCTGGTCTTTTCTCCAACCTCCTCTCTCTGATCCTCATTCAGGTAAAGGATAGCATGCATTAACAGCTCAGTTTAAGTCAAGTCCTTGTTGAGAGGAATGGCTTGGCAAAGGTACCAGCACATAGGATAGTAGAGGATCATATCAGAGCCCAAACAATCATGCTCAATGGTGAGCTCCATGACTTGGGTAAACCCAATTGTAGTTAATTACGCGGGGCAGCCTGGACTATCACACCGGTAGTGATGGTGCACCATATTTTTTTCTCTGATCATTGCATGTGAAAAGAAAGCTGTCCTTGACAAAGCCAGCACCCCCTTCTTGGTCATAATGGGAAAAGAGTTGGGAAAAACAGCCGGAACTTTAAATTGCCTGTTGACATTGCAGATATTGGCAACTGCATGTAAGTCCCACTCTAGGATGGGCTCCTCCTCTGAGGCTGCGGAACTATGATCACCAGAGTATTTTTCAGAGACTCTTTCATTCTCATCTTCATCATTGAAGTGAACATGCTTCTCCTGGGGATCAGATGGGGAGTAGACAAAGGGAGAGTGGAGAGGGGTGGGGCTATCAGCCTCAGGCTTAGGGGAAGGCGTGGGGGTCTTGACAAGCGTTTTTTTCTTTAGAAGGCTGCTTGAAGAGGGTAGCCTTGGGCTTTCTTGCCTGAGCAGGAGTGGCCGTGCTCTTGGGAGCCTTGGGGGTAGCATTGGTGGTAGGCTTGGGAGGCATCTAAGAGTGAATTTGCATCAGAAAATTTCAAATTTGGGGACAATTTTTAAAGAGAAAAAAGAGAATGTTTTAAATATAAAAGTAGTCAATATTTTTACATGAAATTGTAGAAAAACTCTCAAATTATATACCATTGAAATTATTATATTTTAAATTATGTAACAATAAATTTTTATTAGTAGCGCAAGTATGCAAAACTGTGAGTTTTGACTGAAAACTTGCAAGTGAAATGGCGTTTTCAAGATGACGTAATTGAGATGCTGTAGCTCAAAAATATAGTGATTTTAACCATTTTTTATATTGAATTAAGAAATCTACAGTGGAGCTACCTCAACTAGGCCAAAGAGTAAAACTTGAATATTTTTAAAACTAGCTTATACAACTGGGGTTAAAAAGTACCCAGTTGTTTAGAGAAGATCAATATATATATATATATGCAAAGTTTCAGACAGTTTCTTACATTTTTTAGTTAAGTGAGATTTGGTGCTGAATTGTGCTTTTTAAAAGTGGAAACAGTCAATTTGTGATGGCATGCTCTTTATAGCTTTCTATGACACCATATGTTAAAACAGGTTAATTCTTAGTGCCACATTGGTGGGCGCCACCCCTATTGGACATTTAGAAGCTTAGTAGATTTTTTAATGGGCGCATTTTGCACAACAGAAATACCCTCAATACTAATTAAAATCACTAGTAACACATTGTGTTGTGGAAACCCAAGTAGCAAAGTCCATACTATGATAAGGAATAAGGCTAGCATATTAAACATGGTTTTTTGAAAGGCTGTATTATAGAGGGTAGTACTATAAAAGTGGCTCTAATTTAGGTTGATTTATTATATGGAGTCTTAAATTAATACCATAATTCATTCCCATTTAAAAAAGAAAAGGCTTGGATTTATCACATAAAAGTATGATTGTATAGAAAACAAAATCAAAGGTAGCGCCGCCGCACCGTCTTAGTAAAAGCTAAGGCGCCCGCAGCGCCAACTAAAAATTATCTCAGGCGCCGCGGCGCCAACTATTAAAAACTCCAGGCACTGTGGCGCTGCTTTACAGTGGATTGGATTTTGTCATTACAATTATAAATCCACTACTGATCCAAAATATATTTTTTTGATTATCCTATTGAGACAAGTGCTTATAAATATGATTAATAATTAGATTAACATTTTTGGGATTCAAAAATTACGCCGCGGCAGCGCTTGATGTAAAAGTAAGGTGGCGCTTTAGCATCCAAAATATTTGCAAGGCAGCGCCGGGGCGCCTGGAGCTTTTTTTTGGGTGGCGCGGTATGTATGATAGAGACGGCGCCGCGGCGCATGTCATTGGGTATTCTGCAGTAATGATCCAAAATCTACTGCCAATTGGATATATATAAATTTTATATTATAAATTTATGACAATGAGGTTGCATTAATTATATTCTGTGAGCTCTGTCATGATTTGCATCATTGATTTTATACTGCTAATTTATGGAGTTGGCTGCTGTAATCCTAATCCATGGGCTCAGTCATAATTGGCATCATTGCTTGGTCAAAATTTCTAACATATCCCCCCACTTGACTAAACACTACTTTCTTTCTTCATCAGATGAATCCCAACTCCAGAAGCAACAGCAACAACAATATGTGCAAAGCCTACAACAAAATGATGGCTTCAATGGACAAAGCAGAGCAGCGCACTTTTTGAAAAATGCTGCGCTCAGTTTGTATTGGTTTCTTGAATCAACTTTGGTCCAGTGACTCTCAGTTTTGAGAACAGGACTGCACAACCACTGTGGCTGGCTCTGAGAGCAGTACTGCGCCAAAATCCAGCGCTGGAGATTTCTCTGATGAGGACTCCATGTTTGAGGAGCCTCTTTCTGTCAGCAGTGCGCCCCCCACTTGCAATCCTTCTGGTGCTCAGCACCCCTTTCCTCAACGCCTTCCTTTCACTGATGCGCCTCCCCCTACCCCATCTGCAATGCTCTGCGCCCGCTGCAACTCTGACAATGTGGTGGTAGACTACCCTGACCTTCTTAGCAAGTTTGGGATCTGCCACCATGAGGAGATAATGTACAGCTTTGTACAGGCTCTGCATTCTAACAAAGATGCAATGACCCCAATTCGGGCAGGGGAGTTATACCACAGCCAATATAATGCCTCCTGTTTGGCTGCTAAGGTGCGTCTAGGGCTGCAGTCAGCTACCTTGGCTCCCAGTTAGATTTCTGCGCAACATGCGCATACCATTGCCATCCACAATGAGTATATTGACAAGGTGGCTTGGGTTTGGGCTCTTGAGCTTGCGGCAGATCCCAACTTCCACCAGACCTTGGACTTGCCCGTCCAAGCCAACACCAACCATTGCTTCTCTGCCACATTCAAGGTGTATCTCCAAGCCATTACCACTGGCAATGCTTCCCTTTACCTTCCTTTGGCTGCCGCAACTTGCCACTTTATGTGGTATCCTCCCAAGAGTTGCCAGCCTGGCCAGCCCGGGTACGCTGGTTATTGCTTGGAGCATTACTGCTCCCTGGCTTACCAACTCTGCATCCCCCTACCTCTATCATATTCCTACATGGAAGATGTATTGATGGACTGCTTCATCATAGGTGCTGCGTTCTCCACTCATGGTGGCTGGGGTTGGTTGGTTGGTGCCAGTCAGTCAGATCTGCCTTCTGATTTGCAACTGGTTGTTAATGTCCCACAACTCCCAGTTTGCCTGGGCCCAAATGCTGGTGATCCTGGCTCACGTGCGCCAGCGCCTGGACAACAACCGTTATACAATCCCCACCCATGAGCATCCAGTGATTACTATCCAGCACCCCACCAAGCATCCCTGCCCCGCCAACCGTCAGGCCTCTCCTCCTGCTACGTCTTCTGCTCATCAGTGTAGAGGTGCCCCCAACACAAGGGATCAATCCCAATGATCCTGCCTTTTCCTTTTCTTGCAATAAACTTGCTTTTGCTTATCCTCTTTTTTATTGTTTCTATTATTTTTTAGCTCTTATTTTTTTATTATATTAAGTTTTTAATTATTTTAGTTATCTTCTAAATTTAGTGCTTATAGAAATATTATTGATTAGCAGAGTTTGTTAGTTGGAGATTTAAATCTTGCGCCGCCACATCACTAAATATAAAAGTAAAGCGCCGCCGCGGCTAGTAAAGATGTTTGCAAGGTGGGGCAGCGGTGCTCAAGACTTTCCCAAGTTGGCTCTGCGGCGCTTTTTAATTGTTTAAGGCAGCGCAGCGCAGCAGCGCTTAAAGCTGGGTAGTTTAGCAGTTGAATTTGCAGAGTTTTGAAAACCTTATTTTGATAACATACTTTTTATTTTGATTTGAGATAGCGTTTTTGTGATGCAGTTTTTTGTGATGGCGTATTTTAGGGTGTTTATTAAGTGTTTTTATACTCAAAAAATCTTATTTGGATAACACTCTTTTTATTTTGATTCAAGATAGTGTTTTTGTGATGCAGTTTTTTGAGATGCAGTATTAGAAACCAAAATGTAAAAAATAACTATTTAATAATTTTCATTAAGTTTTTTTTTAATTTTGCTGATGTAAATCCCAACGCCATCTTAAAATTTTTTTTAGATGGCATTTTTGAAATGGCGTATTGCACCACAGATAGTGAATGTGAAACTCTCCTCAACTGCTTAAACAGGGGAATGGCAGTTTGGGACATTGCTCCCAATTTGGTATCACAGCCAGGTATGTTGGCAACCTCAGCACCAAATACGGCAACACCGGTCAAATTGCAAAATCCACTGTTGTGACCTGAGGCACCGCACAGATACACAACAGGGAATCTTAACCTTAGGATTGGATTTGTACTAAGTCTTGGTTAGAATAGCAGGGAAGGCTATGTGATTACCTTGTGGCCCTGATTGAATAATACCTGCTAGATGTGGCTAGAGAGGCGCCAAAGTACATGAAGACATAAATAAAAAATGTGAATAGAACTTAAATTTTATTGGGTATAAAGATTGGGAATATATACTGTGTAGCTTTGCCACAAAATAGTACATGGACGGTAGGATCACTTGCCACCAGCATGAGTGGGGCAAGTGAGTTGCGCAGAATCAGGAAACTGAACAATTGAATTCTCAAATCTGGAGCCAGACTCATTTCAAAGGGCAAAAGCAAAAGAGAGAGATTCATCCTCAAAATAACCCATCAAAGGCAAAATCAAAACACGGTGAATGGCGTCATTCACAACATTGCCCCCCTCTAGATTGGCCTTAGGGGGGTGGTACTTGCGGAGGAACTTGGCATGAACTCAGGAAAACAATTGATAGCTAGAGAGGAGTTTCACAGGGTACTCTGATCCTTGCTTGAAGGTCACTTCCAGAGGTCCAACCCACATCATATCTAACTTGTGAGCGCGTCCTCCTACTCTATGCAGATAGTAGAGAGCATGGTCCCCAATATTGAACTCAGGCAAAGGAGAGCGTCCAGCATTGACAGGAGAGAGCTCAAGCATTTTGTTCTTATACACAGAGGTGTATGCAGTAGCTTGTATAACAATGATGCAGTTGACTAAATCTTTGATATGGTCATCTGGGTTCACAGCCTTATCAGAGGAGGGGAGCCCCCAGGAGTGACATAGTGGTGGCTTCACGCCCATAAAGCATAGAAAAGTGGGAGTATCCAATGACACAATGTTTGCTATGGCAATAAGCAAAGAGAGCAGCGGGTAAGTATAGATCCTAATTAGCAGCGTCAGAGTAGGTAAGTTTTCTCATGATGGAGACCAGTGTTGAATTTGAACGCTCAACCACCTCATTGGTAGAAGGATTATAGGGGACAGATAAAGACTGGTGAGACCCCAAGGCTTCAACAAAGGTTACCAACTTGGCGTTAAAGTTAGTCCCATTGTCAGATGACAACACTTGAAGACAGCCATGGCAAAATAATAAGTCTTGCAACAAAAAGGCGGCGGTTGTCTTGGCAGTGATGTCCTTAGTAGGGCAAGCTTCTACCCATTTGCTAAAATGATCAACAGAAATTAGGATAAAGTAGCAACCAGAGCAAGAGTGGGGGAGAAGCCCTAAAGCTTCAATGCTGACAGTATGAAAGTGTCAGGGACCCACTTGATAGGGAACAAGTTCCCTACCTGGTGGGCCAAGGCCCCTAAGTTGAGCCCTGCTATTACTGATCCAATGGGTACCGTGATTATGGCAAGATGACCTAAGTGGCCCAGATAGGCAAATCTCCCCAGCATAGAGCTGAAGTGACCCAGCAGGTAATATCCCGCCACGTAGGTTAACAGGTAGAATGAAGCATTGGGTCTAACCAGCAAAGGTTTTGCTGAAGGGGGAGGAGGAGTGGAAGAACAACCATAGTGGAATTTGTGCCCCCAGTGACCGGAGGGATATTTAAACCAACCGTGGGCCAGGGATTCCTTCTGGTGAGAATTTTCTGGAGATGAATTGTGCCAGTCAGTAGTTGGTGTTGGGTTCTCCAAGGATAGCACCACAGGCAAGGAGGAAGCTAGAAACCAGAACAGGAATAAAAGTCCTTTCATGGTTTCAAAATAAGAATCAAAAGCTAAGTGTAGACAGGGATAGAGTAGAAATAATTCTTTATTGTTGAAACAAGTAAGAATGATAAGGAATGCTCACTTAAATACCCTCAAGATGGAGGCTGGAACATTTAAGTGGCCATTGGGAAATAATAGGGATTTGCATGAAATTTATGAATCAAAATAATACCTTTTTCATGTGTTGGTAAAGTTGGAGCTTAATAAAATACATAAGAACATAATGTGACCAGAGGAACCAGGAATGAGCCACAAGCTTAATTAAATTTAAGCAGCTTATTTGCAGAGTGTCAATAAACATCAAGTACAGAGCTTGGCGTAAAGTTAAGTAGAGTGGTTTACAAGGCGTCAAGCATGATTTTTGCAGCCAATCAGACACAGAGCAGTAAGTGACGTTGTTTCTTACATTATGTTGTAACTGTGCTGTTTTAGTAGAGTTACAAGGGGAAAAATATTTACAAGCTAGATAATAATCTTTATTGTGAGATAGTGATTATATAGTCAATGTGAATCAAGGATAACAGGAACATGATTGGTGATCACACGGTTGGATGAAAGAAGGGGGTGGCTTGATCCTGATAATGAGTCAAGCGCCAAAAAGAGGTATCCACCATAAAGGATCATCATCTGTTCATGTTGTTGGATTTGGTAATTTGAGTTGACTTCCTAGTCTGGCTTCAAGTGACCAGATAATCAGATTGCGGGTCACAAACCTGCTTGGTTGGAACCTTGCTGGTGGGTTGAGCCTGCGGTTTCAACAATTATTAACCTTTTTGCACTTGGATTGAAGTTCAAAAGCAAAAATTGAATTAATTGGTTCCAAATAAATAGGTAATGTAAGTGAACTGACTGATTTTAAACTAACATTGTCCTGGTATTTAGGGTTACGGGGTTGATCCCCATCTGGTTCTCTTTCAAGGGTCAAATTGATTCCTAAATTTTGTTTGCTGTCTTCATTGTTCTTGCTGTCTAAAAAGCCCAATTCCAAATAATTGATGTAGTCAAGGAAAGAATCCCTGACAGAAAGGCATGTTGAGGGGGGACTAGCTTGAACTTGTGTGAGGCAGCTTGTGGTCACTGGAGCTAGCAATCATGGCAACTAGCAATGTCATCTGGAATCAGCAGGCAAAGGTTCTCCCAGAAATAGTTTTTCTGGAGCCAGTCATAGGTCTTAGCAATGCCTCAATTTCCTGTCTCCTTATGAGCTTGAAGAACCAATAAAAGGCAAAGACTAGGTCGTACATAAGGTAGGTAGTAGTCTTGTAATTTCTTGAAAAGCTGGTTGTCACAAATGAGTATGTCTTCAGATAGTTTGGATAGGGCAATAAAAATTTCTTCTGTCTTGTTCTCCCAGGAGGATGGATATACAATTAGTTCATATAGTCAATCAGCCTCAGCATGGTGTAGCGCAAGGATAGGAATTCTGGACAATCCATCAGCATTCTGATGTTGAATCCCGGGACAGTGTAGCAAAGTAAAGTTGTAGCCTTGAAGTTGGAGAGCCCATCTAGCTAGTTGTCCTTCTGGTTCCTTAAGCTGTTGTAACCACTTAAGCAAGGCATGGTTGGTGACCACTGTGAAATGGGTGCCATATACATAATGGTGGAACTGCTTGATGGCATGCAACACAGAGAGACATTCTTTCTCTGTGACACTGTAATTCTTCTCATGCTTGTTGAGGACACAAGAAGTATAAGCTACAGGATGATCTACACCTTCATCATCTAGTTGAGCCAAGATAGCCCCAATAGCCAGGTCACTAGCATCAGTATATAGGATGAATTCCTTATTGTAGTCAGAATCTACTAGGATGGAAGCCTCTTTGAGGTTTTGCTTGAGGGTCTCAAAGGCTTGTTGCTGGATAGCAGTCCATTCAAAAGGGAATTTACACAACAGTTGAACCAAAGGCTTGCTAGTGTTAGCAAAGTTGGGGATGAACTGTCTGTAGTATCCCATCATACCCAGAAAGACTTGAACCTCTTGCATCTTTATGAACACTTCCTTGAGGTGAGCCAGGTGATCTGTAAAGGTAGCACTAAAGACTGTTATATTTTCTAAGTACACTAGGACACATTAGAGCTTTAAATCACAGAGGATGGAGTCCATGGCTCATTGGAAAGTAGCCGGGGCATTGCAGAGCCCTTGCAGAATGAGTTTAGGCTCAAACAGTCCTTCAGAAGTGATGAGCACAGCCTTCTTCCTGTTTTCAGGAGAGAGATCAACTTGTCAGTATCCAGAAGCCAGATCCATGGCAGAGAAGAACTTAGAGCTCCCAAGGCAGCAGAGAGCATCATCAATGCGTGGTAAAAGGTAGGAGTCCTTTTTACTTAAGGAATTCAAGTGCCGGTAGTCCATCACAATATGATGGCCTTAATCCTTCTTCTTCAGTATGAGCAAGGGGGAAGCCCATGGACTTTGGGAAGGAGCTAATATCCCAGCGTCTAATAGTTGCTTGAGCTCTTTAGACACTTGAGTGTCTTCCACGCAACTGCGGCAATAAGGTTTAGCACAGAAGGGGGGAGTGTCACCAGTATCAATCTGATGAATGAAACCTTTGGCAAGACCATAATCAGTGCTATCTTTAGCAAAGATATCTAAAAACTGATCCAGCAAATCCAGAACCTCTTTCTGTTGTACCAGGGATAGTTGCAGGAAATCTTGAGCATTGAAAAAAACAGGACTTGGGGATTGTCTTCAGGTAAATTAAAATCCTTAAACATGCTAAAGGAATGTAGCAACAGGACATTGGGAGCATTCAACAACTTACCATAGCCAACAACCTGCCCTCTAGACACTCATATGGGGAGAGCGGTTAAGTTGGTGACCAGCAATTGAACAGGGTCTTTATGAGAGACATCCAAGATTCCCAGGCAGAGTTAGGGTTTGTTGCGTCCTAACAAGAGAGGAGAGTATAACTCTAATAACATGCACTCAGGTAACTCATATGATATTTGGGAGTCTAGAATAGCTTGAGATCCAGGGGGAATGATTACAGCAGAAGTGGCCAGGAGAGAAATCCCCTCAGACGCAGGGCAAGCCATAGGAGGACGTTTCATATTGGATGAGTGAGTACGGTATTTTAGGGTGAGGACACCAGTGGGATATTCTAAGGCACACATCTTGAGGCGTTTTCTGGGGACCTTAACAGGCTCTTCAAAGATCAGGGGGGCTTTATATCCTAAGATGGAGAGATAGCCATCCTTTAAGTTATGATCCCATTGTATTTATTCAGGGACTGAGTATCAACTAGGAGGTCATAACTCTCATTCTCCAAGACAACAGCAGGCACAGCCAAGAGTAGCTTGCCAAACAGCATGGGAAGATATAAAGACCCAACATTTGGGGGACTACTTTAGCAAAACAAGGGACCGAGTTGGCAACTGGGAACCCTGTGAGCACCGTCACAATTGGATAGACTGTCATTATCCATCAGAAGACTTTGGTGTGTACGTTATAACGTCCAAAATTACCAGCAAAATACATGAGTACGTAGTATATACAGGTGTATATGGCTACAGACTGGGTGGAGTGGGGCAATACCAGCGTGGGCTAGGAGTACCACTCAGAGGAGTTGAGCTGTGCCAGCTCCTTGTAGTATTACTTTCCAGATGGATTGTTGAATGGGCCATACTGTTGGTTATATTGGTGGCCCCCAATACCTAGGCATGCTGTGAGGACAGATGAGAAGATTATATGATTCATCTTCTGATCCTGGGGAAGGGTAGACAAAGCTTAGTGTCTTGTTTAACTTCTTGTAGGTAAAGTTTTTGAATTAATTTATGTGATAATATTGAGGGGTAATTTCACTAATGATAGCACAAACTATCATCAAGTGATTTGGCTTTATTATATACTATCATCCCTGGTGGGATATGAATAGTGCAAAACAATGGACAGGGAATCCCAAACACTTGGTGTTGTCTGGAATTCCCTTTTGGGAGGGGAATTGGTAGTGGTGTACAGGCAATGAATTGTTATCTCTGGGCTTGCATTGGTTTGGTGTCTTATTGGATGCTTTCATGTATCCAAATTTAACTTCTGCAGTCAATACAGGAATTGTTGTGCTGGGCAGCTTTTCAGCCCCTTCCAAATTTGGGCAGCAGTTCCCCCTCTTTTAGGTTTGGGGAAATTGCTTTTTTTGGGTTTCCCAATCTGGCTATTTCCCCATCCAGTGGGGGTGGATGGTCCCACCATGGGGGTTGCACTGTCCCCTGCTGGCAGGAGGCGGGTGGGCAAGCATGGGCAAGCCGCCAGGCTGGGCGGGCAGCCAGGCTATAAAAGCCCAACTTTGAATTAAAAGATTTTTTAATTTCTTTTTGTTGCTCCCCCATTTTTCAGCAGTTTCCCCAATTAGGGGGAACTGCTGCCATTTATTGCTTTGGCCTGTGGAACCCAATGTAGCCACAAAGTTGTTTTCTACAGGGTTGATATCAGGAATATTCCTGACAGAAGAGCAGAATAAGCCCCTATAGTATGAGTCATGAATAGCCCAGCTGTTCCATACAACTGGTGGTAATTAAGGTTGGGGGCAAGTTTGAGCTTCTTGACAAGCTTTGAGGAGACAACATTAACAGAAGACCCCGTGTCTAAGACAGCCTTGATTTTCACTTTTTGGATGGATATATCCCCACAAGTGATTGCATAACCAAAGGGAGGGAGGACAGCCAGAATGTCTTGGGATTCTGCTAGCTTTGTCCCATTTTTTGATCATACATCTCAAGCCTGGAAAATCTTTAAATACAGTCTGGAGAGGAAGCAAGACTGAAACTTTCTTGAATACAGCGTCAGCAACCTCAGCAGCTTCCTCAGATGACTCTACAAGCCTAGGGGACCTCTTAGCTTGAGTGAGGTAAGGGCAAGAGACAACCTCCTTGGCTTCTGGCAGTGGCTTAGCAGTTGCTGTAGTCTTTCCCAGAACACAACTTATAAGGGACCACAATAGTTTCAGGGACAGCAAAAATTGAATAACCATAGCCGTCAGGATCCTCCACATCTGAATCATCCTTATCAGAGTCATCAGAGATGTTATGAAATAACAGCATAATGGGAGGAGCCCCAGTATCAGCAGGCTCAGAGTCAGCAATGTAGGGGGATTGAAGGAGACAGGGAAGAATTATCAACTGAGAGCATCTCTGCCTCTAGGCTGACTGTTCTTTTCCCGCCTGTTCCTTGAGATCAGCCACTTAAGCCCAAGTATTGGTGCAGACTTGAGAATTGTGACCTATCTGGCCACAGCTGTAGCAACCTTGACGTCTAGGAGGATTTTGCAAGTTCAATGTGAGGATGTGAGGGCCACGGGAAGACAAACCAGAATTAGAGGAAGCACAATTCTCCCGCACAACTGCTCCAGAATGGGTAAGATGCATATCCTGCAACAGCGTCTTTATGCTCTTCATAGAGGAAAGCATGGCCTTATGGGCTTTGAAATGAAGGCACAGAAGCTGGTTCACCTTGAGGGCTTGAGCGCAAGCCATGTAAGCTTCATGATCCATCAATTGTCTGCTTGTTATCAGTTGCTGTCCTTCCATGTAGAATCTATCTGCAAATTCAGCTAGAGTCTCCTTAGGCTTGAAAGCAATGTGCATGAAGACATCCTTCTTCACTTCCAGATAAGGTCATCACCAAATTTGTTAATCAGAAGCTTCTTCATATCTTCCCAGGTCTCAATGATGGGCAGCTCTGGCACTACTACCTCTTGGAAGGTTGGGTGCAGACAGGTTAGAATGTGTTCCTTCTTAACCTCATCTGAGGCTCTGCTCATGGCAGTTTCATAGATAGTTAGGAAAGCTGCAATGGTCAAAGTTTTGGGGTCAAAGACTTGCTTAAAGGTAGGCTTGAAATGTGTTTCTGGAGTTGGGCCACTATTGTTGCTATTGAGTACATTTATGTGCAGGGATAATTCTGCTTCAGATTTGGAGGGAAGCTGTCTGGCCCACAGCTGGCAAACACTTTTCTCAAGAGTAGTCAGGGTCTCAGCAGTGCAGGTACCCGTATTAGTAACTAGGGTGGTCTGTTGCTCAGTAACATCCAGGTGATGACCCTGTGTTGTTACTACCAAGGAAAGCTCAGCCAGCCGGGAGGTAAGGGAAGGCCCCACTGAGAGGCAAGGGGCAAACCTGTTGTTTACTGAGTCAATCAATTCACTCATTTCTTGCACGTCCCTATTGAGTTTGGTGCAGTCTCATTTCAAATGGTCCACCTTATTAGCTAGAGCAATCAACTCTCTAGTACATTGAATTTGAGGGGCTCCTGACAAGCCAGGCCAACAGCCATCTTCATCAATAACTCCAACTGGGCTAGAAGCAATTAACACCATTTTGAACAGAGCAGCAAGCTCTTGCTGTAGCTCAGTAACTTGGGCCGTCAGAGCAAGCACCTGAGGATCAGACTGAGGCGCTTCAGTAGGGCAACCTTGACTATGGGTAGACACTTGTAGCTCTCAAATGGCATCCCATAGTCTATGCTCTCTATCTACTAAATTGTCAGATGGGGGAGAGGGCAGAGCATCTGGATTGGGCGTAGATAATTCATTCACTTGAGTCTGGAGCTTGGCAATAGCAGCAGCAGTGACACCCTTTCTTGATCAAATTCTTCACTGAGCTTACAAAGGCCTTTAGCAGCAAGATCTGCTACTTCTTGAAGTTGCTCAAAGGAGTAAGCGTTGAACGCATTAAGCTGCTGTACAATTTGTTTGAAATCAGTGAGATAGGCGTTCAAGGTGGAATCTACTTGGGTTTTCCAGGGCTTTTCCAACTGGTGAAACTCATGTAGACGCTCCCTAACGTATTCAGGGATGAGCTGGAACATTTTCTTGATGGAATTAACCAAGCAGGTTTGAGAAGTGATAGAGTCACGCTGATTGTCCAACACCAAGGAAAACAGGGAGTGGATCCATTGTTGATAGGCAGCAAATTGATCCCAGTGGTTTATGACAGCTGCCTGTAGGGATGAAATCTCCTGAACGTGGAGCCCTAACACCATTTGATGATGGGCTAAGGCAGGTTGTACAAAGGATGACAATAGGTGTTCAGCCAAGCCAGCTGCTGAGAGGAGATGCTGTGGACATTGTGGAGCCACAATTAATTTGTAGTATTCTGCTTGACTGAACTGAAGCTAGAGGCAAGGAATGGCCCCATCACGGGCTAACCCCAGGGCTACCGCCATGACTTGTTCCAAGTCAGGGGTACCCAAAGGGTAGGCCACTAGGCAGGGACCATTCCTGAGGTTCAGTATAGTAGGGACAATAGGTAGGTCTTTGACGTCTTCCTTGATAGAAGGACTGGTAATTTCAGGTGAAGTTGGCTCTTGTATAGACAGAGGCAAAGGACCTGAAAACGTGGTTGTGAAGGGGTTAACAGAGGGGCTTACAGCCCCTGTAGTGAGCACCATTTTTGTTGTGACCTGAGGCGCGGCACAGATACACAACAGGGATTCCTAACCTTAGGATTGGATTTGTACTAAGTCTTGGTTAGAATGGCAGGGAAGGCTATGTGATTACTTGTGGCCCTGATTGAATAATATCTGCTAGACATGGCTAGAGAGGTGCCAAAGTATGTGAAGACACAAAGGCAAAAATGTGAATAGAACTTAAATTTTATTGGTAGAAGTAAAATGGAATATATACTGTGTAGCTTTACCACAAAACAGTGCATGGACAGTAGGATTACTTGCCACAAGCATGAGTGGGGCAAGTGAGTTGCACAGAATCAGGAAACTGAACAATTGAATCCCCCAATTTAGAGCCAGACTGATTTCAAAGGGCAAAATCAAAAGAGAGAGATTTGTCCTCAAAATAACCCATCAAAGGCAAAATCAAAACACGGTGAATGTCGGCATTCACAATAGTCTTGGTAGGCATTACTGTTGCCACAAGGCATCCCTCCCTCCATCAAGAAGGAATTGCGGGGGTGAGAAGCTCCAGGTGCTTGTTTGAAGATTGCCATGAGCGCCAAATGTCATAAGTACAGACTGTTGGGTTAAGCTAGCAAGAATTAGCCCTGGTAATTATTTGATTAATATACCTTAAAACATGGTAATAAAAACAAAGTAGGATTGAAAAATAGATGGGGGTAAAAACTTATCTTTATTTAGTATATTAACCAAGTATATATGGAAGGCTAGGAAATTGGGAGAAGGAGAATAGATGGGATGGGAAACCAGGAAAATAAACCAGGTTTGACATTGATACCAGAAGCAAATATCAATACCAATATTGGCTATTGATTTTGCACCCAGAAGTAGAGATCAATTAAGCAATTGGATTATTGACATCACCTCCATGTAATTTTCTGGACTCTAGCACCAGACACAAGCTTCAATTCCAGAATTAAAGGTGTATTTTGTTGCCCCTTTGTTTAACCTTTAAATTGCCTAATTGCCAAGAGGATTTGAGTGAAATCCAGAATGCTTTGGAATCCACTAGTGCTCAATTGATTGGTCAAGCAATTGCCTAATGTGTAATTAAATTCCAGATCTGACTTCAAACTTAATGTCCATCAAATCCATCACATATTAGCACATTGCAACAGTGTTTGACTTATGTCAAGTTTATACTTCTGGGAAGTATAATAAACAAGATAAAGGGGAAGATTAAGAAGAGAATGATACTTTATTGAATATGAATATAGGTTAATATATAGTATCATGATAAGCCACATGTTGTCCATGTATGTCATGGAAGTCATGGGGCTTATCTGAGTAATGTTCCTCTTGAGTCACGAGGCTTAATCAAGTTATGTTCCATTTAGGACCTGGATTGAGTGATCCCTGTCATAGATGGTTAACTTATAATGGTGCCACCAGTTTATTGACTGGGTGATGAACCACTCTGTGAGCCGCTCAGTGATTTACTAAGGGCGTTAATTCCCCAAGAGGGAGTAATCAAAGATGTTGCGGCATCCCCCCCTGGGGTACTGGAAGGCAGAGCCTTGGGGATCTTATTGAGGGTATCTGGTATACGGGCTTGATACTGATCCAGTTTGGCGTTAGGAACAGGGAGCCTTGGATTTTGTTGAGCTGCCCTTGCCTTACACAAACAAAGTCAATCATGATGCATACATTTTAGTTTGGTTTGAGCTCCAATCCCTTTGATGAGGTAGGTGTTATTGGGTTTCACCTCCATGACAATGCCTGGTCCGCGTAATCCTGGGTCTAATTTGTGTTGGTTGTGATTGACAACCCAGATCTTGTCTCCGACTTGGAACCTTTCTTGTTGCAATGGGATTGCTTCCCGCTGAACCCTTTGTTGTTCCATTATCTCTTGGTCCTTTCTGGCTTGTAGTACCTTTGGGTCATTGCTGTCTGGTATCTTCTTTGGAAGTGGCAGTTGTGGTCCCGTGGTTGTACTGACAAGTGAAGGTTTCTGACCATAGACAAGTTTATAAGGGCTTTTGTCTGTATTGCAGTTGACTCATGTTCTGCAGACCATAAGGGCATTTGGTAACATGTCAATCAAGGCTTTTGGATTGTTGGCAGATAACTTACTGAGGGCTTTCACTAGAGAGCTGTTTAGTTGTTCTATGCGTCCATTTGCTTGTGGGTGATATGGGCTGGCTGTGACGTGTTTTATTCCATTTTTGGTAAGATAGATGTTGGTGTCAATAGCTTTGAGTTCAGTGCCTCCATCTGTGATTAAGAGGTTGGGCTTTCCAAACTTAGCTATGATCTCCTTGCCAATGAATTGTCTCACGTCATTGCCTTTGTGTTCTTTTGTGGCTTGTACTACAGGCCATCTGGTTGCATAGTTGATGGCTGTGATGATGTACTTGCCTTTGCTTTCACCAGGCATAGGTCCCATAATATCTAGCAGCCATACCTTGAAGGGTTGTGTGATGGATACAGGTACTACTGACTTGGGTGGAGCTTTGGTTTGTGCGTACTTCTCACAGACCTCACATTGTTCCAGTACCTCTCTGATATCACCTAGCATGTTGGGCCACCAGTAGCGGGTCTTGAGATATTCATGCAAGTTTCTGCTACAGGTGTGTCCCAAGTCTCTGTGATACCAGAGGATTGTCAAGCTTTTGTGTTGACAGAACATAGGGTACAGTGTCACCATTTGGAAGGATTTGGTGGAGGGTACCATATACGTTTTTGAACAGATGTTTGTTCTTGAGGACTTTATTTTGAATGTCCATTGATGTGCCAGGTGGGAACCCTTCCTGGAGATTCCCCATGATTAACATGGGCCAGTCAGGGTTGCCATCAGTGCGGAGGATGTGTTTATTGTATAGCCTTGATAGGGCATATGCAGTAAGCATCTCTCTGCCTGGCTTGTATTCAATTTGCATGGGGTATCTCTGTATGAGACTCATCCATTTGGCTTGTCTTCTTGACAGGTGTTGTTGTGTCTTGAAGAATATCAACAAATTGTGGTTGGTGAGTACTTTGAACGTCTGGGCTCCTTCTAGATAACATTGCCATTTCATGAGGCAGTGTATGATGGCAACCAACTCCTTATCGTGCATAGGGTATCTTTTTTTGCCGTCTGATAGCTTCCTGGATTCATATGCCATGGGGAGGAAGTCTTTCTGGGCCGTTTAGATAAAGAGGACTCCTCCTATGACATAATCAGAGGTGTTGGTTTCTAGCTCATAGATACCCTTGCAGTTCGGGTATTGCAAGATGAGAGCAGTAATCATGCGCTCTTTCAGCTGGCAGAAATGTTGATCTCATAACGGTGTCCAGACAAACTTGGTTGTTTTCCCAGTGATGGCTGATAGGGGAGCTGTTAGGGCGCCCCAGTCAGGGATGAACCTGCGTAGATATGCTACCATTCCAAGGAAAGTGCAAAGCTTGCTCTTGTTCCTTGGGGCTGGCATCTCCGTTATAGCGCATATTTTGTCTGGGTTGGGATTGATAATGTCCTTGCTAATGATATGACCAAGGAAGGGGAGTTAAGTTGAGAAGAACTCACATTTTGATGGTTTGGCAATTAGTTGGTTTTCTTGCAGGATACAGAGGACTGTGTGGACGTCTTCCCAGTGTTATTGTAGGTTGGGACTATAGATGATGATGTTGTCCAGGTAGATGATTGCTTTTTTCCCAATGTGTTCCTTAAATACTTTGTTCATGAAGGTTACAAAGGTACTGGGAGCGTTTGTCATGATGAAATTGAGGACAGCACATTCAAAGGATCCATATTTAGTCCAGAATGCAGTCTTTGGGATGTCTTCAGGTTTCACGCAAATTTGGTGATATCCTGCTGTCAAATAAATTTTTGTGAAGATTTGGGACCCCCCCCCAGGGCATCAAAAAGGTCATCAATTAGGGGCAGGGGATACCTGTTCTTTATTGTGACCTTGTTGAGGGCCCTGTAGTTGGTGACCAGGCAGAGGCCTCCATCTTTCTTTGCCACAAAGAAGACAGCAGCATCAAAGGGTGATTTTGAGGATCTGATGAGGCCTTTCTTGAGTGCTTTGTCAAGGTAAGCCTTCAGGGCATTATCTTTGTGTGGTGTGAGGCAGTATATGGGTTGTGCTTTAGGCACGCTCTCTTTTAGGTCAATCTTGTGTTCTATCCCCAAATCAGGGGGCAACCTGGGTAGTGATTCTTGGAATACAGAGGGAAACTCATTGACCAGCTGGTTTCTGATTGGGTTCTGTTTGTGTTGAGTTTCTGTGTTTTTGAAGTGGATGACTTCATATGTACATGTGCTCCAATTGATTTTGCTGATGTCAGTTTCTTTCACTGTTTTCATGATTTTTACAAATGTATGGTCCCTCATGAGGGTGTCAAGATGTGTCAGGTACACGTGATGGTAGACTTCTCCTTGCTGGATAGTGAGGGTGGCACTGTCCCAGTCTATGTGAGGCTTTGTCTTTTGTATCCAATCTAATCCCAGTATGATATCATATTTGGGGATTGGAATGATGGGGCCACTAATTGTTGTTTGGACGTCTCCAATTTGGGCCCTGAAAGGTTTTGTGGGTAACTGGTGTGCTGCGGTTGTCCGCCATGATGGCTCTCTTGATGTTACTTCAAATGGTAGGTAACTTCATGAGGTCTGAGAAACTCTTGTTAATAAGCAATTGATTGGCTCCAGTGTCAAATAGCGCTGTGCCCTGGTATCTGAAAAGACAGTTTTGCTTATTGGGGCAAGGCTCTCTCTCAACTGCAGGGTTTTCATTGCATTTGTTGGAGGTGTGTAGATTGTCAGACTTATGAGCTGCGTGTTTTTCTTCTAGGAATACATCCTTGAGGTTCTTACAGCAGGTCATGCTGAACTGACGTCTAATATGTGTAGGAAGGCCATTGTAGAAGTCCAGGCGTGGTCCAGGTTCATCAAAGTTGATGGTGTTGGGTGCACGGTCACATAGTTCTTCATATGCGGTGATGTATTCCTCAATAGTTCCTGTCATTTTGAAAGTTCAGAGTTTGGTCATAATCACCACGTCTGAGTCCTTCATGGAGAACCTTTTGAGGAATGCAGCCTTGAACACTTCCCAATTTTCCTTCTGGTCAGGATGTTGAGCTAGCCATTTGGTAATAAAACGCAATGCAGTCCCTGTGACGCGGAGGGCAATTTTGCTAACCCAGAGTCTTTGAGGATACTCCACTTGTTCAAATTTGCTCTTGGTACTGTTGATCCAAAGAGAGGCGTTCTCACGACGTAGTCCTGCAAAGGCGCCAATCTCAGCGGTACGTAAGCGTTGAAACACAATATTGGGTATCTCAGGTTGCATAGGCACTGTTGTGGCTGGCATGGTAGGGAACAGTCTGCAAGTTTTGAGTGCGTTGTAATGATCAATGGGTACAAGGAGATTATTGTAGATGACAAGTCCTGGGGGGACGTCTTTTCCTACTTTGTAATCTCTTCAACTGTTAGGGAGTGACATTGCTTGGGTTCTTTTCTTGGGAGGAATTTTTCCTTTGAGTTGGGTAGGTATGAATAACCTACCTGTGCTACCACTGTCAAGTTTATACTTCTGGGAAGTATAATAAACAAGATAAAGGGGAAGACTAAGAAGAGAATGATACTTTATTGAATATGAATATAGGTTAATATATAGTATCATGACAAGACACATGTCATCCATGTACGTCATGGAGGTCATGGGGCTTATCTGAGTAATGTTCCTCTTGAGTCACGAGGCTTAATCAAGTTGTGTTCCATTTAGGATCTGGATTGAGTGATCCCTGTCATAGATGGTTAACTGATAATTGTGCCACCAGTTTATTGACTGGGCGGTGAACCACTTGGTGAGCTGCTTGGTGATTTACTTGGGGCGTTAATTCCCCAAGAGGGAGTAATTGAAGATGTTGCAACACTTGGGATCACACAAGTGCTGAAAAACCCAACCCTAATCTGTATTCCCTGTCTTGCTAGCACCTATAGTTTGATTTACATGAAATCTAGAGTAAAGAGCTAGCTATCTTGGATCTCATGGGTCTATGGTAGTGATGAGGAGAAGCTTTGGGAAAGCTTCAAATATGAATTAAGAAAGAAGAGAAGTATATTTTATTGGATATTACTTTAGACTTATATAGCTTGCACTGTGGCGGGGATTTAAGTTGGATCAAAGATAAGGATGGTCATGTGCAGAATGGGTTCAAGTCACTGGATACTTGGACAAGTCATGTGATATTGATTTTTTTGCCTTTCTTGGTATGTTGAACTGTATATTGGATTGTCACCAAACTGGGCAATGAATGGATGTTAAGTGTGTTGGCGGCAACCAGAATACCTGTACATCTAGCTCCTCAACAGTAGGGTTGGGATGACCACAGCAATCATGTGATCACCTAGCTGCAAAGCTGTTTTTAAGATGGGGGTTTCTCAGGTTGTAAAATGATCTGTGTGGATTTATTTGCAGCTTCTCAAGCCATCACAACTTGTGCCTCACTCCTTGGTGTAGGACACAGAATATAAAGAGAGAGGTGGTTTCTAAGGATGAACCAGAAGACTTCATTTTATGTGCAGGGCACATGCGTTAAAGTTGAAACGTGATTTAAAGATGAGACATACAATATTTTTTTTTGCAAGGCACAGTATGTAAAAGTAGAGCAAGTTCAGTTATCAGATCTTATTTTTTTTTCTAAAATTTATTTAAGATTTATCTACTTTTATCTCACAATGATAGTTTTGATTGAACTACAGTTTGCTTTAGAAAATTATAGTAAAATACTAATTAGATAAATGAGCAAAATGATATTTTAACCAAAAGGAATAGTTCACATACTTATTTTTAGTGATGAGTATATACTTTTGGGAAGTATAATAAATGAGATAAAGGGGAAAATTAAGAAGAGAATGATACTTTATTAGATATGAGTTTGGAGTATTATATAGTATCATGAGAAGCCGCATGTTGTCCATGTACGTAATGGCAGTCATGGAGCTTCTCCAAGTAGTGTTCCTCTTATGACTTGAAATATTTGATCCCTGCAATAGATGAGCAATGATAAGAGTGTCACCAATTTAATGATTAGTCAGGGAATTATTTGAAGAGTCACCTGGGAAATTACTTCCTCAGTAGGGAGTAATCAAAGATGTTGCAAAATCTTCCCCTGGGGTACTGGAAGGCTGAACCTTAGGAATTTTCTTGAGAGTGTAGGAAATTTGGGCTTGGTATTGATCCAATCTTGAATTAGGTACAGGAAGTTGAGACTTGTGTTGTGATGTTATTGCCTTGCATAGGTGGATTTGGTCATGATGCATGCGCTTGAGCTTTTTACGCGCACCTATTCCCTTGATGAGATAGGTGTTGTTTGATTTGACTTCCATGACAATGCCTGGTCCTCATAATCCTGGGTCTAATTTGTGAATGTTGTGAATAACAACCCAGATCTTGTTCTAACTTGAAAGCGTTCCTGTTGTAATAGGATTGCTTCTCTCTCAACCCTTTCTTTTTCCTTGTCCTCTTGGTCCTTCCTGGCGTGTTGTAGAGTCAGGGTTGTCATTGTCAGGTATTTTCTTGGACAGAGGTAATTTTGGTCCTGATGTAGTGCTAACAATGGCAGGCATTTGACCATAGACAAGTTCATATGGGCTTTTGTCTATGTTGCGGTTGACTTGTGTTCTGAATACCATGAGAGCTGTTGGTAACATGTCAACCCAGGATTTTGGATTTTTAGCAGATAACTTACTGAGGGCTTATACAAGGGAACTATTTAATCTTTCAGCTCTTCCATTTGCCTACAGGTGGTAGGGGCTAGCTATGGTGTGTATTATTCAGTTTTTGGCAAGGTAGATGCTGGTATCAATAGATTTAAGTTTATTTCCTCTGTCTGTGATTAGGAGTTCAGGTTTCCCAAATTTAGCTATGGTTTCTTTATCAGTTAATCATCTTATATTGTTTACTTTATGTTCTTTTGTAGCTTGCACTACAGGCTACCTGGTTGCAAAGTTGATAGATGTGATAATGTACTTTTTGCCTTTGTTATTGCTGGGCATTGGTCCCACAATATCTAGTGACCAGACTTTGAAAGGTTGGGTGATTGACACTGATATTTCTGACTTTGGGTGCCTTGGAGCGGGCGTACTTTTCACAGACTTTGCATTGGTCTAGTACTTCCTTGATATTTTCCAGCATTTTAGGCGGCCAGTAGTGTGTCTTGAGGTATTCATGCAAGTTCCTACTACAGATGTGTCCCAGATCCATGTAGTATCAAAGGATGGTGTCAATCTTTTGTGTTGAAGGGATGTATGGTACAGTGTTATCACTTAGTAGTATGCTTTGTAGGGTACCATGTACGTTTTTGAACAGATATTTGTTCTTGAGGACTTTCTCTTGGATGTCCATTGGTGTGCCAGATGGGAACCTCTCTTGGGGATTTCCCATGATTAACATGGGCCAATCAGGGTCTCCATCAGTGCATAGGAGATGTTTATGGTATATCCTTGACAGGGCATCTGCGGTAAGCATTTCCTTGCCTGGTTTCTATTTGATTATCATGGGGTACCTTTGTATAAGGTTTATCTATTCTTCTTGTTGTCTAGATAAGTTTTTTTGCATTTTAAAGATTATCATAGACTTGTGGTTGGATAGCACTTTGAATATCTGTGCACCTTCCAGATACCACCTCCACTTCATTAGACAGCAGACAATAGCTACCAGCTCCTTGTCATGTATTGGATATCTTTGCTCACAATCAGACAGCTTTCTTGATCCATATGCTACAGGGAGGAATTCCTTTTCTGAATTTTGAATTCAATGTACTTGTTCTATGGTGTCATGTTCTGAGGCGCAGCACAGATACACAACAGGGAATCCTAACCTTAGGATTGGATCTGTACTAAGTCTTGGTTAGAATGGCAGGTAAGGCTATGTAATTACCTTGTGGCCCTGATTGAATAATATCTACTAGACATGGCTTAAGAGGCGCCAAAGTAATTGAAGACAAAAAGACAAAAAGGTGAATATAACTAAATTTTTATTGGTGAATAAGAGATGTAATATATAGTGGTTGACAATACCACAAAACACTACCAGGACAATAGGATTACTTGCCACAAGCATGAGTGGGGCAAGTGAGTTGCGCAGAATCAGGAAACTGAACAATTGTATTTCCCAATTTAGAGCCAGACTCATTTTGAGGAGCAAAAGCAAAATAGAAAGATTTTTCCTCAAAATAACCCATCAAAGGAAAAATCAAAACAGTGAATGATGGCATTCACAACAGATAGAGTAATTGGAGGCGTCAGTTTCTAGTTTGTATGCTCCTTCACAATTTGGATATTGCAATATAGGAGCAGTGACTATATGAGATTTTAATTGCCAAAAGTTTTAATCTCTCAACAGTTTCCATACCAATTTGGCTATCTTGCCTGTAATTGTGGCTAAGGGTGAAGTCTAGGCGCCCCATTCAGGGATGAATCTCCTAACTTAAGCTACCATGCCCAGGAACATTCAGTAGTTTTAAAAGCTATGGTGACAACCAAAAATACCTCAGATTTAAACAAAATGATTTCAGATTTAAACAAAATCCAACTCTCAGGTTAAAATATACACTCTGTTAACAGAGTTTATTGGCGTTAATGGGCAAAATGATTCAACACAGCAACAAAAGGCTCACACACAAAGCAAAACCATTCAAAATACAATCCAAAATACATTGATTCACAAACAAAATGGTGTGAGTTGACTTTTGATGTACATATGTTTACTATGTGAATTGGTGATAAAATACACCCAAGCAAGGTGTGTCAAAACACAAACCAAAAACAAAACACAATAGCAACTCACTACGTAAACAAAATCACTCACACAATGTGTGCAATGGATTGTAATCATGAATGATATCAAGGTTTCTAAAATAAGACACAAGATAAAAACATAAATTTTAAAAATATTATGTTGGGTGTTTGAATTTGGCAGTAAAATCTAGGAAAATGGGTGGATTTTTTTGAGTATTCTAAAATGGGCGTTGTAAAACCAAAAATAACTAATTAAGAAATAAAAAATCTATAATTGGGATATTGGGTGGGGAAAACTCTAATTAAATATCCATATTCAGATAAAAGCAAAATTAAAATTATGGAGTAACTTAATTGAAATTAATTTAATCTTTTATTGAATTTTAAAATGGAAGGAACACAACAACAGAGTACCAATACACCCATTGTGCGCCGCGGTTGCAGTTGCCCCTGCGGGTCAAAGAATAGAGTTAGTGCAACCCAAGTGCCTACTCAAGGAGGAGACAGGAGAGAAGAATTCCATAGTGATAATGTACTGACACAGCCAGTTCAAGGAGCACAAGCTGCTAGGGTGCAGAGCATAAACCCTCAGGTCCCCAAGCTGACCCAGAAGCCCACCAAGTGTTGCAGATTAAATGGATTAGATATTAAGTTATCCATCTAGGAATTGAGCAACAGAACGGTTGCACTATTGCACCCTGATTCTACTAGTGATAAAGACATTTAAAACGCCTCTAAAACAAGTGTTTGATTTGCCTTTCAAATGCGCACAAGGCACAGGCTTCATTTCTGGGATTATAAATAGAACAACAAAGTTATTTATATCTACCTCCTTAAGGAAAGCTTCAAGGAAGCGGTTGTTCTCTTGCGCAGGACTTTTAG
This sequence comes from Entomophthora muscae, assembly GCA_014839935.2. NCBI lineage: Eukaryota > Fungi > Entomophthoromycota > Entomophthoromycetes > Entomophthorales > Entomophthoraceae > Entomophthora > Entomophthora muscae. The sequence goes on from QTSX02003626.1 coordinate 175,186, forward strand.
CTGTGCCAATCCACTCTCCTCCATTTAGGAAGTCCTTCTGTCTGTGCCTCCCTGCCTCTGGTGGCAATTCCCCCGCCTCTCACTATATAAGTGTGATAATATCTAAATAAACACAAGTTTTGTCTTATTATCTTCTTATATTCTTCTGTCCTTACCCAGGCTGTCACTATGCCACAACAGGTATAGTATTAAGATAAAGAAGTAGTAGACTAACTATTTGTAGAAATCAGCACCCAGGCTGCATATTTTACAACACCAAGGTTACCTTCACCAAGAAAGTTAGAAACAAGGAGGTAGAACTTACTTCATATGTGCTTGACGTTGTGTACCGGCAACAGTTGGTCCCGTCAGACATGCTGGAGAAGGTGAAGCCTGTACTTGATACTAGCTACAAGCCCTACATCAGTGATGGCAATCAGGAGGATGACAAGGAGCCTGAGTTCTATCAAACCAATGAGGGACAGCTGGTGTTAAAAAAGGTTGCAGCCTTCTATACCAAGGTGCCTATGTCTTGTGTTGTGCCCAATGCCAACAAGTCAATCCCCACCGCTAAAAAGCCCGCCCAGAAGTGCATCCCTGACATCAAACATATCATCCTGCTTAAGCTAATGCGGGAATTGGGTGATTAAAAGGCGACCGCGGCCCTTGTTGGAGTGGATCCCAAGTACGCCAGCAAGACCTTCCAAAAATTCATCAACACTGGTTGTGTACTTGCCACAGAGATATCCTTGTGTGTTTCTACCATGCTCACCAAGGAGCACAAATGGGCAATCCACCAGTGGATCACCTGGGACTGCCATCTTGAACTGGCAAATATACAGGCCATGGTTAAATCTACTTTTGGGATTGAGGCCTCAATTTCCTTTTACTACCATCTGGTGAAGAGAATGTGATTTTCTTGGAAAAAGCTTGGGGTATCTCCCTACAACAGAAACAGCCCAGCCAATGTTGAGACCTGGAAAAAATACGCAGAGGTGTACACTGCCCTCAAAGCCAAGGGGACAGTCAAAGTCTATTACATTGATAAATCAGCATTTGCCTTGTCTATGCAAAATGCATATGGGTATGTCCCAAAAGGCTCAAATGACGGGATGGCTTGGCATGCTGCAGTCTGCGCCACAGCCTACTCAATGGTGGCTCTCCTTAGTCCAAAGGGGGTTGAGCTATACCAAATGATATTGGGTTTGCATAACAGCAGGATCTTTCTATCATTTCTCCAATTGGTCCAGGAGCACCTGAGGCGCACAAGCCCTGGCTTCACCAATGTCATTGTGTTGGACAACATTGGTCTCCAAAAAGTGGCTGACATTCTTGAAGAATTTCTATCAATTGACACCAGCATTGCTGTGGGCCCCCAGCGGTTGGCCACAACAAATTTACGCCTTCTCTTCCTCCCAGCCTATTTGCCCTTCCTAAATCCCATTGAGGAAATCTTTGGGTGGCTCAAGCAAGTTGCCAAGCAAGGAACCCCAACTAGGACCAAGGACCTCTTTAATTTTCTGCAGGCCGGGATCCACACCCTCCCAGCTAAGACTGTGGCCAAATTCTATGGCCACGCTGATTCATTCATCCTTGCGTGCCTATCCAAACAGCCAATCAATTAAAGGCTTAGCGTGTTCAATTTTTTATATTCTCTTATTTACAATTCAAGATTTATTAATTATCATTTTATATTTAGATGTTTCCATGTCCACAATCACATTCAGAAGATCCATCAATAGATGTAAGTAATTTATTTATTTTATTATATATTATTTTATTATGCCATCTGAGATAATCCCAAACGCTTGATACTGGATTATGCAAATAGATTTATACCACTTTGTCAAATAAATATAAAATAGTCTTATAAAAATTAAACATAAAATATACAGGTTGGAATTTATTTTATTAACATATTATTTTATGATTTTATGAAATCTGTTTCTGCAATATATTTTGCAAAACTGGTTTGCTGAAATAAGAATTAGAAAATTTTATTATAATAAAAATAATATGAATTGTAATGATTTTTATTAGAAGAGAGAATTTATTGCAAACACCTGTAGTGGGTTCTTTGGTATGTACCCACCCTGCAATGGAGGTGGCACACAATCTCTACTGCCACACTGTGGACTGTGGATATGCCCTTATTAAAAAACTCCCTCCTGCTGGTGAAGGGGAGTAGGGTAAGGTGCAAACTGAGGAGCAGCTTTTCAGGCGGGGCTGCAAACCCGTAAATCCCTGCCAGGACCAGGGCGTCTTGGATTACATGATCCACCAAGTCATATCCAGGGAGACCTTCTTCCCGTCAAGTGCAAGCCGGGCCTCATTGATTCCAAGAAGGACCCTGTCTAGATCCTCTACACTGGCGCTCATCCCAAAGAAGAAAACATAGCCAAGGAAAACCACCAAATGAAGCCTTTGCCCAGCAAAGGCTTCCATGAACTCACACAATTTATTATAGACCGCGCTGATCTTCTTGTTGTGCATGGTCTTTGCAAAGGTAAGATCTATTGCCAAGGGGAGCCCTGTCTCATCTGCACTCCATGCTAGCCCAAAGTCCACCAGGAGGGTTTTTTCTTCTTGACGGCTGTTGCGTCTGCAACAGCCAATTTGCCCACTGCGCGCCCAAAGTTCTCCAATAGGTAAGAAATTGTGTGCTCCAAGGGGTAGCAGAAGCAAGCAGCCACATGAGCCTGGCCCATCTCCGGTACATTCTTGAATGGGAGCGTTGCCAGGACGTCCCAAACAAGCTCAATGGAGTTTACACAGTAAACTACACTGAGGTTAACCGGGTCCAGGCGGACCAGTTGGGCATCCTTGTAGGCAGTAACTGTCCACTTGGATGCCCCTGCTCCATGCGTCAGTCCAGCCAATGCCTCCCTGGACATAGGAAAGGACCCGTGGATGCAGTCCTTCAGCTCCCTCACAACAGGGGGGATAGATACAATTGCTTGGCCACATGAGTGGCATAATTTGCATAAAAGGTGGCTGGGACAAAGGGGACCAGGACTTGGCGGAGTTTGCTGTCTACATTTTCTAAGAAAAAAGGTAAGTTTTTTTGAAAATTTATTAATTTTGTTTTTTAGGCTACCTTCTTGTGTTTCTTCCTTGCCCGCAGCCTCAGCCAGCTTGGCCATTCTTGGCGCAATCAATTGTGCTGGCAATTCAGTATCCTCTGCCCTGGCACGCTTGGCAGGTTTGAGATGTTCATACATCTCCGGGTTGTCAACCCAAACAGACAGCGCAGAAAGATTGTACGCCTTGAACTGGAGGCCCTCAACCACCGTCTTATGGATGTTGAGAAGACGCTTGATGGTCTTCTCTGGGATGTCTGGCATTTTTGTCATTAGTGCCTTTGCGGACACCTTGTCAATTTTGTCCCCAGTGAGGACAGCAGACTTAACTTTGGCTTTGATCTTGCGGTTGATGTCCTTGATTTTGGCAATTACCAAGTTGAGGTCTTTGAGTAGTTTTTTGAGTTCTCTCATTTTATTTTTTTACTAACCTTTCCACATGTTTTTATAGCTTTTGCCCCAATAAATTCTGTATTATTTTGATACTGTTGCCTCTTTGTTTATTCCCTTTCATTTTCCCATCTTTTTACCCATTTTGTTTATGTTTTACGCTCATCTTGATATGTGTTGTTTGATTTGTGTTGGCATTGTTTTCTTGATTACCATATTATTTTTGGCGCTTGACATAGCCCCTTGTGAAAATATTAACAACAATTTGGTGATCAGCTAAATTTGAATTAGAAAATTATAGTGTTAACTGTTTTTAGATAAAGTTGCTACTGATCTGAATTCAAAACCTTAATGATAAACTTTAAGCCAATCAGGAGCTGAGTGAGAAAGTGATTGTTGTGACATAAAGGGTCATTCAATAATTCTTTGGTGCATGTGCGCTAATTAATATGATTTGCTGGATGTTTTGCCATTGTATGCCATTGCCGTTGTGGCAAGTTGTTGATGGACTAGTGCTAACCCTGTAGCTGATTGGGCACTAGTCCATCAACAACTCACCACAGCGGCAATGGCGTACAATGGCAAAACATCCAGCCAATCATATTAATTAGCGCACATGCACCAAAGAATTATTGAATGACTTTTTATATCATAACAATCACTTTATCACTTGGCCTGATTGGCTTAAAGTATATCATTAAGGTTTTGAATTTGTATCAGTAACAACTTTATCTAAAAACAGTTAACACTATAATTTTCTAATTCAAATTTAGCTGATCACCAAATTTTTGTTAATATTTTCACAAGGGGCTATGTTTAAGTGCTAAAAATAACTGTGTTCTGGATAAAGACACACAATATAGTAAATATATGATTTTATAGAAATAAGCTAAACATAAAGAATAAAACCAACTATAAACAAAGAGAACATGAACAATTGAAATTCAAAAAAAAGATAACATAAATAGAAAATGTTTGGTGACAGGGGTTTATTGGGGCAGGGGAGAGTGATGCCTAGGAGGCAGAATAACACAAGAAGGAAGACGTAGAGGCAGTGCTGGCCTGGGGGGTCTGGGATTGGGTGGGTTGGGCTTGCGGGCTAGGGGTGTTGGTGGTGGGGGTGGAGGCAGGAGGATTTTGTGTGATGGCTGCCATATAATGCTTGTCGTATTCCTAATTGGTCATTGGCTGGATAAGCTGGTAGGTGGCAGTGGCCCAAAGTGGAAGGTGCTTATCCTTACGTGATTGGTTGCCCATGTTCACATGGAAAACCATTTGTCCAAACAAGTCAGCCACCATCTGGCGGCCAAAGAGAAAATTGTGGTCAAGGACCCCAAGATAGAGGTTGTTGAAAGCCTGAGGGTGGCGCTCCCATAATGTGGATCCCATACTGAAGAAGATGACATTGGCCAGATGGATGTCTGCATGGCCAGCGGGGTAGACTGAGGCCTGGTGCCCGCGTCCCTGGATGGCCTCAAGGGCAGTGGAGCTACCCTCCATCTGGTGGCTCAAGAAAACACGGTACTTGGAATTTGAGCCATCCCAGGAGTTGAGTAATCCACTGAGGATGTGGCTGTATGAGTAGCCATTGATGAAATCTGGGTTTTTCCAATAGTAGACAAAACCTTTGGCTGAAACAGCCAGAAATGCACCAATGAACGTCCCCTTCTTGACCTTCTTCCTTCTATTCTTGGGAGTGGCTTTTCCTTGCTCACCAAAATTGTCAAACACAATTGATAACTTGTAGAAGGAGATAAACATGATGTCATCTGATAGACTAGTCTAGCATAAGACCAGTGTTGATTTGATGTCTAGATCATACGGGGAATCTTCAGCGCCATCCCATTGGTTGCCAGCAAAATTGGTAAGAACCCATATAGAAGCCACCTTTCCGTGCATCCAGACTTCACCATGCGCTCAGAGACCCATATGTTATGGTGCGCAAGCTGTTTGCAGACCTGGGTTAGGGGAAGCTTGGGGTCCCACTGGAGGAGGTCAAGCATTATTGGGTATTCCTTATTGATTTGGGACTTGGGGGCCTTCTTTGGCTTCTTGGCCGTCCCGATCAGATTCCCCTTATTCATTAAGGTATTGAATTTCCACATTAATGTGGCTCAGGTGAATTGCAACTGGGCGGCAATATGGTCCCATGACAGACCCTGTAGGTTTAGTGCCACAATTTCCTGGAGAATTTGGGTGGTGATGATTTGTTGTTTGGGGCGCTGGGCCACAGGAGCTGAAGCCTGATTGGCTGTAGGGGGCAGATGTGATAGCAGCAAGAAGTTATTCCAAATCAAGGTTGCCATCCTGATTAGTTGGTTGACAGGCAGCTTGTGTGGGGGTAGGTACGGGAGCAGGGGCAGAGCTAGACACTAAGTGACTCTCAAACAAGTCAAAGCCATATGGGTTGGGGGTCAGTAACAGGTCAGCTTCCTTGTTACACACCTCAAAGACTTGGGTATAAACGGGTGCCTCCACACCCTGAGCCTCACCTCCATTGAAGCTGGCTTGGCTGCTGGTGCTGTTGAAGATGTTGCTGTTGAAAACCATATTGAAAAAACCTAGAATAAAATCACTAAAAGTAGAAATTTTAAAATTTAATGATTTATTTTTATTGTAATCTTGAGTCCATATTTGGAAGGTTCTCAAAACTATTCTATACAAATAAGGATCCATGAAAATGAATAAAATGCCCCTGTTCCTAAATTGGATAGCTGTTGATTGTCTGTTAAACTGTTATTTTTCTATTTTAGGCTGCTCATACTACACATCTTGTGTGAGTTCATTTTGTTTTGTGCTTGTGGAATCTTGCTTCTAGATTGCTCAAATTTTGTTTCATTTTAGTTCTTCTGTTGGCGCCTCATATGAATCCTGATTGGATTATAATATACTCCAGAACAGCATCCATCCATTTCACTTGTTGCGTCAGTCCATTTTGTTTGTGATTTGAACTACACCACTTGATGTCTGATATAATTTTGTATAATGGGCTAGTGAAATTTTGTTTTTTATTTGAAAGTCCATTTATTAACTGAAATTTTATAGATTAATTGAATCCTGAATCTCACGCAGCTTGGATTTTGTTTAAATCTGAAATCATTTTGTTTAAATCTGAGGTATTTTTGATTGTCGCCATAGCTTTTAAAACTACTGTACAAAGTTTGCTTTTATTCCGCGGCGCTGGCATGTCTGTTATGGCTTGTATCTTTTCTGGGTCTGGATTGACCCCATCCTTGCCGGTAATGTGTTCTAAAAATGGGAGTTCTGTTACAAAGAAGTCGTATTTTGAGGGCTTGGATATGAGTTGGTTTTCTTGAAGGGTGTTGAAGATCAGGCAGATGCCTTTCCAGTGTTGTTCCCTAGTTGGGCTGTAAATGATTATATTGTCAAGGTGGACAATAGCCTTTTTTCCAATGTGTTCTTAAAAACCTTTTTCATAAATGTCACAAAGGTACTTGGGGCATTTACCATGCCAAATTTGCGGACAACACATTCAAATGATCCATACTCAGTTCTGAACGCTGTTTTGGGTATGTCCTCTGGCTTAACTCAGATTTGGTGATAAACCGCTGTCAAGTCAATTTTTGTGTTGGCTTGGGATCCCCTGGGCGTCAAAAAGGTCATCAATAAGGGATATGAGATACCTGTTCTTAATTGTGATCTCTAAAAGCTCCCTGTATTCTGTGACCAGGTGGAGTCCTCCATCTTTCTTTGCTACAAAAAAAACAGCCACACCAAAAGGAGATTTATAGGGTCTTATGAGTCCTTTTTCAAGGGCTTTGTTTAGATAGGCCTTCAGCAAGTTATCTTTTTATAGTATTGGGATTTAGATAAGTCATGCTTTTGGCACCCCCACTTTGAGGTCAATTTCATGTTGTATGCCTTGGTCAGGCAGCAGCCAAGGTAACCTTTCTTGGAAAACGGGAGGGAATTCTTGGATTGGCTGTTGTCAGATTGGGTCTTGTTCATGTGAGGTCTCTACATCTTAAAGTGGATAATCTCATATATGCAAGTGTTTCAATTGATCTTGCTAGGGTCCTTTTTGTATTCAGCTTATATAATTTTCACAAATAATTGGTCCCTCATAAGTGTGTCAAGGTGGGTTGGATACATGTGATGGTGCACCTCATCCTGTTGTATGGTGAGGGCAGTGCTATCCCAGTCAATAAGAGGTTTGTCTTTCTCATCCAGTCCAGACCAAGTATGTTGTGAATACCTCTATTTACCATGTGTCAATTTTGCCTTTGGTGGGCCATTTCAAAGACGAATCTCTTGCTTTTGCTTTTGCCTCTAAAAATGAGTTGATGACTGAATCAGGGAATACAATTGTTTGGTTTCTTGATCCTGCACAACTCACTTGCCCCACTCATGCTGGTGGCAAGTGATCCTACCGTCCCGGTAGTGTTTTGTGGTATTCCTAACCACTATATATTCCATTTCATATTCACCAATAAAAATTAAGTTCTATTCACATTTTTGTCTTTGTGTCTTCAGTACTTCTGCGCCTCTCTCTAGCCACAACTAGTAGAGATTATTCTTCCAGGGCCGCAAGGTAATTACATAGCCTTACCTGTCATCTAACCAAGACTTAGTACAAATCCAATTCTAAGGTTAGGATTTCTTGTTGTGTGTCTGTGCCGCGCCTCAGAACATGACAAAGTACAACATTGTACTTGGGGATTAGTATTATTGGACCACTAAGAGTAGTATGTGCATCTCCTATTTGGACACAAAAGGGGTTTGCTTCTTTGGTGACTGGTGTGCTCCTGTTATCTGCCATGATAACTCTCTTGATGTTACTTTGAACCATGGGTAGTTTCATGAGGTTTGCAAATAATTTTTAAATGAGGGATTGGTCTGCTCCAGCTTCAAATAGTGGGCAACTCCAAAATTGACCCATACAGCATGGATATCCAATATGTTGATAATCCCAAAAGTTGGTTCTAATTTATCTTTTATAATCTCAATTAAAAACTCAAAATAAGAATTAAAACTTGTTTTTATCATCAGGGTCAGCTATCCAAGACAGAAAGTATCCTTGAACAAAGAAAATAAGAAGAAAATATTTGAGGATTGTCAACATGAAGGATGCTTCATGCTGTATGAGTTAGTTCTGGAGGTTGCCAAATAGTGCTTCACCCTGATATCTGCAAAAGCAGAAAGGATAAGTGGGGTGGTTATTTGCAGTTTGGGAAGCAAAAAGTAGAGGATTGCTGGAGGGTACTTGGATCATGGTGATTGAGTCCATGTCTTGGTCCCTGTACAAGTCTTGCAAAGTGGGGGGAGGGAAGCTTGCCTAAGAACTCTCCTGAGCTTTCCCCTCCTTGGTGGTATTATCAGTGCTCATTCAATTTACTTGAGTGGTATAATTTCTGCCTTGAGGATGTGAGCTGTTAGCTCAGTTGTTCTGCTTGTTAGGTCAAGGGTCCTTCTTTGCTGTGGGACTTTCTTTTCATTTTTTTGTTGCATTTAGGTTATCAGATTTTTGTGCAGCTTGCTTTTCTTCCAGGAATAAGTCCTGGAAGTTCTTAAAGCGGCTCATTTTAACTGTTGTCTAATGTGTGTGGGGAGGCCATTGTAGAAGACCAGTTGTGGTCCAGCCTCATCAAAGTTAATGGTGTCAGGGGCTCAGTCATGTATATCTTCATAGGTTGCAATGTACTCCTCAATAGTTCCTGTCATGTTGAAGGTTCTGAGTTCTGTCATGATCACCACATCAGAGCCCTCTATGGCAAATTTCTTCAGGAAGGCATTATTAAACAGGCCCCAGTATTTTGGTGTGACCAGGGTGTTGATTGAACCATTTGCTTACAAAGCGTGAGGCGGCCCTGGTAACGCGCAAGTCAGGTTCACTTGGCCAGATTTTGGGGGGTAGCCTACTTGTGTGAATTTGTTTTGGGTGCTCTGAATCCAGAGGTTGGCGTTTTCATGGTGTAGTCCTGAGAATGTCCAACCTTTACTGAGTGAAGACGTTGGAATACAATTTTAGGTATTTTAGATCTATCTTGGATTGAAGGCAGGTTCAGGGCTCCTTCCATCCTGAGAAAATTGTACTGTTTAGTTGGTACAAGGATATTGTTGAAGACAGCAAATCCCCTGGGGACATCCTGACCTTCTTCATATCATCTCCTGCCAGTGAAGAGTGCCATCTGCTGGGTTCTTTTCTCTAGAGGAATTTTTCCTTTAAATTGTGTAGATGTGGATACCCCTCCTTCTTCCAACACTGTCAATTATATACTTCTGGGAAGTATAATAAATGAGATAAAGGGGAAAATTAAGAAGAGAATGATACTTTATTGAATATGAGTTTAGAGTATTAGTAGTATCATTAGAAGCCACATATTGTCCATGTATATCATGGCGGTCATGGGGCTTGTCCAAATAGTGATCCTCTTAGGACTTAAAATGGTTGATCCCCGCAATAGATGGGCAAATGATAAAAGTGCTGTCAACTTAACGATTAGTCAGGGAATCATCTGGAGAGTCACTTGGGGAATTACTTCCCTGAGAGGGAGTAATTGAAGATGTTGCAACATTGGACACAGTACAAAAGAAGGTAGGATTGTGCTTGGACACAAGGGTTTGTGACCAACTACAAAAGCCACAGAGCAGATTGTGATTGGGGAAGCTTGGTCATATCACAGGCTGTGACAACTTTGGCTCCAGTCCCATCTCTAGTTTATGGTAGGGCTGCAGTGGGTTGAGAGGGGGCTGGTTGAGGCATTTGCTGTAAGTGACGCATCCAAGCTGAGCAGGGTTGGATTTTGGATCCCCCTTACCCAGGGGGTCCAAAATTTCATAAATAAGGTCAAGGGTGGCTTTCTTTCTCCTGGAGGAGCTAGATTTATGTATCTTTTTTAATATATTTTTATTTTATTTTAAACTAAACCTGGTTCCAAATTATTGTGTTTCATTGTTTAAAAATTTGAGAGAGATTGAAACAGCTCTTATTTTTAGAAAGAGTCCAAAATAAAACATCCGTCTGTGGATGTGGACGGAAACGATTCCAGAAAATTCATACCCTAGACGATTTTCTGGGATCGTTTCCAGATCTGATCTGGATGGCAGCTTTTTTATGAAGCAGCCATTGGTTCAGATCCGCCCTAGGTTATGGGGAGTTTGGGATGGGATCATAGTTGGTTAGAATTTTTTATACGGGTCGGATAGATCTTTGCCGGCTGTTATGGGCTAGAAAGCGAGTACTTGGCAGGGAGGGCGAGGTCGATGGGGTGGCGGGACAGGAGGTAGTCTATCAGGTCCAAGTATGGTTTGGCGTAGGGATTCCGGTAGGCTGGATCGGTTCCGTTAGCGATAGCCAACTTGGCTTTAGCCAGAGCCTTTACGAGGTGGCCGTCGTGGCCAAACGTCTTTTTAAACGGTTTGATGTAGGTGATCATGTAGGCGATGGAGGGGATAAGGATTAAGATAAAGTCCAGCCCGAACGGGAACGGCGTCAGGGTCAGTGCTAAATCGATTGTGCAGATGCAGGTATTCAAGCCCTTTTGGGAAAATACGTTGATCGCGAGGGGGAGAGGAATGGGGGAGACGCGGGTCAGTGGGTTGCTGGGAATGTAAGACGATAGCTTGCTAAGTTCAATAAAATCGTTGTTGCAGCGCAGCGCTAGTGCCAAGCGGGACTGGCGGAGGAGCGGTGTTTGTAAACTTGGGATGCTGGCTAATTTCGAAAGATGCCGCCACCCCGACATGAAGTTTTCGTTCAGGTTTCTAAAGTGTATGTTCAAGGTCTCCGAAAACCTTGCTGCGCTCACCTTTTTCTTCACGGCAAATGCGTAGTCTCGGTTGGCATTGAGGACGATCGTGAAGGAGGTATAGATTGTTTGGCTTGAGATGAAATGGATTTTGTCGTTGATGGTTGGGAAATGGTTGGCGGCTGAAGAAATGAAGCTTGGTTTTAAATTAGGCAGGCTTTCATCAGTCCATAAGAATTTGTCCCATGTAATTGATTGCCCTACACTTAAACTGTACGACCCAACGCTTACGAGATGCAATGCAAGGGTGCGCTCAAGCCACTGCTTAGAAGATACTGGAGTTTTATGTAATCCAAGGAGAGAGACAATTCTATTGATGACGAGGAATGTTTTATAGCGGGTTGCGTCCATCCAAGACACCTGTACGCCAAACTGGGCTAGGAGGAGACATTGAAGAGAATCGAGGGTGTTGGGGAGGTGTTGAAGGTCTTGAAGAGTGAGATTGTTTGTGAAGATTGCAGTGCGTACCAAGTCTGTCTGCGGCATGCGTTCCAAGCCGATTTGAATGACAAGCTTCTTCAAAGTGCGAGAGCGTGGACGGGAGTGGAATACTTCTTCGGAGAAAAGAGGGAAGAAAGTATTGAAAAGATGGAAAAACACTTTAATTGCCATGTCCAGCGTATCATTAATTTCGGTGTATACAATATGCAAAGGCTTGCTTGCCTCCGAAGAGTGTAAAGGAGCCATGGAGACACTTGAGCTTAACATTAAAATCTCTCTGGACTCTGTTGGCTTGGGCAGAAGAAACTCTAATGGCAGAAGGTATCCCTGCAGTCTCAGACGGGCCATCGGAGTCAGCGGACACATGGCAATGACTTGAGCCCAAGTGGTTACTTCTAATTTTCTTTGGTGCAGCGTCCATCCTGCTCTGGACAAGCAATTGATTACCCTGTTGTCGTTGATGCGACGATTACGAGTACATTCCTTGCCCATTCTTAGGCATCGCTGGCAAGAGGGTAGCCTCTTATCACACTTGACATGGGCAGCACAACATTGGTCACAGATAGCCTTGGTTAGAGACGTCTCAACAGACATAAGCGTACCCTTGCGATAAAGCTTCATCGAGGCTTGGGCTCTGGCATTGAGTTCCTTATAACATTTTATACTCTAGGCATGCAAAGCAGTTTCTATTTGCAATGATATCAACTGATCGAACCTTGGCTTATTATAGAAATATATCTTACAAGCCGTGGTGGTGGGGATTTAAACCAAATAAGAATAAGCAAATATACTTATTTAGACAACGTTGGCGGGGCTCAAGCAACTTCAAAGGATCCAGCACAACTAGGGGCTATGCTTCGTTTAGGATTTATGAAGATTTTAAACGAGATGATTTGAAGATAATAAATCACTAGCGTATTTTACGCTGGAAACCGTTCCAAACTTGTCGATGGCGAAGGCACATGGCTGCTATAAATCTCACATGGAAATTTGTACAACTCTTTCCGCACCCACATTCCCAACCGTCAGAATATTCCAGTGCGCAGCGAGAATCGGCTAACCTCCGCCATTGGTACATGAAAGTCAAGTTTATCCTGGCCGAGTATCTCGTTTAGATATCAACCGCGATGTTAAATTATATATAAATAACCACTAGTAATTTATCCCATCACGAAAGGAAATCATATAGATTCCAATATCCCATTATATTCTAGCTTCTAGATGTTTCCGCTGCGTGAATTGCTGTATGGATTTAAGCCTAAATCAAGCCAGGGTCTTTCAAAAATATTGCAATGCGATATCGACACCAATTAAGTCAAAACATAAAAAGCAACGGTACTACAACTCTACATAAGCCATATGGCTCATTAAAGAAACACTGCCAACATGGACATTTCGCTACCATCCCCGTAAAGATACATCTATCGCGAGGGGTTTAAGTAGGTCTTGAGGAGAGATAGGCTACAACTTTAAATCGCTCCAAGTAAGCAACTTTTCTTTAACGCAGCCTGCAGTACAGCGGAGTACAATCCCATTCCAAACCTGGCTGAGAATACCAGCAACTGTGTGCCATTCAATTTATCACAACCTTCACTTCGCTCTACCACGGCGTTATGGCAAGGTGAAATATAACAAATTTGGAACCTCCCAAACTGCATCGCTTGCTTATGGCCTACTCAGACAATCCGCAATAGAACATATCATCACCCAAGCCAAAAAAATATGATCCGAAATCCATTATTTACCTTGTCATGAAAGCCCCTAACAAAAACCACACTTTATTTAAAGTGGCTGATTCCAGAATATGTTTCTGATATATTTCCCTTGAATAATTTCTGAACAGAAATGTTTACACTAGATAAACTTAACTTATCAAGTCAGCCAAAGCTATGGGGTAACCCCTGGGAAACACTTCAACCCCACCGGAATCCCCTTGACTTGACCCGCCAAAGTCAGGATGTATCGTGACCTTACATCAGTCATCTCTTCTGTGGCTGGATAAGAACTGTTAAGACTTCATAGCCCGGATTAGGTATTTGTATGGGAAGGTATTTTAGAAATTCTCCGAATATGGATTCTAGAAACCCCAGTACCCTATAAGTAGAGTTGACCTTCCCCAGAACCAATCAAGCTGTACTGATTGAGGGATTATGGCACATATGATCAAATCAGATTAGGAGGCTAGGCGTATATGGAATTTGTTAATCAATACCAAGAAATATAATCAACGAGAGGTTGATTATAGAGATCAAAAGTGGCTTGCATGTGCCAGGGTGTAGCCTAATCTGATCAAACCCCTGTAAATGATATAAAGGTTGTTCATCATAGGATTTCAATAAGTTCGAGTGTTTCAAATCGAGACAACAGTATCTCTAGGTCTGATCAGCTGGCTCCTGGTAAGAGCTTTAAAAAGAAGGCATCATAAATCAATGCCAGGATGTTATAGCGGAGGAGGTCATGAATACTCCAAGCTATAAAGGGTACATGCCCAGATAAAAAATTGGGTGGTTCAGGATGGAACTCAGCCAAGTTCTTGAAAGTCCAAGGATAAACTCCCAACAAAATAGGATCAGGATAAATTTGTAATGTTATCAATGGTAGGCAAGTGCAAATCCAGGTAGGAGTTCACAACATGCGGTACTTTTGGCCAGGTATACCCCAGAATGGTACATGATAGGAACTAGTATAACAAATAGAATAACCCTTTTGACAGTTGCTGATTTCCCCTCAAGATCTTCTGACTTTATGCCAGTCATTTTTACTAGGAATGAAGCAAATTTTGGAGTCTCCAAAGGGGATAGTAAAGCACTGCTGAATAAAATTGCTAAGGATACATCAAAGAACTCTTGGGGATAATCTAGAGGTAGCAAAGACTTCCCCCAAGGATTCTTTTAAGGAGGTAAAAGATGCATACAAGGAACTAATTCAGTATTATTTCTCCCAGACAGGTACTTCATCCCAAGGAAACCACACCTTGGCCTGAGATGCCTCTAACCTGTTGGTGGGGGCATATGAAATTTTCTTGCAGTAGGAGGGTGCCATAGCCAGGGAACATGAAGGGGTCAAGCTAAGAGAGAGGGAAAGTATGGAGATAATTGGGAACCAGAAGGAATATGATAGGGAGCTAAGTATCAGGATAGCCCAGCTAGAGTTAAAGCTCACCAAAGGGTTGCAGAGAGACAGGCCAACTATCAAGAGCTGATTGGGAAGCAACAATGGCAAGTTGAACATGAACCTCCTAAATCTACACATGTATCTAGCCAGATCCTTCAGCCAAACCCCCAAAGCTAATGTATACCAAATTGGGAGCCCAAACGGTTTAATTCAGGAATGGTGTCCCAACAAGAGGTTGAATGGCCATTGCTTTAAAGATTGAGATATTCTCTAATTAAAAAACCTGTACAAACTTTAGCACAGTGAAGGTTGATTTTGAAAGATGGAGGAGTAGAAATATTAAATTTCAAACATTATACCTCAGCAGTAAAAAAATAATTGAGTAACATAAACACTCAAATAATGCTAAGAACATACCATTATTATTATTGAAAAGCTAATATGCATATACACCCTCAGCATTGGTGCAGAAGTAGTTGAAAAAGAATGATCCAGAATGGAGTGGATCATTTTGATAGTGCTATAAAGCATATCTCTTTAAGCTAATAAGTGTTTAACTTTCCAGGTAAAATTTTCAACTATTTAATAAAGTTATAGATATACTCAAGGTTTATTTTCAAACTTGTATTCTGTTGAAAGATCTGAATAATCCAAGATTTATGGCTGGCCAAGGTTAGGATGGTTAACTATATGTCAGTTCAGACCAAATATAAGGCTCAAGCCAGCTCCAGACCTTGGACAGACCACCTTTGATTAGAGATATTTAACACTTTGTTATTTCAAAAGTATCCCATAGACATGAAATTAAGTGGATACATCAGCTTGATTCATTTCCATCCATTGTAAAGCAGATGTGATGCAACCTTGGTACTCTTCAGCTCCACATGTACCCTGTGCACATAAAATATAAGAGTTCCATCAACTCTTTAAATACAGGTTCAGGCCTAAACCTTAGTAAAAGCTACCCCCTATCTTTGCTAGCACTGTGTCATTTAGCCAAGTATAGAAGAGCCAGGATACCAAAAAGCTTCTAATTCAAGCATACCTACTAAAAGGGAACATCCTGATAAGAGCTCCTCCTCCTCCAAGTTGAATTCAAGGAATCTGGTCTATTTAAAGATTCAAAATCCTACCATCTCTTTGGACAACTTCCCTTTTGCCATGTTACCCCTTTCCCTTAGGAGCTTCAAGAAAAAAGAGAAAGGGTTGCTGTTGGGATTGATGCTCAAGAAGTTTAGCAATTATGACCAAGCTAACAATATAGGTTGGTTAGGTAGCCCTTAAAGATAGGAGTTTAAAAGAGCATGGGGTGTGAAAATAGTGGTTTGAAGCGCAACAAAGCAGGATGGCTGGTTCAAGAGCGCCAACTCAAATCAGCAAAAGACACCAGTGTGGGTCCTGGTTTGAAATCTCAAACCATTTAAATTGACAGTCATGGACATACAGCCATTCCAGGAAATATACCACAGCTGGAAACGGGAGAAAGTGATCCTGAACACCACCACATTACCATGCTGGCAGGGGTCAACTGGGCTAGGGGAGAATAAAAAATTATAACAACAGATGTAAGGCTAGATCCAAACCTGGAATGCAAATAACCTATAAAATGGGTGGGCTAGTGTTGAAATCAATATCAATAACTTTTCTGATAACATATATTACAAAATTCAAGGAGTGCTTATAGAGTCACCCCATGGTGTATATAAAACATAGTCCCTTAAGCTTTTAATGTTGGGATACAGGAAATATCACCAAGCTAAGAGCAAAGCCAATCCCAGACAACAATCCTTTGATCAGTTATCTTCTGTGACAGAAATTGCTGGATAGTAAGAAGCTGTCTCCAAGTGGTGGGGAATCACCACCCAAATCCACATGGAGTTAATGATTAAGCACCAACACAGCTTCAAATACCGTTTTGTAAAATTTCCAAATGAGATACTAGGGTTAAGTAAAATGATTAACCCTAACCAAAAGAGCCTGAGATAAATAGCCTGCAAGAGAATCAGAGTGTCTTCAGCATAAAATTCAGGGCAACAGCGCCCATGTTGACACTTTGTTGACATGGTCACTGTTGACTCAAAACTCTAAATCTCCTATGTTTTTTGCTAGTTGCGCTAGCTTAATTTTTTTAAAAGTGTTCAGGGGTGCAAACCCAGACAACACGACAAAATTGTGGCCATCTCAATACAATTTAATATTAACCTTAATAAAAAAACTCAATTTAACCAGATTACACTTTACTTTTACTGATAAAAATTAGTTTATTTTTTATTTGTTTTCACGACGTAAAAGTGTCAATGTCAACACTTTTTAAGCCAAACTTATTTTTAATAGCAAAACTGAAACATCTACAGTAAAAAAACAAGTGCACCTTTAAAATTTTTTTATTGAATTATTATATTGAAAAAGACATTGCACATACAATAGATTGTAGAAAAGTTAATGTTATAGATATATATGTGGCACTTATTTTGTCTTTAATATATTAAGTGGATTGGTGGCTAACAGCAATCCAATAATTTAAGCATGGGTTGCTATGTAAGTTAATATAGAATTTATTATTAAAAATAATGTTGACACTCAAAAATGTTGTTTATTTGCTTGTGATCATCTTCTGGGATGGAGTTAAGCAAATTAGAGTGGCGCAATTAAGCTTAAATTAATATGCCACCTCATATAAAGAATGTCATAAGTGAGGTTGTTGACACTTTACCCTTTTCAATACTGAAGACAACTTATTAACAACTTCTTATATACGCAATGGTAAAATATCATATTACCACTACCCAAACATTATTTTTAATAAAAGAATAAAGAACCTTGATACTTTTTTTACTTATTTTCATATGTTTTTTTTAATTTTTATATGTGAACAAAAATAAACAGAAAACAGTTAATTTTTGCTAGCCCGCGTAAATTTAATTAAGCGTACTACAGTAGTTTTAAAAGCTATGGCAACAACCAAAAATACCTCAGATTTAAACAAAATCCAAGTTGCGCAAGATTCAGGATTCAATTAATTTATAAAATTTCAGTTAATAATTGACTTTCAAACAAAAAACAAAATTTTATTAGCCCATTATACAAAATTATATCAAACATCAAGCGGTTTGGTTCAAACCACAAACAAAATGAACTGACACAACAAGTGAAAGGGATGGATGTTGTTCTGGAGTATATTATAATCCAATCAGAATTCATATGAGGCACCAACAGAAGGACTAAAGTGAAACAAAACTTGAGCAATCTAGAAGCAAGATTACACAAGCACAAAACAAAATGAACTCACACAAGATGTGTAGTATGAGCAGCCTAAAATAGAAAAATAACAGTTTAACAGCCAATCAACAGCTATTCAATTTAGGAACAGAGGCATTTTATCCATTTACATGGCTCCAGATTTGTATGAAAAGGTTTTGAGAACCTTCCAAATATGGACTCAAGATTATAATAAAAATAAATCATTAAATTTTAAAATTTCTACTTTTAGTGATTTTATCCTAGGTTTTTTACAATGGTTTTTACAAGCAATATCTTTGACGGCGCCAGCAGCCAAGCCAGAAGCAGCCAGACCAGCTTCAATGGAGGCAAGGCTCAAAACGTGAAGGCACCTGTTTACACCCAAGCCTCTGAGGTGGGTAATGAGGAAGCTGACCTGTACCTGACCACCAACCCCTATGGATTTGACTTGTCCAGTAGTCACATAGTGTCTAGCTCTGCCCCTGCTCCTGTACCCACCCCCGCACAAGCTGCTCATCAATCAACCAATCAGGATGGCAACCTTGATTTGGAACAACTTCCTGCCACCAGCCAACCTGCCCGCCTAAAGCCAATCAGGCTTCAGCTCCCCTGGCCCAGCGCCCCAAGCAACAAATCATCACCACCCAAATTCTTCAGGAAATTGTGGCACTAAACCTACAGGGTCTGTCATGGGAACAGATTGCCGCCCAGTTGCAATTTACCCAAGCTACTGTCATGCAGGAATTCAACAACCTGATGAACAGGGGAATCTGATTGGGACGGCCAAGAAGCCCAAGAAGGCCCCCAAGTCACAAATATCTGAGGCATACCCAATCATGCTTGACCTCCTCTAGCGGGATCCCAAGCGTCCATTGACCCAGGTCAGGAAGCAACTTTCACACCATAACATATGGGTGTCTGAGCGCATGGTGCAGCTCTGGATGTATGGGAGGGTGGCTTCCATACAGGTTCTTACTAATTTTGCCGGCGACCAATGGGATGGCGCTGAGGATTCCCCGTATGACACCACCATTGAATCAACCCTGGTCCAATGCCTGACTAGTCTAACCGATGATGTCATGTTCATCTCCTATTACAAAGCTATCAATAGCTTTTGATGATTTTGGCAAGCAAGGAAAAGCCGCCGCCAAGAATAGAAGGAAGAAGGTCAAGAAGGGGACGTTCATTGGTGCATTTCTGGCTGTTTCAGCCAAAGGTTTTGTTTACTATTGAACAAACCCAGATTTTATCAATGGCTACTCATACAGCCACATCCTGAGTGGATTACTCAACTCCTGGGATGGCTCAAATTCCAAGTACCGTGTTTTCTTGAGCCACCAGATGGAGGGTAGCTCCACTGCCCTTGAGGCCATCCAGGGACGCGGGCACCAGGCCTCAGTCTACCCCGCTGGCCATGCAGACATCCATCTGGCCAATGTCATCTTCTTCAGCATGGGATCCACATTATGGGAGCGCCACCCTCAGGCTTTCAACAACCTCTATCTTGGGGTCCTTGACCACAATTTTCTCTTTGGCCGCCAGATGGTGGCTGACTTGTTTGGACAAATGGTTTTCCATGTGAACATGGGCAACCAATCACATAAGGATAAGCACCTTTCACTTTGGGCCACTGCCACCTACCAGCTTACCAGCCAATGACCAATTAGGAATACGACAAGCATTATATGGCAGCCATCACACAAAATCCTCCTGCCTCCACCCCCACCACCAACACCCCTAACCCGCAAGCCCAACCCACCCAATCCCAGACCCCCCAGGCCAGCACTGCCTCTACGTCTTCCTTCTTGTGTTATTCTGCCTCCTAGGCATCACTCTCCCCTGCCCCAATAAACCCCTGTCACCAAACATTTTCTATTTATGTTATCTTTTTTTTGAATTTCAATTGTTCATGTTCTCTTTGTTTATAGTTGGTTTTATTCTTTATGTTTAGCTTATTTCTATAAAATCATATATTTACTATATTGTGTGTCTTTATCCAGAACACAGTTATTTTTAGCACTTAAACATAGCCCCTTGTGAAAATATTAACAACAATTTGGTGATCAGCTAAATTTGAATTAGAAAATTATAGTGTTAACTGTTTTTAGATAAAGTTGTTACTGATCCAAATTAAAGCCTTAATGATAAACTTTAAGCCAATCAGGAGCCAAGTGATAAAGTGATTGTTGTGACATAAAAATTCATTCAATAATTCTTTGGTGCATGTGCGCTAATTAATATGATTGGCTGGATGTTTTGCCATTGTACGCCATTGCCACTGTGGCGAGTTGTTGATGGACTAGTGCCCAATCAGCTACAGGGTTAGCACTAGTCCATCAACAACTTGCCACAGCGGCAATGGCGTACAATGGCAAAACATCCAGCTAATCATATTAATTAGCGCACATGCATCAAATAATTATTGAATTACCCTTTATGTCACAACAATCACTTTCTCACTCAGCTCCTGATTGGCTTAAAGTTTATCATTGAGGCTTTTAATTTGGATCAGTAACAACTTTATCTAAAAACAGTTAACACTATAATTTTCTAATTCAAATTTAGCTGATCACCAAATTGTTGTTAATATTTTCACAAGGGGCTATGTCAAGCGCCAAAAATAATATGGTAATCAAGGAACAATGTCAACACAAAGCAAACAACACATATTGAGATGAGCGTAAAACATACACAAAATGGGTAAAAAGATGGGATAATGTAGTAGATGGGAAAATGAAAGGGAATAAACAAAGAGGCAACAGTATCAAAATAATACAGAATTTATTGGGGAAAAGGCTATAAAAACATATGGAAAGTTTAGTAAAAAATCAATGAGAGAATTGGAGAAGCTTCTGAAGGATCTCAATTTTGCAATTGCTAAAATAAAGGATATTGACCGCAAGGTCAAAGCCAAAGTGAAGTCCACCGTCCTCACTAGGGACAAAATTGACAAGGTGTTTGCAAAGGCACTAATGACAAAAATGCCAGACACCCCAGAGAAGATCATCAAGCGTCTTCTTAACATCCAGAAGACAGTGGTTGAGGGCCTCCAGTTCAAGCTGTACAATCTTTCTGCGCTGTCTGTTTGGGTTGACAACCCGGAGATGTATGAACATCTCAAACCTGCCAAGCGTGCCAGGGCAGAGGATACCAAATTGCCTGCGCAATTGATTGCGCCAAGAATGGCCAAGCTGTCTGAGGCTGCGGGCAAGGAAGAGACACAAGAAGGTAGTCTATAAAACAAAATTAATAAATTTTCAAAAAACTTACCTTTTTTCTTAGAAAATGTAGACGGCAAATTCTGCCAAGTCCTGGTCCCCTTTGTCCCGGCTAGCTTTTATGCAAATTATTCCACTCATGTGGCAAAGCATTTGTATATGTCCCCTCCTGTCGTACAGGAGCTGGAGAACAGTATCTACAGGTCCTTTCCAATGTCACGGGAGGTTTTGGCAGAACTTACACATGCTGAGGGGGCATCCAAGTGGGCAGTTACTGCCTACAAGGATGCCCAACTGGTCCACCTGGACCCAGTATCCCTCAGTGGAGTTTACACAGTAAACTCCATTGAGCTTGTTTGGGATGTCCTGGCAACGCTCCCATTCAAGAATGTACAGGAGATGGGCCGGGCTCATGTGGCTGCTTATTTCTGCTTCCCGGTGGAGCACTCTATATCTTACCTGTTGGAGAACTTTGGGCGTGTGCTGGGCAAATTGGCTGAGGCAGACACAACAGCTGTAAAGAAGACCAAGATCCTCCTGGCAGACTTTGGGTTGGCCTGGGGTGCCAACAAGACAGGGCTCCCTGCAGCCATAGAGCTGACCTTTGCAAAGACCAGGCACAATAAGAAGATCAACGCGGTCTATAATAAACTGTGTGAGTTCACAGAAGCCTTTGCAGGGCAAAGGCTTCATCTGGTTGTTTACCTGGGGTTCCTATTCTTTTTGGGATGGGCGCGTCTGTAGAGGACCTGGACGGGGTCCTTCTGGGAATCAACAAGGCCTGGCTTGCACTCAACAGGAAGAAGGTCCCCCTGGATACAACTCAATTGATCATGTGATCCAGGACGCCCTGGTCCTGGCTGGGATATACGGGTTTGTAGCCCCGCCTGAAAAGCTGCTGCTTCACTCCCACCTGACCCTACTGCCTTTCACCAGCAGGAGGGAGTATTTCAATAAGGGTGTATCCACCGTTCACAGTGTTGCGGTGGAGGTTGTGCGCCACCTCCATCGCAGGGTGGGTACATACCAAAGAATCCACTACAGGCGCACACAATAAAAATATGATTCCAATAAATTTTATTACAATATATAGTATTCTAATTATAAAAAAATTTCCAATTTTTATTTAAGCAAACCAGTTTTGCAAAATATATCACAGAAACAGTTTTCATAAAAGCATAAAATTATACGTTAATAAAATAAATTCTAACTTTTACATTTTACATTTAATTTTTTTAAGCTATTTTTATATTTATTTGACCAAAGTGATTTAAATATTTTTGCGTAATCCAGTATTGAGTGTTTGGGATTACCTCAGATGGCATAATAAAACAATATATAATAAAATAAATAAATTACTTACATCTATTGATGGATCTTCTGAATGTGATTGTGGGCGTGGAAACATCTAAATATAAAATGATAATTAATAAATCTTGAATAGTAAATAATAGAATATAAAAAAATTGGACACACTAAGCCTTTAATTCATTGGCTGTTTGGCTAGGCACGCGGGGATAAACAAATCAGCGTGGCCATAGAATTTGGCCACAGTCTCAGCTGGGAGAGTGTGGATCCCGGCCTGCAGCAAATTAAACAGGTCCTCGGTCCCAGTTGGGGTTCCTCGCTTGACAACTTGCTTGAGCCACCCAAAGACTTCCTTGATGGGATTTAGGAAGGGCAAATAAACTGGGAGGAAGAGAAGGCGTAAATTTGCCGTGGCCAATTGCTGGGGGCCCACTGCAATGCTTGTGTCAATCATTGGGAGTTCCTCAAGAATGTCAACCACCTTGTGAAAACCAATGTTGTCCAACACAATCACATTGGTGAAGCCCGGGCTTGTGCGCCTCAGGTGCTCCTGGACCACTTGGAGGAATAACAAGAAGGTACGGCTGTTGTGAGAACCCAATATCATTTGATAAAGATCAACCCCCTTTGGACCAAGGAGAGCCACCATTGAGTAGGCTGTGGCGCGGACTGCAGCACACCAAGCCACCCCATCATTGGAGCCTTTTGGGACATAGCCATACTCATTGCGCATCAACAAGGCAAATGCCACTTTATTAATATAGTAAAATTTGATTGTCCCCTTGGCTTTGAGGGCAGTATACACCTCTGCGTAGTTTTTCTGGATGTCAATATTGGCTGGGCTGTTTCTGTTGTAGGGGGATCCCCCAAGCTTTTTCCAGGAAAAGCGCATTCCCTTGACCAAATGATAATAGAAGGAAATTGAGACCTCAATCCCTAAAGTAGATTTAACCATGGCCTGTATATTTGCCAGTTCAAGATGGCAGTCCCAGGTGATCCACTGGCAGATTGCCCATTTGTACTCCTTGGGCAGCATGGTGGAAACACGCAAGGATCTCTCCGCGGAAAGGGCACGACCAGTATTGATGAATTTTTGGAAGGTCTTGCTGGCATACTTGGGATCCACTCCAACAAGGGCCGCAGCCGCCTTGTAATCACCCAATTCCCGCATTAGCTTAAGCAGGATGATGCCTTTGATGTCGGGGATGCGCTTCTGGGAGGGCTTTTTAGCAGTGGGGATTGACTTGTTGGCATTGGGCACAACACAAGACATAGGTACCTTGGTATAGAAGGCTGTAACCTTTTTTAACACCAGCTGTCCCTCATTGGTTTGATAGAACTTGGGCTCCTTGTCATCCTCCTGATTGCCATCACTGACATAGGGCTTGTAGCTAGTATCAAGTACAGGCTTCACCTTCTCCAGCATGGCTGACGGGACCGACTCTTGCCAGTACACAATGTCAAACACCTATGAAGTTAGTTCTACCTCCTTGTTTCTAACTTTCTTTGTAGTGGTGACCTTGGTTGGCTTCCGGGTCAGCTTTGGGACCCAAGGGTTTATGCTCTGCACCCTAGCAGCTTGTGCTTCTTGAACCGGCTATGTCAGTGCAGCGTCACTATGGAATTCTCCTCTCCTGTCTCCTCCTTGAGTAGGCACTTGGGTTGCACTAACTCTATTCTTTGACCCATGGGGGCAACCACAACCATGGCGCACAACAGGTGTATTGATACTCTGGTATTGTGTTCCTTCCATTTTAAAATTTAATAAAATATTAAATAAATTTCAAATAAGTTACTCCCTAATTTTAATTTTTGCTTTTATCTGAATATGGATATTTAATTAAAGGTTTTCCCACCCAATATCCCAATTATAGATTTTTTATTTCTTAATTAGTTATTTTTGGTTTTACAACGCCCATTTTAGAATACTCAAAAAAATCCACCCATTTTCCTAGATTTTACTGCCAAATTCAAACACCCAACATAATATTTTTAAAATTTATGTTTTTATCTTGTGTCTTATTTTAGAAACCTTGATATCATTCATGATTACAATCCATTGCACACATTGTGTGAGTGATTTTGTTTACGTAGTGAGTTGCTATTGTGTTTTGCTTTTGGTTTGCGTTTTGATATACCTTGCTTGGGTGTATTTTGTCACCAATTCACGTAGTAAACATATGTACACTGAAAGTCAACTCACACCATTTTTTTGTGAATCAATGTATTTCAGATTGTATTTTGAATGATTTTGCTTTGTGTGTGAGCCCTTTGTTGCTGTGTTGACTCATTTTGCCCATTAACGCCAATAAACCCTGTTAACAGAGTGTATATTTTAACCTGAGAGATGGATTTTGTTTAAATCTGAAATCATTCCATTTAAATCTGAGGTATTTTTGGTTGTTGCCATAGCTTTTAAAACTACTGTATGTTTTTTCATAGTAAATTTTCAAAAAAAATGTCAATAGTAAGAATGCCGTCAAACATAATGTCTACAATTTTTGTAATTGACAGTGGGAATTCAGCTTTTTTTTACTAATTTTCACTCATAATGTCAACACTTTTCAGTTCTCACATATAAAACTTTATGTTTTACATAATAAAAACTTCTCATTTTTTGATATGTTGTATTTTTAACTTTTTTCTTCCATATTTTATAATTTTAAAATAAAATTCTTATCTAAATATAATACTTTTGCATATTTTTCTTAACTTTTAATTTTTTATTTAAAACTATAATAAATTAAAAACTATACAAGTATTTTTTAACTTTTAAATGCCAATGAAAACCATCTAAGATTTACTTTTTATATATTATGCTTTTTGAGTTATTTTGTTTTTTACATACATTGCTTTATTTTAAACCCTTTTACTTATTATTTTAGCACAAAAACACCTCTAAGCAGCCCAAAGGAACCAAGCATCCTTCAAAGCCAACCAAACCCATCAAGAAGAAGCCTGTCTCATCAAAGAAGGCCACTCCAAAACCATCTCCAAAGCCCTCAACAAAGCCCTCCCCTGAGCCCTCTCCTGAGAAGAGCCCTTCTCACTCCACTGGGGGAGAAAAATCTGATGGTTCCCTTACAGACCACAGTTTCTATAACTCAGCTTCTGACAAGGAGCCAACCAAGAAGTGGTAGCAAGGCAAAAATACCCCACCCAAGGATAAGTCTCCTGCACATGAGGAGCACCACAATAAGCCCTCTTCTGCTTCCCACCACCACCAAACTCCCCCTTCAAGCTCATCTGGGGATGATACAAAGCCCCACCCCAATTACTTCCCTGGCTTCTGCCATGCTCCTGCTGGCCCCTGGGACCCTCTGTTGGCCCACAACATCTGCAATATTGATGGCAAATTTAAGGTTCCCTCTTCCTTACCTAAGTATTTTCCTATCATGAGTGTAAAGGATGGGCTGGCCATGGTGGCCAATGGTTATAGTTTCTCTTGTATAAACACCAAATGGGGCTTTAAGAGCTGGCACTATACCTGTGAGGACTGCTCTTGCCCAGTGCGGCTCAATACTGAGCACTGGGACTTGGTAAAGACCATCAAGGGTGAACACACTTGTGTGATGCCAAATACCACCATAGCCTGCCTCCTCAAGTGGTGTCTTGTCCAGGTGATGCCCACCTCTAAAGATCTTTCTGCCACCCAGCTGGCTGTGCTTGCTTGCAAGTACCTATCCCCAACCAACTTGAAGAGGGTGACAACCCATACCCAGTTGGTCAAGTTTGTGAGTGATAGGCGTCAAGCCTCAAACCGCATGGCCAAGAGTGCCACCAACATCAAGGACCTTATCCTCACAGATGCCCTCAAGAAGACGAAGGATGGTGAGATGTTCCTGTTCCATGACAATGGGCAGGAAGTGGAGGATAGAATTGTAGCCTATGCCACAACCCAAAACCTGGAGCAGCTGAACACTGCTACCACCTGGCTGTGTGACGGCACATTTGCTACTTGCCCCTCCCTATTCAAGCAGCTTTGGGTCCTTCATGGGCAGTTTAATGACCAGGTTATCCCCCTTGTCTTCTTTCTCCTTCCTGATGCCAAGACTGAAGTCTAAACCAGAGCCTTCAAAATTATCCAGGATGCTTTGAGAATCCTTCCCACCAATCATCTCCCCCTCCCACTCACGCCATAAGGGCAAATCCCTCCTCCACTGAGAAGGATGAGTCAACCCTAGCCGCAGAGCAGCTAGCTCATGTACGCTCACTTGGGCCAAAGGTTATCATAATGGACTTTGAGCAAGCTCAGTTCAGAGCCTTTGAGGCCACCTTCAATGGAGAAGTACAGGGCTGCTTCTTCCTTTTTAGGCAGGCCCTCATCAAGAATCTCAAGAGTGAGAAGGACCTTTTTAAGAAGTATCTTAATGATGGTAAGGGGAAGTGCCTCTTTGCCATCACCCAGTTTGCTGTCTTGGCTTTTGTGCGCCTGGAGCATAATGAGATTGGTTTTGAGGCCCTCCTGGAGGATGCTTACATCAAGAAGCACTCCACCATCTTCAAAGGTTACTTGGATTACTTTGAGCGCCAATGGGTGGGCAAGAAGGTGACTTCCCGGAGAGGTAAGAGCGGGGCCACTGCCCCTTGGAATTGCCAGGGCGCCTGGCTCAAGGGGGAGATGAAGACCACCTCCAGCCTGGAAGTGTGGCACAAGCACCTGAAGGTAAAGTTTGGGTCAAGCCCCAAATATAACAAGTTCTTCCAGAAGCTGCAGGAGGAGCAGGCCTGTAATGTCTCCAAGTTTTGCGGCCGGGCCAACCTGGTGGCCCCCAAGAATCAAAAGTCCAAGGAGCAGGACTACCAGGAGAACGTTCAGAAGGTAGTGAAGAAGAAGTACAAGGTGGCAGAGATCAAGAAGTACCTTGAGGACGTTGCCACTGCTCTTGCTGGTGGCTTTAATTAGCACAATAAACATTGCTTTGCTTTGCCTGTATATTTATTACTTTTAAACTTTTAATTTTTTAATTTATTTATATTTTACTAATCTTTTTAGGTATAAATGGAAAGTTTCAGATACAGTTTTAATGTGGCTTAGTAAGAAATATCTTATATTTTGTTAATTTATCTTCAAGGCATGAGATGATATCAGTAGTGCTTATATAAAGTATAATAAATTAAAATTAGAATTTTTTTATATTTTGTAGTTATTATGATATATAAAATATTTTTATTTTTGGTTCATTGGAATATTAATTTTTATGGGAATAAAAAATAATTTTATAATAAAGAGTGTAATTTACATAGTAAACTGAAAAATATTTGCTAATAACTCCTTATTCTTATTACTTATAGTAATTTTTTATTGCATTTTTAAACTCTCTGGGGTCATTTTAGTATATTATTATTTAAAAGAATATTTTTTATATTAAAAATGTTCAGGATAAAGTGTTTTGTTAATTAAAAAAGTGTTGACATCCAGGAAACAACATTAAGTAAAACCGGGTTGTCACTTTACTATAGTGTCAACATTAAAAGTGTTGACATGGCCACTGTCAATATTATTATTGTCAACATGGGCACTGTTGCCAAATTCAGGGCATTGAGATAGAACCAAAGTTTCAGTTTTGAATGTAGGAGGAACAACTCCAAGATTGGCAGGCATTGGATTAACATTGGGCAGAGGCAACAACAAAGTGCCAATGGCAGGGCCCCATCTTCCTGCAATAATCCAGCTAATAATTAGATTGTAGGGAATGCAGCGCAGCAGGCCAGCTACAGGATGCATTTGAAAATAAAGTTAGACCAATGGATATTTGATTTTATTGAGTAAAATTTTGGGAGGACTCAACTCTTAAGAGTTGAAACAGTGAAAATTATTCAATATATATCAAAATTCAACTAAGAAATACCGCCTGGATCCTGGACTCCTATTCCTTCCTCATTGTTAAGTGAGTATCTAGTAAATTTTACAAAGAACCCTTGATTGGATAACTCCTGATGACCATGCTGATAAATAAGATCATATCAGGTGATCCTCAAATTATATCAATTTATTAATATCAGCTTATGGGGGGAATCAGATTCAACTGGTAAACTGGAGCAGCTGTAACCCATTTTTAATCAACTGTTTAATTCAAGTCTGTTAGATCAGTCAATTTGTTAAAGGTTTTCCAGCTTTTTGAGCCTTCCTAACTGGCCAAATAATCCCTGGAATCATGGAATTTAATGTGACATCTTCAGTTCAAACCATACTTTCATCATACCACAATAGCACCAAGTTGTGGATTAGTGACTACTGTTTACAATAAACTAGGGTATATTTCTAAATAAAGCCTAATCTTATCATTAGTCTGCATAGAACTTGGGGAATGCTGTCTTCCAGAATTCAAATAATGAGCTATAATTAATTCAGCTGTAACAGTGGTAGAAGGGGTTGGTTTGATTTACCATATTCCTATAAGAAAATCCCCTAAGAAAGGACAGAGTGCTGGATGTATGGCTACCCCTACCGGTAAACCTTCTTACCCATTCCTGATGAAGGAATCTAAGAAGGTTATATTGTATACTAAGACCAACTAGTCCTCATCAGCGTCTACAACTGGCTCTGCCTGGGACAACTCAACATAAGTTCCCCCTGACTCATTCTGACCTGTCACAACACATGCTGGACTTACAACCGGAACCCTTCACAGGTGGTGTGGATGGCACCAACATTGTGAGTTGGCGACACTTTGCAGAGACCCAACTCCATATTTTTCAAGTGCCCGAACCCATGTGGGTTGCCATAGCATCAGGGCGCCTTTCTGGACCTGCTGCTATATGGTTCACCACTTGGGTCAGTCAAGAGCTTGAAGATACCTGAGCAGTATTCAGAGACACTTCTAAGTCCTGTTACAGTGAAACCTTTTCATCCATTGTTGCAAGCATATTCCTGCTTACAATCAAAGAAACAGGAAGCAGCCCTGAGCATCTTAATACCTGGTAACAAGCACTTTCTTCTCTCAAAACAGCAGGCTCAACCCACCAATAAGATTCCAATCAAGCGGTTTTGTGATCTGCAACCTGACTTTCCAGTGACCTGTAGTCAAACAAGGAAGTCAACTTGAATTTCAAAATCCAACAACATGAACAGATGATGATCTTTTACGGTGGATACCTTGATTTGGTGCTTGACTCATTATCAGGATCAAGCCACCCCCTTCACTATCTAACCAATCAATCAACACAATCATGTTTCTGTTATTCACAATTCACACTAACTATATAATACTTATCTCACAATAAAGAGCATTATCTAGTTTGTAAATGTTTTCCCCCCTTGTAACTCTTCTAAAACAACATAGTTACAACACTGCCATCCCAGAAGCCATTACCAATAGAAATGCAATGCTCTTCACTCTCATTGTCAATGGTTTAAAGCCCAATATCTGTAAGTGGGTATCTGTGGGGTGTTGCATCTCTATTAGTGATTGCTACAAGGCCACTGTAGAAGCAAATATCCAAGCTATGATGGGCTTCTAGAGATCCAATACTTCACCTCCTCAACCTGGTCTTGCGCTGAGCAGTGCCCAGAGCCAAGTAGAGCACTGCAAGCCCGGCCAGCAGGATAACAGCAACACTTGCCCTTGTTAAGAGCAGCTTTAGTTGGCTCAGGTCAAGGGTACAGAAAACGCCTGGGGGCTGTAGACATGAGAGAATCTGACTCTGCTTGATCCCCATCCCCAATCTCTCCTGGCTAAGGACCCCTGGGGCTGCAACCTGCATAAGATCATAGCCCTAGACGTACTTCAAGCGCGCTTTGTCAAACTTGCCCTCCAGGCCAGCCATCTGCCAATAAAATCCCTTGCTTGGACCATCCCTTTTGCACATGTGAGAAAACCTAAAAGCTCCCAGTAGACACTGGGGCCAACCACACTACGCTGACCAGGAATTTTCTGGCTCCCAACAACTGGACCGTCTACCCAGTTGCTTAAAGGCAGTATGTGTGGCCAACTCCCATAGAGTATCCATCACCCATTGAACGGTACCCTTCTCAGAAATAATGGGAAAAATTCAAGTTAGGCTCTCTGGAATCAGCATGAGTGGGCCAAGCCATGATGTGATTATGGGGTTGGACCGGCAACACTGCAACCTCCCTTACATTGACTGGGACACCTTTGCCATCTCTCTAAGAAGAAACAGTGTTGGCTTTCAGATCTACCCCATTGAGATGAGCAGACCACTCCATGCCAATGCTCTTGTACAGATAACAGATGGAGGATCCTATGGATTCAAAGGGGTTAAGTTGGGTTTAACCAGTGTTCAGGTGAAGTCAATTACTCAGAAAATCTCCCAACCCCCTCTTTCAGCAACCATTGCTGGCTCTACTGAATCCAACTGCCAGGTTCAAGAACGTATCTATAAACCACTGGATCAGCTGCCTCCACCACAAGGCATACATAACGCTATAAAACTACAAGGGAACCGACCAAAGGCACACCCTCTATACTGTCTAAAACCCAAGGAGGACAAATTTTCTGATATCAGCTTGTGGATGCACTAGGCCAGGGATCTATCCAACTGTCCTTATCTCTGTATGGAGCTGTAGCACTCACTGTTACCAAGGAAGACAGATCTTTAATTCTGGTCATGGGTTGCCATGCCTGCAGAAGGATCCCAGTAAAGAATAAGGCCCCTTTCTGGAAACTTTGGTCTCTTGGAACACCTGCAGTGCAGAGATGTTTTGTCAGCCTGATCTTCTGGTGGTGTGAAATTGGGAAAAATTCCTCAGGGGATGGGGCAAGTACTGGCTTCCAAGCACACAATGGGGTGTCTGGGATTGGGTGGGAAGGTTTGGCATACACACATCTGCCTGGGAAATGCTCATCAATGTAAACTTTGCTAGCTTAGTTGACAGGTGCATCTGGTATACCCAATAGGTCATTGTGCTCATCCAGGATCAGGAGACTCCTCTTTAGCACCCCTGGGTCACCCTTAACTCCCTCTGCAGACATCAGTTGAAGGGTGAACTATCCTAATGCAAGCCCCATAGTGAAGGTGACTGGGTCAGGATTAATCATCTCTGCCAAGGGGATTTCCCCCAGTACAGCTACAAAAGAAGCAACCACTGATATGCCCCATCCTACAGGCTATAATTAACTGTGATGCAGGCTTAAATCCAAGATCATTAGCCTTTGGTACCCATGACAGGTGACAGGAGTGGACCAGGGGAAGGTGAGGTCCATGGTTCTGGATGAGCCACCCCTAATCATCACCCTGCTGCTAGCACAATGGGGGGCCAAGGCCTACAACATAGATCTAGAACAGATCTGGGGGCAACCAAGCGCCTAGAGGCCTGCTACACTCAGGTGACCCGGTTACCCCTGAAACCCTGAACAGCAAGACTGAACCCAAAGACTGAACCCAGCAACATTGGGGGCTACCAGGTCATAGCCGTCTATGACAGCTGTACCTATCTGATATGAGATGCCAAAGGGGACATTATAAAGCCCCATCTCAGCCAACCTTGCCCCACCTGATGGACTTGCCCAGAACCGCTATGCTAGCAGTCTCCTGCCCCTACCACAAACACAGATCCTGGTTGAGGATGGCAGGCAGGAGGTAAAAGATGCTGCAGCTGAGATTGTTGCTGCATCTTACAGGGTATCTTGTAGAACCCTGGGGGTGCCCATTTGGCCACCCCAGGATATATTTAACAATGCAACCTTTCCAGGTTGAATGTTGAGGTATGGGAAGTATCCAGGTTGGGAGGGGGTGGATCTTGGATGGGATCTTGGGATAACTCACATGTATCTGAGATATCCCTGGACTCTGCTGGGATGCTATCCCTGGTGGGTGGGTAATGATGGCATGGGGATAGAGTTAAGCTCTGAACAAAGTTACTTGCTGGGTTCAGCTTCTAGGGACAGCATCCAGTAGGTCACAGGGGCTTCTTTATAGCCAAAGATTTGAGGCTCTGAGCTAGCCTTGGGTTGGCCTCTAGGGAAAAATTAAGGGCATGTGCCTTAATTCCCTGGAATGTAAGAAGAGGAATTCCTTTTGGCAGAAAGGAATGGAAAAGGCTTGAAGAATACAAAAGCCAATACAAATGTCAATGATCTGGATGTACAAGTATTCTGGCTACCGCCAACCTACTCAACATCCAGTCATTGCCCAATTTGGTGCCCTTCCAATATACCGTTTGACATATCAAGAATGGCAACCAAGCAAAATCACATGACTTTCCAAGTATCTAGTGGCTTGAACCCATCCCGCACATGACCAACCCCTAGGTTTGATCCAACTATATCTCTGCCACAGCCAAGTCTATATAAGTCTAAAGTAGTATCCAATAAAATATACTTCTCTTCTTTCTTAATTCCATATCTGAAGCTTCCCCAAAAGGTGCTCCTTATCACAAATATGAATAAACTTGTCTTTATTAGGAGAAAAAATTCTTTTTCAATAGTAGACAAGGGTTGTTGATCACTTATTAGGTAGACAGAGTGACCAAGGGGGTCAGGTTGGGTTGAAATCATATTAGGGTCAGTTGAGGGCAGGTATGATATTCCAGAACGGGTGGGCATTGATGTCAACCCGTTTATGGAAGGCAAGGGATTTCCAAAGCCAAAAGCAAAACTGACCAAGTCTTTGCACATACCATTATTTGAAGGCCATATCAAAATAGTATTAATGGCACAATTTCTGACACTACTGGTGTATTTGGATCCCTGAATGCTCTTATTTTGGAATATTTTCTCCAATAATCTAAAGTACTGAGTTGGATCAAGTTCAGTTATGATATGAAAGCTATTTAGATTGGTGGGGGAGGTTAGGTGGTTGAGCTGGGAAGGATCATGGGCTGGGATAGGTGCAAGCGAGCGGGAATGGTAGCATATGGCTATGCTGGCAGGGGTCACTTGGGGTAGGTAAGGTGTGATAAATGATAACTTCAGATGTAGGGCTAGGGCTGAACCTGGAATGGGAATGGTCTAAAGTATGGGTGGGTTAGAATATCCTGGAAGGCATTGCTAGCAGCCTAGGAGTGACATAGAAAGAAGGGATATGGGGAGTTGGGATGGTTATTGACCAGGGAGAACTGGGTTCTATGGTATCAGAAGTGGGTGATAGATGGGGTTCCTGTGATTAAATTGTGATCTTCCCGGGTGGTAGGAAATGCTGCCTCATATATATCAGTATAGAAGATGGGGACCCTGGTATTGATGAAGAGTTGTGTTGCCCTGATGTCAAAGGTGCAGCAAGTATCTTGGTATAATATCAGGAGTAATAGCTAATGTTGTGCCTGGTATGAGATGGTAGCGTTGGGTTCCCTGGGGACCTCTTTTTAGGGTTTATATGTTGTACCTGGCAGGAGATGTTATATTAGGGTTTGTCCTTGAAAACCACTTCCACTTTCTAGTCTGGGACCTACATGATGGAGTGAGGAATGAATTGTGTCCTGATCCAAAAGCTGCAAAAAAATCAACATATGGGGTTGGGAACTTATAAAGAATATGATGGAATCGGGGGTGATGACTTTGCATTACACAGTTGCTGTTCCAACCCTAACGTTTAGTGGATCATCGGCCAGATGTAGCGCTAGCGGTGACATGGTGGGGGATGGATAGGGAACGTTTAGTTTACATAGGTATTTAGGTATGGTTATTTATTCAAGGGATAGCTAATCTGATGACGGGAGCGAGGGAGAGGTAAGGTATCGGAGGTGGAAGGCGATGTCAATTTGGTGGCGGGTTAGAAAGTAGTCTATTAGGTTCAAGTACGGGTTGACGTAGGGGTTCGGGTGGGTTGGGTTGGTCGTGCAAGCGATAGCCTGGCGCCCCTGGGCCAGGGCCTTGACGAGGTGGCCGTTATGGCCAAACGTCTTCTTGAACACCTTGGCGTGGGCGATTATGTAGGCGATGGCGGGGACGAGGATCTTTATGGCGTCCATCCCGAACGGGAACGGCGCCAACGTCGAAACTAACTCAATGGTTTGGATCGCCACGTTCAGGCCTTTCTGCGAGAAGGCACTGATCTTGGGGGCGAGGGGAGTGAGTGACAGGTGCGAGAGGAGGTTGTGGGGGATGTAGGAGGATAGCTTGGTAATCTCGATATGGTCAGTGTTGTAGCGTAGCTTGAGCGCCAACCGGCATCGCCGCAGCACGGCCGTGTGCGAGCTGGGCGGAGCGGATAGCTGCGATAGCGCGTTCCAGCCCCACATGAAGTTTTCTTGCAAGCGTTTCAGATGGGTGGTGAGTTTCGTTGCAAACCATGTGGCGCGCATCTTTCTTTTGATGGCAAGCGTGTAGTCTCGGTTGGCGTTGAGGACAATCGTGAAGGAGTGGTAGTTTGTTTGGCTTGTGATGAAATGGATCTTGTCGTCTATAGTTGCAAAATGATTGGCTGCTGAAGAAAGGAAGTTTGGTTTCAGATGACTGCGGCTTTCTGAAATCCAGACAAACCTGTACCATGAAATCGACTGACCTACACTTAGACTGTAGGATCCAAAGTTTGTCAAATTAAGTACAAGGGTGCGCTCAAGCCAATGATGGGAATACATTGGTGTTTGGTGTAATCCAAGAAGAGCAACAAGTCGGTTAATGACGAGGAATGTCTTATAACGAGCTGCGTCTATCCAAGACACCTGTACGCCAAACTGGGCCAGAAGAAGACATTGGAGAGAGTCGAGTGTGTTGGGGAGGTGTGTGAGGTCTTGAAGAGTGAGGTTGTTTGTGAAGATTGCAGTGCGTACCAAGTCTGTCTGTGGCATACGTTCCAAGCCAATTTGAACGACAAGCTTCTTCAAAGTGTGAGAGCGTGGACGGGAGTGGAATCCTTCTTCGGAGAAAAGAGGGAAGAAGGGATTAAAAAGATGGAAAAACGTCTTAGTTGCCATATCCAATGTATCTTCAATTCCGTTGTACACAACATGCAAGGACTTCCTTGCCTCCGAAAAGTGTAAAGGGGCCTGGGTGATGTATGAACTTAGCTGCAATATCTCTTTGGTGTCGGTTGGCTTGGGCAGTAGCAGGACTAGCGGTAGTAGATATCCCTGTAGCCTTAGGCGAGATATTGGGGGCAGTGGGCATAAGGAAATTACTTGAGCCCATGTGGTTGCTTCTGGGGTCTTTTTTTGTAGCTTCCAGCCTGCCCTGGACAAACAGTGCACTACCCTGTTATCGCAGTTTGTTCGATTGCGGGTACAGGGCTTGTCCATCCTTAGGCATCGCTGGCAAGAGGGTAGTCTCCGATCGCACTTGACATGAGAGGAGCTGCATTGGTCACAGATTGTCTTTATTCGGAAAGACTCAACAAAAATGTGTGTTCCTTTGCGATAAAGCTCCATGCAGACTGGGCTTGTCAATGGCTCCTTATAAGTGAGTGGTTTCTTGAATGATATTTTGGCGGAATTTTGGATTTACTTGGTAGATCGTATTTGGTAAGTGGGGCTGTAGTCAACAGCAATTGTATTTAGTAGGCAGCTTGAACCCTTAGTTGGTTTAGTTTAGAGTTTATATTAGGGTGATGGATCGCTGATATAATCTTTAAGCGTATTTTTCCTGGGATTCGTTCCATTCCTGGCGTGTGGTTAAAATGCACCCATCCCAAGCCGAATGGGAAGAGATGGAAGCGTGTCAGTTAAAACATACCAGGATTGGATCTGGCAATAAACAAAGCATGGCTACATCACGTTCCCCTCTTCACTTGTTTTCTCACTTTCCTCAATAACAATTCGGAACATCAACCTTTAAAACAAAAGCCGATTTCCACCACAAGAATCTTTAAAATATAAAAATACAAAGTCAGGAGTATTCCTTGTTGATGTCAAGTTTTCTAGCACCCAACTCAAAAACTATATACATTTATTTTTAGGGAATCCTGCTTTGCGCTGTTATGTGGGAACAGAGTTAACTTTAACCGCCGCCAGGATCAAACATCCCTTTTTAGTTGTATGCTAGCAACTTTTGGACAAGGACCAAAATTTATTGCCCTGAAATATATTGTATGAATATATAGAAATCTCATCCCGTTTGTATTAAACTAGTCTCGATAAGCAGCGATAAAAATGAATTAAATCATTGGATTAGTAAACAATTCTCATTTAAGGATCCCGCCAGATGTGATTAAAATTGTCTGGCTAAAAATCTATAGCGGAAACATTTAGCGGCTAGAATCATTATAAATGCAATTGATACTACCAATGTTTAAGATGGCTTACCAAGGGAAACCTCGGCCTGGGTAAACGATACTTCCATCGCCTTACTAGTTACAGCTAACTCCTTAAAGACAGATTGATGTTTATCACGGGTACTTGTATCGATTTTCATGTGCTCAATACCTGCTCCAGAAGCCAACTCTCCACGACAGATTTGGAATGGATTCCAGCGTTGAATACGCTAGCTTTTATATACCCCATTCACTTGATTGAAACCTTCATATAAAAATCAACTTGAAAATTATATAGCATTTACCCTGGCAGTGAGAACAATTTAAACTCCATACGCAACCCCTACCATCGACAACTCTTCACCTGGTTGCAACCCCACGAGCCTAGCACAACCGGTAAATTCCAAACCAAGCATGGATTCCGACCAGCAGCACATTGCTACACCCTAACCGCTGCTGCTCACGTCAAACCTGAGCTCAAACGTTAAAGGACGCTTACCGAAGCTGAGATCGCGGCATCTCCAACCATAACCATCAGAAACATGCACCGTTCAGTTTAATTCTACCGTGTTAGGAGCTACCGAATCACCCGCCCTATCAGATATGGGCAAGGGATGTACCGCAATCGTCGCAGCAAGGTTAACCGCTGGCTCCAAGCCGATATCTCCAATACAACCAGCCCAATTCCTGCAAACCTCTTAGTTTATCTATCGCTAGAAAGGGTTGGAATAGAAATTCAACCACACTCCATACTTTTTAGGGAACATTCAAATATGATATTTTTGTAATAGGAAATGGCCTGCAACCCCCAATATAGCTCACCCCAGTACACCTGAAAGGCCAACCTTGACATACCAGACCGGCTAAACCAGACACCAGAAAGCCAAACTTTCGGGAAATTATAAATCCTAATAAAATACAAAAACCAAAAATATCCATATTGAACCCATTGCATTCAAAATTTAAACTACCATAGCATCAAACCACCTTTATAATTATTAAACTATACCGAAAAGACTATATACCTAAACAAGTAAAGGATTTGGTTCTACTGTAAATTCAGAACCTAAATGTATAATTACGGGATTGTCAAATCCTTGGTGCAAATTTCAAATCACTTTTGTGAGCAACTCAGCTGAGTGAAAATTAAAATATTTAATAAAATCAATCATTTTATTTGACTTTTTTTGGTTTATTTAAATTGGCAAATTTTGAATCCCTTGAGCAGATAGCTCAACTAACAAAAGACAAAACACAACAAGCAAATGCAGGATACAGTAGTTTTAAAACCTATGGGATGAGCAAAAATAGTTCAGATTTAAACAAAATGAACTCAGATTTAAACAGAAATAGCTAATCTGTAAACAAAATTGAAATCAACCCAGATATATTGAAAATTAATTTTTCTCATTGAGTTATAATTTTGTTTAAAGATTAGCTATTTTCATTTAAATCTGAGTTCATTTTGTTTAAATCTGAACTATTTTTGCTTGTCCCATAGGTTTTAAAACTACTGTACATGAATCATAAATGCGGGATTCTAATGTATGATTTGGTATTTCCTTTAAGTCTAACAAATCATAGACAACATGGAAAAATTAACAAATCTGAAATTGCGGGATTGTCAAATCCAAGAACCAGATTTCAAATCAAAAATGAGGTGAATTTGAAATAAATATAATTTATGGGCATCTCAAACAGGAAGTCAAAGGATCTAGAGTGGATTTGTGCTAATTCTTTTAGGAATCATAGGCATTCTCAAAAATCACTCTATTCTATTTTAGGACGGCTAAAATTTAGATACTTGATTACAGTAGATTTCAGAAAACGCTAATAATAAAATAGAATTATATATTACAATATATTTTTATCAAGTTGCCTTTTCCTTGGTGTGTTGATAGTTCATTTGCTGTTGATAATGTACCTTAATTTAATTGAATAGTTTCACCTCCGGTTACCAAGGCAATAGAAAATCAAGCCACCTCTGCAACTACAGCTGGTCTTGCAGAGGCAACTTGATTTCCTATTGCCAAGGCTACTGGAGGTGAAACTATTCAATTAAATTAAGGTACATTATCAACAGAAAATGAACTATCAACACATCAAGGAAAAGGCAACTTGATAAAAATATATTGTAATATAGAAATCTATTTTATTATTAGCGTTTTCTGAAATCTACTGTAATCAAGCATCCTTAATAGCAATCTATTAACACATAGTGTAGTAATCCAGTGATGTTTCACTTTGAAGCTTTTCTTTCCCACCTCTCCTTCTTCCTTGAATTTTTTAAAAGTTTTGTTAGCCCCTGGCTACGCTGGGGTCCAAAAAATGTTCAAAAAATTTCTGCATCATCAGGCGGGTGGCTCATATATCATTATATGGTTTTGTGGTTGCTATATTAGTTACTTAGAATGCAGAATATTTCATCATTTTCAGTTTAGACAGTTTTACATTTCACTTAATTTCATATCTAGACATGGCTATCAAGATTGAATTTTCCATTTGATTTTATATAGAGTGGAGCTTCCTGATTTAGACTGATTTGTCCTTGTTTCTTACTGTTAATTCAATTTGGATTCCAGTTCCCGTAATTAATATTTGAGTTTACTAGTGGCATTCAAAAGTGATTTGAAATTTGGTTCTTGGATTTGACAATCCCACAATTCCAAAAAACATAGTAAACTCAAAAAAGCTGGTTGATGGATTTGAACCCTTCAAATCTGATTCCAGTTAATTCATTTTTTCCATTGAAAATATGCAGTTTGACTTGAAATTTGCAAAGTTATATGTGTTCCCGCATTTTTAAAAATTCAAATAAAAATACAAAAAATTCAATTCAATAAAAAGGCCATCCTGCTAAAGTGATTCAAAATTTGACCAAGGATTTGAAATCCCGCATTTTTATGTTTAGGTTCTGAATTTACAGTAATATCTATACAGTACTAAATAGCCCTACAACGGTAGCAAAACTACAGGGTCAACCCTAAGGCAAGATCCCAACTCAGAGATCCCCTGTAACTTGGCTCAGTCATATACACAGCACAACCCATTTCCTAGGGACAATACCATATATCAGGATCCCTGTCTACCCCAGAAAGCCACATCAAATACCAACAAAACTGTCTAATCCAAACTAGATCCACTAGTTAGCCCAATTTTATTTCCGTCATTTATGTAACTTTGCTAAAATAGCAAAGCTGCAACATTGGTGATGGTAGATATGTTCTCCATCTTACCATTGTATTGGAAAAGTTCCCTTTCTCACTCTGCACAGAACACAACAGACAAATACATGCAAGCATCATTAAAAGTAACCTTAGGCTGAATGTCACATACCTTGATCTTTATCATCCCTGAAGCACATGCTGAATATTAAGTAACAAGCTGTACCCTGGCTAATTCAACACCCTTTCAGTGCAAGGATTACTACAGGTACCCATGATAACCTCTCAGCAACAAAAGGGACCTCAACATAATCAAGTACCAACACCTATAGCCTACCATTTATATAGTGCAGCATTGAGAGATTCACCTAATCACCAGTGCTACCCCTAGATGCAGCCCACCCAAAACAAGCTTCAGATGAACACCCTGGATGCTTTTGTGTTACTGAGGCTGGTATTAAACCTGCCCATTCCACTCAAGCCTAGGTGCTCAGGGTATTTAGGAGCCAAATATAAACCTTGAGAAAGCTTTAAATAAGATCTCCTGGACCACCCTTTATCAATAGATACCACCACCTCAACTTTCAGGGAAGCCAAACCCCATGTACAACCCAGGAGATTTAAGGACCTTGCCCAAGTGTGAATGGCCTGCAAGGTGATGGGATACTGGGGAATAATACAGGCTTTTCACACTTGCCCAAGTCATCTTTATTAAGGGATCTCTCTAGCTGAGTCTATCCATGCCCTGCCATGACACTATTTCTCTAGCATACTTCAAGCAATAAAGGTCCAATACATCTAAAGATCCTTATTGTTTATCAATCATTAAGGCCTTCTATCCCTTGGTATAGCAACTTTAGCGGGATGGACTACTAGGAAGCCCACTACCAGCTATATAAAACCCTTTATTGGTCCGTACCCAAGCAGCTTGAGTAACCTCATCATAATCCAGGAGTGCAAACCAAGAACCATGATCAAAGGACCTGGAAGCTTGATCCCACCAATAACCCCCTGATTAAATCCAGGATCTTGGGGAGTGAACTGTAGGTAAACCTACCAAAGAATCCAAGTCACCCCAATAAAGCTTCCAACCCAAAGGTGGCTAAGCCACCACTGTTCAAGCCAAGGGGTAATCAGGTCAATAACCCCTACCCACCCCTGTTTATGATCTACTGCCTTCTAGGATCCTTTA
The DNA here is from genome assembly GCA_014839935.2 of Entomophthora muscae. Taxonomy (NCBI): domain Eukaryota; kingdom Fungi; phylum Entomophthoromycota; class Entomophthoromycetes; order Entomophthorales; family Entomophthoraceae; genus Entomophthora; species Entomophthora muscae. The sequence continues at coordinate 216,169 of QTSX02003626.1, forward strand.
AAGCTACTACCCATAGATGTAAATAAGGCTCCTGAGCACCACTACCTTGGGCTTGATGGGATAGATGTGGATTGGGTAGGGTGGCAGCTGGATGGATTAAAGCTCAGCGGGTGGATCTGGATGGGGGCCAGTCCAGTGGGAAAGATCAAGGATGCAGCAACACCTTTACTGAGCAAGGGGAGGTATCCTACAGAAAAAGGCGGCCACCAGGGGACAAAGTGGCAGTGTGACGCAGATCTGGGCCCCAATAGCTTACCTGGAGAGGTTATCTGGAGCCAGCCTTGCTCCTGATAAGGAAGTGATGTCCGGTATCTCAACCTTCAAGGAAATACCAGCAGATACAGCTTGGGCCACCCATCAAGCACCCCAAGTTCACTCCAAGGTGCCCTTCTGGGCGATTTGACAACCCCTGGTGGCCACATCTCCTCCCCCATACTGTCCTGACCAGGGCTTGGATCAGTGGCTTGCCCAGGAAACTTCTGGCAGAGCGTCACTGAGTGGGGATGGCCCAAAGGGCGCAATCATCTGTGGGGGAGCTCCTTGGCTCTCCCTCAGGTATCTTTGGGTTAGTAAGTGGGTCTTTAATATACTGCCACAACCCTGTATGGGCCAAGGCATGGGGTTGAGGTTGGCTGGCAGGATCAAACATATAGATGGGTCCCTGGCAGGGTGGCCAGCTTAAAAGTGTTTGGTTGCCCCATTTGTCCCCCTAAACAGATTTACAGCTCTGGCATGCCCACTGGCTTGGTTATGGTATAGAGCTGGCACCACCCTTTATAAGCATCTGTCATACAGTACAACAGTCTGCATAGCTATGGCACTAGCAGAAATACCTCTGATTTAAGCAGACTCCAGGTATTAAAAGAAAATATGCCCTGGGTTAACAGGGACTTTGAGCGCTAATAGATGGAATGGCTCAGCATGGTACAGCACCCTGAAGCTTGTATCACAAATCAAGATATATGAAATGCTGTGCAGAACACATGGACCCCTGAACGGGATGGTCTGAGCTGACCTTCAGGGTACATATGTCTACTATGTAAATTGGTGACAAGTTACACTGCAGTAAACCCAACTTTGCAGGTACTGCTGATTAGAGTTGGATATAGTTTGGCTCAAGCTGGGGGATGTGAAATGGCGGGCTTAGCTTCCGAACAGAATTGCTAAGTCTCCCCAGATTTGGATTGGAGTTGATGAGATAGTTATCAAGCCTCTACCAGCAGTGTGCCACATGGGTGTCTCCATTAAGTATTATAAAGATCAGACCCTTGGCATTTACAGCCATCCCCCATTCAAAATTGATCCGAGATTATCTTTATTCTGCTTCAGCAACTTTTTAAGCTTCAAGCGCAAGCCTCCTGCCGTCCCAGAAGACTCTTATTTTACATCATCCAAAAAACAAGGGCAAAAAGTAATGCATTTTACCTGTTTACAACACTCAGGTTGTCAACTCCTGCTTAGATTGAAATGCAAGCTATTTTTTTATAAAGACCTACCACCAAGCTCTCTCCCATTTCAAAATAAAAGTGTGCAGCTTGACAATGATGGTGCTCTCTACAGGGGCGCTAAGCCCCTCTCTCATGCCATGTACCACTAGCTTCATCAATCCTGCTTGTCTCTTCTCTCCTGAATGCGCCTCACCAACCATAGCCAGTCTGCCCCTTGAGGAGGACATTACAGGTGCACTTGTGTTGTAACTATGCTGTCCTAGCAAAGTTACAAGGGGGGAAATGTTTGGAAACTAGATAATATTCTTTATTGAGAGATAAGTATTATATAGTCATTGTGAATTGTGGATAGTAGGAACATGATAGTATTGATCACACAGTGGGATGATGAAGGGGGTGGCCTGATCCTTGTAATGAGTTAAGCACCAAAACAAGGTATCCACTGTAGGGAATCAGCTTCTGTTCATGTTTTTGTATTTGGAAATACAAGTCAACTTCCTAGCTTGGCTTCAAGTGACTAGATAATTGTATTGCGGGTCACAAACCTGCTTATATGGACCCTTGCTGGCAGGTTGAGCCTGCTGTTTTGACACCTGGAATCCCCAAGGCTATTGAAAAACTACAGAACCACTGGTGGTTCTTCTCTCCCTTGGTGCCCCCAATTGTTATCTCATCTAAAATGCTGCCCCAAACCTTGATAGAGGACATCTCCCACTGCTGGAAGTCCCCCTGGCGTGAAATTTAATGTTTTAATACAGTAGTTTTAAAAGCTATGGAAACAACCAAAAATACCTCAGATTTAAACAAAATGATTTCAGATTTAAGCAAATTCCAACTGTCAGGTTAAAATATACACTCTGTTAACAGGGATTTTTGGCGTTAATGGTCAAAATGGACAACACAGCAACAAATTTCTCACGCGCCAAAAAAAACCATTCAAAATACAAAATAAAATACATGGATTCAGAAACAAAATGGTGTGAGCTGACCTTCAGGGTACTCATTTTTACTATGTAAATTGGTGGCAAAATACACCCAAGCACAGTGAGTCAAAACCCAACCCCAAAACAAAACACAATACCAACTCAATATGTAAACAAACCCACTCAATTGTTGTGTGAAATGGATTGTAATCAAGACTTATACCAAGTCATCTAAAATAAGGCAAACAATCTGAAACAATTTTTTTAAAAATATTGTGTTGGGTGCTTAATTTGCCATAAAATCTGGGAAAAAGGGCAGAAATTATTTCAGGTATTCTAAAAGAGCGTTGCAAAACCAAAAACAATTAATTAAGAAATAAAAAATATATAATCCAGATATTGGATGGGTAAAACTCTAATTAAATATCTATATTCAGATAAAAAGCAAAAATTAAAATTAGGGAGTAACTTAATTGATATTTATTTAATATTTATTAAATTCTTAAAATGAAAGGAGCATAACAACAGAGTATTAATGCACCTGTTATGCACTGTGGTTGCAGTTGCCCTGAGGGTCAAAGAACAGAGTTAGTGCAACACAAGTGCCTACTCAATAAGGGGATAGGAGAGGAGAGTTTGATAATGACGCTGCACTGACACAGTCAGTTCAAGGAACACAAGCTGCTAGGGTGCAGAGCATAAACCCTTGGGTCCCCAAGCTGACCCAGAAGCCCACCAAGGTTACCACTACCAAAACAGTTAGAAACAAGGAGGTAGAACTTACTTTATATGTGTTTGACGTTAAGTACTGGCAAGAGTTGGTCCCGTCAGCCATGCTGGAGAAGATGAAGCCTGTGCTTGACATCAGCTCTGAGCCTTACGTCAGTGATGGCAACCAAGAAGACAATGACAAGCCCAAGTTCTATCAAATCAATGAGGGACAGCTGGTGTTAAAGAAGGTTGAAGCCTTCTATACTAAGGTGCCTATGCCTTGCAAGCCAGTCTCTAATCAGAATCTAGATTCACCAACTCCCACAAAGCCTGCTCAAAAGCACATCCCTGATATCAAATGCATCATCCTGCTAAAGCTAATGCAGGAATCTGGTGATTAAAAGGCAGACGCAGATCTTGTTGGGGTGGATCCCAAGTACGCCTCCAAGACCTTCAACAAATTCATCAATGATGGCTGAGTCCTTGCCGCGGAGAAATCCTTGCGCGTTTCCACCATGCTCACCAAGGAGCACAAATGGGCAATCTGCCAGTGGATAACCCAGGACTGCCATCTTAAACTGGCAAATATACAGGCAATAGTAAAGTCCACTTTTGGGGTTGAGGCCTTGATTTCCTTTTACTACCATCTGGTCAAGGAAATGCACTCTTCCTGGAAAAAGCTTGGGGTATCCCCATACAATTGTAATAGCCCAGCCAATGTTGAGACCCAAAAAAAACGCAGAGGCGTACATTTCCCTCAAAGCCAAGGGGACGGTCAAATTTTACTATGTTGACAAATTGGCATTTGCCTTGTTTATGCGCAATGCATATGGATACGTCCCCAAAGGCTCAAATGACAGGGTATCTTGGTGTGCTGCAGTCCGCGCTACAGCCTACTTGATGGTGGCTCTCCTCAGTCCAAAGGGGGTCAAGCTCTACCAAATGATATTGGGTTTGCATAGCAGCAGGACCTTTCTATCATTTCTCCGATTGGTCCAGGAGCACCTGAGGCGCATGAGCCCTAGCTTCACTAATGTCATTGTGTTGGACAACATTGGTCTCCACAAGGTGGCTGACATTCTTGAGGAATTCCCAATGATTGATACAAGCATTGCAGTGGGCCCCCAGCAATTAGCCATGGCAAATTTACACCTTCTCTTCCTCCCAGCATAATTGCCCTTCCTAAATCCCATTGAGGAAGTCTTTGGGTGGCTCAAGCAAGTTGTCAAGCAAGGAACCCCAACTGGGACTTAGGACCTCTTTAATTTGCTGCAGGCCGGGATCCACACCCTCCCAGCTGAGACCGTGGCCAAATTCTATGGCCACAATGATTTTTTCATCCCCGCGTGCCTTGTGCAACAGCCAATCAATTAAAGGATTAATGTGTCTGGCTTTTTTTATATTCTCTAATTTAATATTTAAGATTTGTTAATTATCATTTTATATTAAATAGTTTCCAAGCCCGCAATCACATTCAGTGGGACCATCAATGAAGGTTTGTAATTTATTTATTTTATATTAAATTATTTTATTATGGCCTCTGTTGGAAGTCCAAACACTTGATACTGGATTAAGCATATGTATTTATATCACTCTTTTAAAATAAATATAAAAATTAAATTTAAAAATAAATAAATATAAAGTGCTCAAGTTAGAAGTGAATTTTATTAACATATATTATTATGCTTTTATGAAGACCTTCTCCAGGATTTTTTTGCAAAAAATTGTAGCTAAAATAATAGTTAGAAAATTAATTATTTTAAAACGTAAAATTTAAAAGTGTATAATTATTGAGGAAAGAGATTTTTATTGTGGGCGCCTATAGTGGGTTCTTCTGTATGTACCCACCTGGCAATGGAGGTGGCACACAACCTCCACTGCCACACTGTATACGGTGGATACAACCTAATTAAAGTATTCTCAGCAACTTGTAAAAGGCAGTAGGGTCAGGTAGAAGTTCAAGAGCAGCTTTTCTGGAAGGGCTGCAAACCCATAAATTACAGCCAGGACCAGGGCGTTATGAATCACATGGTCAACCAAGTTGTAGCCCAGGGGAGCCTTCTTTCCGTCCAGGGAGAGCCTGGCTGTGTCAATCCCAAGAAGGAACCCGTCCAGGTCCTCTAAGCTAGTGCCTATCCTGAAGAAGAAAAGACATCCCAGGTAAACCACAAGATGAAGCCTTTGCTGTCAGGAATATTCCTGACACTTATAGTTGTGTAACCAACAAACTGTCACCTGCCATCAACGTGAAGGTGCCTGCCACCACCAAACAGATGTCCGCCACCAACATGCAGTCATCCACCACCACCAAGCAGATACACCGCAACCATGAAGAAGCCTGCCACAACCAAGCCATAACCCACTGTCACGTGAAGGTGCCCACTGCCACTGTGCAGGTCCCTGCCGCCATCAAGCAGATACATGCACCACCACACAGGAGCCTGCCACAGCCCAGCTGTTGCCTACTGTCAATGCGCAGGTGCCCGCTGCCACCAAGCAGATGTCTGCTGCCACTGTGCAGGCCCCCACCACAGCCAAGCAGATGCACGCTGCTACTGTGCAGGCCCCCACTGCAGCCAAGCAGATGCACGCTGCCACCAAGCAGAAGCCCACCACCACTAAGCCTTTGCCCACTGCCAACGTGCAGATGCTCACTGCCATTGAGCAGATGTACACAGCCACTGGGTAAGCGCCCACCACTCTTGCCAACCCCACCTGCAAGCCATCTGTAAAACAGGCACTCATGAGCCAGCCTTCCACCTGCCAGCTACCTACCCGCCTTTGCCCTCCAATGCCAGCAGGCACCCGCTGCCACCAAGCAGATGTCCACCGCCACTGCGCAGGCACTGCCGCCTCCATGCAGAAGCCTGTCACAACCAAGCTGTTGCCCGCCGTCAACGTGCAGGCACCCGCCGCCACCAAGCAGACGTCTGCCGCCACTGTGCAGGCCCCTGCCGCTGCCAAGCAGATACACACCACCACCACCAAGCTGTTGCCCGCTGCCAACACACAGACACTTACCATCATTAAGCAGATACCCACCACCACTGCACAGGTGCCCACCACTCTTGCCAGCCCCACCTGCAAGCCACCCTCAAACCAGGCACCCATGGGCCAGCCTTTGCCCTCCCATGCCAGCAGGCCAGTCCCCATCCACTCCTTTGGGAAATAGCCAGATTGGGAAATCAGGAAAGGCAATTTCCCCAAAGCCAAACTTGGGAGGAACTGCTGCCAAATTTGGGAGCCTACCAAATGGGGAATGTACTGACAAGCTATCCAACAATGGAAATCATGCACCAAATTTAGTAAATGAATTTGGATGCATGAAGAAGACCAAACTTGCACTATGCCAATGCAAACTTGGATCCAGCCAAACCTTCTCAATTGCCAGCCACCCAAGCCAAACCAGAAAAGGGAATAACAGATGCAACTCAGACTCTTGGTTCCCTAATGCTATGCCTTTCAATAATCATGTCTTGTAGGTCCACTAGTATAAATAAATACAAAGCCCTCAATGATAGTTTGTGCTATCATTGAGTGCATATTCTACTTGTCAGGATTGACAATTTTCCCCCTCTGGAACCCCAGGCCCAAGAGCTGGAATCAAACCCTGAACCTGGATCCCCCCAGGCCACCGGGCCTATGGACTGCAGGACCGCTGACTGCATTTTTCTGGGATCAAACCCCTGCAAGCTGATGCCAAAAATGATGACCCATGCAGTGAAACAGATCAAGCCAAGGGTTTTATTGCACCAAGTGGAATGTCAATTACAGCACCTAATGGAGGTACCAAAGCAACAACTATTAGCTTCATGAGTTTGAAGTCTACACCAGCAACCAATCAGGAGACAACCCAGGAAAGAGGCACAGGCCTGTAACCCAGCCCCATGACCACAATGCTAAAGCAAGATAATCAGGTAGCCAAATTGAGATTCTTGACCAATGAAAGATCTCTGGGCCAAGTGCCATCTTGCTCCCTTTAGACCCAAGTACCCAATTCCCCTGGCCCTGCCTTTCCCAATGCCCTGATGAACCCCCCATGGAAAATTTTAAGTTTTGAGGTGGGATGCTATATAGACCAAAGGACCCCACGCTCCAAACTTATTGCCATTTTTTAATAAAAGTTATGTTACTTTGGCTTATACAGTTATTGCCATATTTTGTATTTGCTGTCTATCAATTCAGTTCAAGATCTCCCGGCCCTCCTGCCCCACTGCCCACAGTTTTTTGTCCACCTGGTCCACCCTTTGGGCCTGTTCACTCCACTGATTATCCCTTGAAGCCCAAGTACAAGGATTATATACCAGAGAAAATCCTCAAACTTGACCTGCTAGCCCACATCCAATCCGCTATTAGATACAACTGCCAAGGCCTGTGGATATTCTCTACACTAAAACTATTTAGAGGAAAATTCAATTATCTCCCGGCCTACAATATCTACATGGAACCGCCCGTAACACCCAAACCAATGCCAGCCTCTTCACCCAACCTTCCAATTAATCATACCAGCAAGCTTTTTGGAATAGTGTACATCACCCTCACAGGGGTGGTGGACACCATCATACTGGCCGCCAGCCCGCGGTCTTGGGTGGGGAAGTCTGCTTCCTACCTTCTAAAGTTAGCTCCTCTCTTTTGGTGGGCTCTGCCCGCAAAAACCCTGGCCCAAGTTACCCCCAAAAAAAAAACGGCGGGCCTGCTGCCTAAGACTGGATCCCTGACATTATGGCAATCTTTATAAAACCTGGTACCCTGAGCCCCAAGATGTTGTTATTTCTTGGGGCATCTTGTATGCTTTTGCTATTGATAATCACTTATTACACCTATAAGATGACCACAAACCTGATCTTTTCCATGTGGAAGAATATAAACCTGATTGACCCAAAAAGAATCAACACTGCCAACCCCAAACACCAACCCCCAACAGAACAGGGATGACCCCCAGAAAGCTCCAAACTCACTACAGCAAAGGACTCTGCTTCCACTGTCACAAGACGGGTCACTTGACCAGAGCCTGCCCTAAGAAGAACACTGCCCTAACCTCACTGGTTAAAATAAACACTTCTTCCCAGTCTTACAAATTCATCCAAGTGACTGTAGAAGTAGCAGATAACAAGTACAAGATTGAAGCCTTTATTGATACAGGGGCGGATGAAAGTTTTATTGACGCCAGCCTAGCAGAGGAATTAGGCTTGACAGCCTCAGAGCGCAGTCTTCAAGTAATCATGGGAAACAGCTCCTTGGACACTGGCTATTAGTGTGAAAAAGAACTCCTGTTGACCATTGGACACAATGTATACCCGTCATCCCTGATCCTCTTGACATGACTGCCCCATCCCCTTATACTGGGAAACTCCTGGTCCGACAAACATGGCCTAATCCTGAACTACCGCAAGAAAACCACCACATTGGGCCAATCAAAATCCTGTGACACTGTTCCTTTTTGCATGAGCCAGGACCAACCCCCTACCATCAAACTCTTGGCTATGAAGATAGAACCTAGTGTTGGAATACTGCCTAACCCCCTATAGAGATGGAACCATGTGTTTAGTGAAGAAGCAGCCACCAAACTACCCAGTCATTCAATCTACAACCACACCATAGACCTGCTGCCAGGGACTCAATTGCACCACATCCCCATCTACAGCTGTAACCACCGCAACCAAGTGGCCTTGAAAGCATACCTTGAAGATATGACAAACAAAGGGTTCATCCCAGTGTCAAAAGCCCCTGCTTGTTGCCCATGCTGTTTGTAGGAAAAAAAGATGGTGGGATGAGTCCGTGCGTGAATTACCAGAACCTGAACAACATCACAGTGAAGAACTGTTACCCTATCCCCAATGCCAACAACCTCTGTGATATACTGACTGGAGCCCAGGTGTACTCAAAAATTGACCTCTGAAATATTTTTAATCAAATCCAAATCAAGGAAGGGGACAAGTACAAGACGGCCTTCAAAGCCCAATATGGGCTGTACAAGTACCTTGTGATGCCCTTTGGCCTCTGCAACACCCCCAGCACCTTTCAAAGGATGATCAACACCGTCCTAGGAGAATACCTTGACCGTTTCTGTGTGGCATATCTGGACAATATCCTCATCTACAGCAAGTCTCACAAGGAACACCTGCACCATCTGGACCTCATATTAGAGAAACTCTCCCAAGCCAATTTACACGCTAAGCTCAAGAAGTGTGAATTCTTTCAGTCTGAGGTTGAATTCCTAGGATACATAGTGAAGATTGGTGGCTTTGTCATAGCACAAGACAAAGTAGAAGTAATAATGTTTTGGCCGGTGCCCAAAAGCAGAAAGGATGTGAGAAGTTTCTTGGGCCTGGCAAACTATTGCAGAGATTTCATCAAATTTCTTTCTCACATTTCTCTCCCCCTGACCTGCCTTTGCTTGGATAAGGTCACCTTTGCCTGGACTCCAGAGTGTACCACTGCCTTTGAGACCTTGAAACTTGCCTTCACCTCCACCCCCATCCTGGCCATGCCTGATCCCTCCAAACCTTTTGTTCTGGAAACCGACACGTCTGACTTTGTGGTGGGCAGGGTCCTTCTTCAGGAAGGAGGGAATAGTATGCTACATCCTGTAGCATATTACTCCAAGAAGATGCTACCTGCAGAAGGAAACTACCAATATATGACAAGGAGATGCTATCCATAATGAAGACCCTGAAACATTGGCGCTGATACCTATGTGGCGCTGAACACCCAGTAAAGGTCCTGACAGACCACAAGAACTTGGTCTTTTTCTTCAAACCACGCCAGCTTAACCAACAACAAGCAAGATGGGCCCTAGAACTGGCTGACTACACCCTGACCATAGACTACAAGCCAGGAAAGGTGAACGTGGTACCCGACGCCCTAAGTAGAAGAACTGATCTGGTGCCTACCCACCTAGAAACCCGCGACCACAACACCCAAGTCCTCTTGGACACAGCAAGCCTAGGCATCCACCTGGAATTTATGAAAATCAGAGCCAGCAAGCCAGAAGTACTAAGGGCCCAAGCATTAGACAAGTTCACCAAGACCTTGATTGCATACCTCTCCAAGTCCTTGGATAGCAACCACTACTGGAAGGGCTACTCATTGAAGGGAACCATGCTAATGCTCCACAACTGGATTTTTGTACCAGAAGGGGACATCAGAATCAACGTTTGAGAGACTACCACAACTATGAGATGGCTGGACACCTGGGTAGGCTCATTATCCTCTGGAGCATCAGAAGGAACTTTTTCTGGCCAAAAATGGATCAAGATGTAAGCGCATACCTGAAGGGGTGTGAGACCTGTGGGCGGACCAAAACTCGCAGAAACAAACCTGAATGACTTCTAAGACCCTTGGATATACCCCATGGACCTTAAAGATCTGTCTCCATGGACTATATAGTGGAACTGTTGCTATCCCTCTCGTACAATGCAATCCTGGTCATGGTAGACCGCTTCACCAAAATGGCATACTTTGTACTAACCACCACCAATTGCACGGCAGCAGAAACAGCCCAACACTTCCACAACTGCATCCTCACACAACACGGACCACCTGAGGAAATAATCACAGACAGAGGACCCCAATTCACATCAAACTACTGGACGTAGGTGATGAAAGACTTAAGAATCAAGCAATGTGTATCTACCTCTTACCACCCACAGACAGACGGCCAAACAAAGCAAGTTAACCAGATCCTTGAACAATACCTTCAATGCTATGCCAACACTGATCAGGACAACTGGACAAAAATGCTTCCCATGGCCCAGTTTGCATATAACAGTAAGGACTACACCTCCACAGGCATGTCCCCATTCAAAGCCAACTATGGGTTTGACCCCACCTGGGACCCTCAGATTGGCAAAAAGGAATCAAACACCACAGGGCGCTCCTGGATTGAACAGTTTAACAACACACAAAAAACATGCTTGACCAACCTGAATTGTGCAGTGAAGACATACAAAGCCTTTGCTAATTGAAAAAAAACCCAGGTCAACCCTTACAAGTTAGAGACAAAGTATACCTAGACTCCTGGAACGTACCCCTGCACGTGCCCTGCAGGAAATTAGCTCACAGAAGAAGCGGCCCTCAAAAAATCACCAAACTAGTCAGTGAAATTGCCTTCAAGTTAGACCTACCACCTCCTGGAAGATTCATGACGTGTTTCATTGCTCCCTGTTGTTCAAAAGGATAAGAATTTGCTTCCCCACTAATGGATTAAGGCAGCCTCCCACCCATCCAAACAAACCGCGGTGAGAAATATGAAGTTGAATACATACACGGCAACCAAACTCACTACCAAAAACCCCAGTATTACGTCAAGTGAAGAGGATACTCACTAGAAGAAAGTACTTGGTAACCGCTGAGCAACCTGAATAATGCCCAAGAAGCCGTCCAACTCTACCTGAACAAGAAGAATCTGAAGGGAAGGAGCTTAGGGGAAGAAGTGAATGATATCAGGATTGACAATTCTCCCCCTCTAGAACCCAAGGCCCAAGATCATCATCAAACCCTGAACCTGGATCCCCCCAGGCCACCGGGCCTATGGACTGCAGGACTGCAGACCACATTTTTCTGGGATCAAACCCCCACAAGCTGATGCCAAAAATGATGACCTATGCAGTGAAACAGATCAAGCCAAGGGTTTTATTGCACCAAGTGGAATGCCAATCACAGCACCTAATGGAGGTACCAAAGCAACAACTATTAGCTTCATGAGTTTGAAGTCTACACCAGCAACCAATCAGGAGCCAACCCAGGAAAGAGGCACAGGCCCGTAACCCAGCCCCATAACCACAATGCTAAAGCAAGATAATCAGGTAGCCAAATTGAGATTCTTGACCAATGAAAGATCTCTGGGCCAAGTGCCATCTTTCTCCCTTTAGACCCAAGTACCCAGTTCCCCTGGCCCTGCCTTTCCCAATGCCCTGATGAACCCCCCATGGAAAATTTTAAGTTTGGAGGTGGGATGCTATATAGACCAAAGGACCCCACGCTCCAAACTTATTGACATTTTTTAATAAAGGTTATGTTACTTTGGCTTATACAGTTATTGCCATATTTTGTATTTGCTGTCTATCAATTCAGTTCAAGATCTCCCGGCCCTCCTGCCCCACTGCCCACAGTTTTTTGTCCACCTGGTGCACCCTTTGGGCCCGTTCACTTCACTGATTATCCCTTGAAGCCCAAGTACAAGGATTATATACCAGAGAAAATCCTCAAACTTGACCCGCTAGCCCGCATCCAATCCGCTATTAGATACAACTGCCAAGGCCTGTGGATATTCTCTACACCAAAACTATTTAGAGGAAAATTCAATTATCTCCCGGCCTACAATATCTACATGGAACCGCCCGTAACACCCAAACCAATGCCAGCTCTTCACCTGGCCTTCCAACCAACCATACCAGCAAGCTTTTTGGAATAGTGTACATCACCCTCACAGGGGTAGTGGACACCATCATACCAGACGCTGGCCTGTGGTCTTGGGTGGGGAAGTCTGCTTCCTACTTTCTAAAGTTAGCTCCTCTCTTGTGGTGGGCTCTGCCCACAAAAACCCCAGCCCAAGTTACCCCCAAAAACAGCTGGCCTGCTGCCCAAGACTGGATCCCTGACACTCCTCAATATTATCACATTAATCAATCCTTTACCTAGGCTAAGCAATTAAGCTTACTAAACCCATCACCCCTCCCCAAGTCAGAAGATGAACTAAATCATCTTTACAGCTGTCTTGACAGCTTACCTTGGGATAGGGGCCAACTGGCCAACCAATGCTCAGCTTGGACCTGAACCACAGGGACCAAAAGGGATATTGTACAATGAGCCAACCCACCCAACTCAATAAATCTGAACCCGTGGACAACTCTGGCACCATCTTGCCCAACTCCCAACTTGGCTACTTACATGATCCTTGCAGCTACACTACTTTACCTTGCTTTCAGCCTTAGACAATGCAACACCATTGCCAAAGCCTTCCATCAGGCAATAAACTTCTATCCAATTGTCTATGCCTTGAACAGCTTTGAGTTGCCTAACCTACCCTTTTATGTTACTAAAGTTTTACCCTAAATACTTGGGTATTACATGCCTTTATCCAGTAAAGGCTTCAGTAAACTTGAAAAGTTTGTTATATACTATACTTATCCTCTTTTCATGTTTGGTCTTGCTGAAGTTAAGATCCATTGCCAAAGAGATTCCTGTCTCATCTGCACTCCAGGCCAGCCCAAAGTCTGCCAGGAGGATTTTTGTCTTCTTTGCGGCTGTTGCATCCGCAACAGCCAATTTCCCCGCCGTGCACCCAAAGTTCTCAAGGAGGTAAGAGAGTGTATGCTGCAATGGAAATCAGAAGCAAGCAGCTGCATGGGCCCGGCCTATCTCTGGATATTCTTGAATGGGAGCGTTGCCAGGACGTCCCAAACAAGCTCAATGTAGTTTACACAGTAAACTCCACTGAGGGATACCAGTCCAGATGGACTAATTGGGCATCCTTGTAGGCAGTAACATCCCACTTGTATGCCTCTTCCCCATGCATCAGCTCAGATAAAGCCTCCTGTAACATCAGAAAGGTCCTGGGAATTCTGTCTTTGAGCTCCTGCAAGACATGGAGGGACAGAAACAGCTGCCTTGCCACATGATTAGCATAGTTTGCGTAGAATGTTGCCGGGACAAAGGAGACAAGGACCCAACAGATTTCACTGTCTATGTTTTCTAAAAAAAGATAAGTATTTTGAATTTTTTTATTTTGATTATTAGGTTACCTTCACGTGTTTCCTCTTTGCCCGCAGCCTCTGCCAATTTGGCCATCTTTGGTGCAACCAGCTGCGCTGGCATCTCAGTGTCCTCCTTGTGGGTCCTATTGGTTGGTTTAAGGTGTTCATACATATCAGGATCATTGGCCCAGACAGACAGCATAGAAAGGGCATAAGACTTGAACTGTAAGTCCTCAACAACTGTCTTCTGGATGTTAAGAAGACACTCAATGGTCTTCACAGGGGTGTTGGTTATTTTGGCCATAAGCACCTTGGTCAACACATTGTCAATTTTCTTGCCTTCAAGGAAGGTGGAAATTACTTTTGCTTTGACCTTGCGGTCAATTCCCTTGATTTCAGCAATTTCTGAGTCCAGATCTTTCAGAAGCTTCTCAAGTTCTCTCAAAGATTTTTTTACTAAAATTTCCACATGTTTTTATAGCTTTCACCCCAATAAAATCCAAGTTATTATGATATAATTACCTCTTTGTTGATCCCTGTTTGTTTCCCCATTTACTACATTATCTCATCTTTTTACGCATTGTGTATATGTTTTACGCTTATCTTAACATGTGTTGGCCTTGTTTACTTAGTTGCCATATTATTTTTAGCGCCTAAACACAGCCCATTGCAAAAATATCAACAACAATTTGGTGAACAGCTCAATAAAATTAAAAAATTATAGGTTAATTTTGTTTAGATAAAGTTGTTTCTGATCAAAATTCAAAACCTCAATGATAAACTTTAAGCCAATCAGGAGCCAATTGATAAACTGAAGTTGAGACATAAAGGGTCACTAATAAATCTTTGATGCATGTGCGCTAAATAATCTGATTGGCTGGTTGTTTTGCCATTGTGCGCCATTGAGACTGTGACAATTTATTGGTGGACTAGTGCTAACCCAGCAGCTGATTGGGCACTAGTCCACCAATAAATTGCCACAGCGGCAATGGTGTACAATGGCAAAACATCCAGCCAATCATATTAATTAGCGCACATGCATCAAAGAATTATTGAATGATCTTTATGTCAAAACAATCACTTTATCACTTGGCTCCTGATTGAATTAAAGTTTATCATTAAGGTTTTGAATTTTGATCAGAAACAACTTTATCTAAACACAATTAACCTATAATTTTCTAATTCAAATTTGCTGCTCACCAAATTGTTGTTAATATTTTCACAAGGGGCAGTGTTTTGGTGATAAAAATAACTGTGTTCTGGATCTAGATATATGGCATAGTAAATAAATGATTTTTAGAAATAAGCTGAACATAAAGATTAAAACCAATTATAAACAAAGAGAACATGAGCAATTGAAATTCAAAATAAAGATAATATAAATAGAAAATGTTTGGCAACAGGGGGTTTATTGGGGTGGAAAGAGTGATGCCTAGGAGGCAGAATAGCGCAGGAAGGAAGACGTAGAGGCAGTGCGGCCTGGGGGGTCTGGGATTGGGTGGGTTGGGCTTGCGGGTGAGGGGTGTTGGCGGCGGGGTGGAGGCAAGAGGGTTTTGCGTGATGGCTGCTATATAACGCTTGTCATATTCCTCATTAGTCATTGGCTGGATGGGCTGATAGGTGGCAGTGGCCTGAGGTGGAAAGTGCTTATCCTTATGTGATTGGTTGCCCATGTTCACATGGAAAACCATTTGTAAAAACAAGTCAGCCACCATTTGGCAGCCAAAGAGAAAATTGTGGTCAAGGACCCCAAGATAGAGGTCGTTGAAAGCCTGAGGGCGGCACTCCCATAATGTGGATCCCATGTTGAAGAAGACAACACTGGCCAGATGGACGTCTGTGTGGCCAACTGGGTACACAGAGGCCTTGTGTCCGCATTGCAGGATAGCCTCAAGGGCAGTGAAGCTACCCTCTATCTGGTGGCTCAAGAAAACCTGATAAGTGGAATTTGAGCTATCCCAGGGGTTGAGCAATTCACCGAGGATGTGGCGTACTTGTAGTCATTGACAAAATCAGAGTTTGTTAAATAGTAGACAAAACCCTTGGCCAAAATAGCCAGAAACACACCAAAGAAAGTCCCACTCTTGATCTTCTTCCTTTCTTTTTGGGTGGTGGTTCTTCCTTGCTTGCCAAAATTGTCATAAGCTATCAATATCTTGTAGTAGGAGATAAAATGATGTCATTTTTTAGACTGATCAAGCATTGGACCAGGGTGGATTTGATGGCAGGATTATATGGGGAATCCTCAATACCATCCCATTGATTGCCTGTGACATTGGTCAGTACCCAGGCTGAAGCCACCTTTCCATGCATCCAGAGCTGCACCATGCACTCACAGACCCAAATGCCATGGTGCGCAAGTTGCTTCTGGACCTGGGTCAGGGGAAGCTTGGGGTCCTGCTGTAGGAGATTGAGCATTATTGGGTATGCCTCATTGATCTGGGACCCTTGGACCTTCTTTGGCTTCTTGGCTGTCTCAATCAGGTTCCCTTTGTTCATCAGGTTGTTGGACTCCCACATGACAGTAGCCTGGGTAAATTGTAATTGGATGGCCATCTGGACCCAGGACAGAGCACAAAGATTGAGTGCCACAATTTCCTGAAGAATTTGGTTGGTGATGATTTGGCACTTGGAGTGATGGGCCGCAGAAGCTGAAGCCTGATTAGCTGAGGGGGAAGCAAGTTGATTGGCGGCAGGAAGTTGTTCTGAATCATTGTTGCCATTCCGATTAGTTGGTTGGTTGGCAGCTTTTGTGGAGGTGGGTAAGGGAGCAGGGGCAGCACTAGACGCAAAGTGGCTTTTGACAAGTCACAGCCATAGGGGTCAAGTACAGGTCAGCTTCCTCATTACCCGCATATAAGGCCTGGGTGCATATGAGTGTCTCCACATTCTGAGCCTTGCCTCAATTGAAGCTAGCTTGGCTGCTTCTGGCTTGGTTGCTGGCGCTGTCAAAGATATTGCTGTTAAAAACCATCTTAAAATAAAGTCTAGGATAAAATCACTAAAAGTAGAAGTTTAAAATTCTATTATTTATTTTTATTGTAGTCACCATTCCATATTTGGAAGGTTCTCAAACCATTTTACACAAATCAGGAGCCATGAAAATGAATAAAATGCCTTTGTTCCTAAATTTGATAGTTGTTGATTGGCTGTTAAACTGTTATACTTCTATTTTAGGGTGCTCATACTACACATCTTGTGTGACTTTATTTTGTTTTGTTCTTGTGGAATCTCACTACCAAAGTGATCAAATTTTGTTTAGTTTTAGTCTGTCTGTTGGTGCCACGTATGAATCCTGATTGGATTATCATATACTCTGGGACAGCATCCATCCATCTCACTTGCTGTGTCAGTTCATTTTGTTTGTGGTTTAAACAACGCTGTAGATATTTGCTATAATTTTGTATAATTGCTAGTGAAATTTTGTTTTTTGTTTGACAGTTCATTTATTAACTGAAAATATTTAAAATATTTGAATCCTGAATCTAGTGCAACTTGAATTTTGTCCAAATCTGAAATCATTTTGTTTAAATCTGAGGTATTTTTGGTTGTTGCCATAGCCTTTAAAACTAATGTACTGTACTTTATTTTCTTAGAATTGATCAGCGCCCTTTTTCTTACTTTAATTCTTAAGTTATTAGGAGCCTTAATTCAGTTGTTGTTACAAACTTTACTTACCTTTATATATTTAACCAATATAGATATTTTGGGATTTAAGTCTTTAGTTTATAATGGTTTTCAGTGGACTCAGACTTTACACTTCCACTGAGGCAGATAAACTATTAGAGGCTATCTTTTAAAAATGTACAGTTATCTCTACCTCTCTGGGTGGTCTACAAAGAAGACCTGCCCTTTGCTGTACCCTGGAAAAAAGGAGAAGTGTCAGGGATTCAGCCTGTGGGGGGGTTCTTAGGAACTCATGGGCAGACAGCCTGCGGGTCCTGCGGGTAAGGCCCACCACAAGATTGGTGCTAACTTTACAATATAAGATAACAATATGCTCAAGAGAGCCCAGAGTCCGCTTACAGGTACCATTGAATCAATCAGGTCAGTTAGAGTGATATACATCACCCCAAAAATCTGAGTGGAGGTGGATTCATTGGCTGTAACAGATTCCTGCAAGCAGTTGGGCCGCAGGGTGAGAGATAGTGTCATTGGAACTAAATAAGCGGGCAGGTAGTTGTACTTGTTGCGGAATAGCAGGGGAGGTATGGTGACTTTGGTTCCTTCTCTGTAAATGGTCTCTGTCTCTCTAGTTATGGCCTCTGGGTTATATATTAGGATTTCCTCTAGAGTGAACTCCAAATACACCGGGTTGGATGGATATTCTGTGAAATGTACCAGGCCAAAGGGAGCTCCTGGTGGACAATATAGTCTGGGCAGTTAGGGTGCGGTTTCTTGGGGGTGATAGGTGTGAGGTACAGAGCTGTAGGAGGTGGACTGCAAATGAAATAGAATTAAAATCAAATATGTAATAACCTGGTTAAACCAAAATTTTATTTCACTTCATTGCAAGAATGGTCATGGGCAACTTCCTGGTGGCCAAGGGTATAAGTATACCCATCTGTCATGGAGAAACTTTTACAAATTTCTTTGGGCCTGGTGCTACTGTCTACAATGTTTTGCAGCCCTTAGTGGCATCCATTGTGGGAGTTATTTCATTGGCTGATTTAAACTGAGATTGCTCAAATTTCCCTTTCAGGTTGTGGGATTAGTCATCTTTGGGTGGCCCATATTCCATGGGAAGTTTCTTTGCTTCCCCCACTGTGGTGGCCCAAGTTATTCTGTGATCTTTGGCCTGGCCTGCACTCTAATTAGCCAGGTTAACAGGAATCTTTGGCGTTGGGAGCCTCAATGCAAGTAATTTTAGCTTATCAAGCCTTAGGAGATTCCCCAAAGTCAAATCCTGCTCTGAATCAAGCCTAAAAAACTGTGGGCAGCCAGGCGGCTGGTCCTGTGAGCTGGAGGCCCACAGGGTACCAGGGTTCAAATCACTTGGTTTAGGTTTTATCATGAGCATAGTCAACAAGAGCTTGTTATATGTGACAAGAAAGAGCTTGATGCCTCTCAAGAGATCTTAGCATCAGGCTTTCCTTTGGTTGTGGTATCACTAAAGTAAAATTGACAGTATAAAAGGTTAAGATTAGGGCTATTCTAGACACTTGGTCCCCATTCAACGTAATTTCTTCTAAAATCACAAAGAAAATTAATCTTACTACATATGTTGATTATTATAACTCTTATGGAATTTGTGGAATCAGTAGCACTCAAGCTATTAGAGACTACTATACCCTCCCTCTTTTTTGGGAAATCTATGTTGTCTTTTCCTGCTATGATGCTATAAAATGAGAGTTATGGTATTCACATTGGTACTCAATTCCTAAAGGAATACAATGGTATCATTAATCTGAAAGAGGGATATACTCCTTATTGAATTATGCCATCCCACTTATATTTGGAGAGCCCATTTGACTTCTTTAGAAATGCTTGAAATGTGTGGCTTGTATATTCTATGGGAATATCATCTCTGAAGTTCCAAATACATACTTCTAACTTTAGGTTGCCTCTTCCTTCAGGCCTGTAGCAGAAGGTGTGCTCTTACTTGTGCCTCAAGCCTCCTCTATCACCTGCAATCTCAAGGGTTGGCAGACTCTAACATCTTCTTTGATTTCCTGTCCATTACCTTCCTAGAGCTATATACCCCTGAATCCTTAGATTGGAATGAGCCTTAACTATTCCTGGTTATTCTAGATGTATTTCATAAGAAAAATTTAAAGTGGTTGCTTGCCAACCTCACAACTACTCTTATGCATGTTAACAAAGGACAAGTACTTGGTTATGGATATTTTTTAAGCACTGCAGCTTTCCAACCCTTGTATCCCTTTGGCATTTTTAATGAATTAGTGCTCTCAGAATAAAAACCTCTAGTTCTAACTCTGAATATTCCAATGATTTCCCTCAATTCACTTCTTTCCAAAAAACTGAGGTATTTGACCTGCTGGACCATTTCTCAAAAATCTTTGCTCAAGGGCCCAACAAATATGGGTTAGCAAAAGGGTTCAATCACCAGATTGATACTGGAGATGCTTTCTCTTCTATGCTAAACCCTACCAATATAACCAATTATAAGATGCACAAGTATCCAAGGAATTGAAGCAGCCTCTTGATGCTGTACTGTTAGTCTAATTCCAGAGCCTATGGGCTTCTCCCTTTTTGATCCTCAAAAAGAAAGATGTTAGTCATAGAATTGTGATGGAATATATTGTTGTATTGATTCCCTCACTAAAAAAGGCTCATATCCTTTACCCAGAATTGATGACAGCCTTTGGCAACTAGTAGGTTCCAAATTCTTCTTAGCAATGTACCTGGCTTCTGGGTATTGTCAGATTAACATATCTTCTACCAATAGAAACAAAGGTGAGCTAATTACTTCTATAGGGCTTTTTGAGCCTACCTGCATGCCTCAAGGATTATACAATGCCCCCATCAACCTTTCAACAAGCTGTGGATTCCATCCTAAGAGACCTAAAGCTATTCTGTGTGTTGTTATATTCAGAAAATAACACAGTATTTGGCTCCACTTTCACCAGTTACTTGGATCATATGAAAGCTGTCTTTACCAAGATTTGTGAGGCAGGTCTTAAGTTAAAGACCTTCAAATGTTTTTTAAGAAAAGAGGGAGTTGTTAGGATATATTTCACTCTGGCAGGAATTCATCCCCTGAATAACAAGGTTGAGGCAATAAATAACATGCTCCCACCTACCAACTTATAAGAAGTTCAAGCTTTCCTAGATACTATGGGTTTTATATGCCAGTTTATCCATTAATTTGCAGAGCTCAGTAAACCCCTAGTGCAGTTACTCTGTGGGGTCCCACTTAAATTGACTGAGATCCAATCACAACCTTTGAGGCTTTGAAATAAATAGCTCAAAAATGTCAGGATACCAGGAGTACCTTGGAGCTCCAGAAGGTGAGGGAGGAGTCAAAGCAGGTACTGTTATGGCCCACCAGATGGTGGGAACTAGCTTTACCAGATAGAAAAGAGCCTTCCCAGCCACAGCCCAAGGCCCAGCTGCTGGCAAAGCAGAGTCAATCAATCCTGTGAGCGCCAGGTAAAGCACTCCCAGGAATTGACTACTCTGGCCAGTGGTATCAGAAGTGGGTGGGGTTGAGATGGTTGGTTTGGGTGTTGGGGGTGGTTCCATAGGGACCAGGTAGGCAGCAGGATTGTTGTATTTCCCGTTGAAGATCAAAGGGTAAATGGTGATTGCTTTGCTGTCACCAAAAATTTGGTAGGGTTCTTGGGGGTGTTTGGGTGGGTGTACCACTGCAAGTCTTCCAAGGTCCTGGGTTTGTGATCAGGGTTTGGGGGATACTCAGTGAAATGCACAGGGCCAAATTGAGAGTTGGGTGGACAGTAGTAGTTAAAAAACTTTGGTTTTGTCAACTGGAGTCTGGCTATCTATCCCAGTGGACAGATGCTGACGCTTGGGTGTATGCAGATGGAAGAGTACCAAAAATATGTATGGAAACAGATTGGTGAACCAAAGGTTCATAACAACTTTATTTGGTAAGAATTATGATATAGAACTTTTTCAGGTACTTCTGATTTATATAGTTAATCACATAGAAGTGCCTCTGGGCATTCTTCTGGTGCTATCTGTGTGTCTAGGCTTGGAATCTCAGGTTCTGCTGTTTGGTTGGATGTTTCATGGTCATTTTTGGGGTTTTCAGGAACAGTTGAGTCATTATTTTAGGGATTAGCCATTTTCTAATGCACATGCTGCTCGAGTCGCAGCATAACACAGTTTGATTTTGAAAAAGTATCTAGTTACAAATTTTATTTTAAAACATTAATAAATCAATAGAAAATTAATATATTTTCATAATTTTAAACTATCAAAATGAAGCTAAGAATCCTATCTTTCTATTGGTGTAAAACTTTTAATATGTATACTATACTCAATATTAAAGCAAAAGTAATTTAAAAGATTATAATCCAGATTTTATTATATGATTCTATCTAATGATATAAAGTAGATCACTTCAAAGCTAATAAAAACTCTTTTTCAATATACAAAGTATCTTTTTTATTTAACAAAATTAAAGATAAGATTGAGAGCTTTATTTTTGCATTTTATTTTATTTAAAAAGCTTAATTATTTAGGGTTTTATGGCAGTTTGAAGTTAGGATGTTTTTATCACTGTTTAGATTAATTTTAAGGTTCAAGTGAGCTTTGAACCTCAAATTAAGCATTCTTTAAATAGAATTCTTTAGTATTTTATTATTTTAAAAATATGCAGAAGAGTTACAGTTAACTGAATACATCATTTTAATTGATTTGCATTGATTACAAAGAGGATATGGTGTAATAATGATGCTTAGCTGCTTCACATATATCACATGTGCATGAAAACTGGGTATTTAATTAATTCTGCAAACATAAATTCAAGTTCAAACTATAGTAAAAGCTATCACACCATTTCTTTCAGAATGGTGTCATTTAGCTTGGTATATAAGAGCTAAAGCACCACAAAGCTTCTAATCCGAAAGACCCTATTCAAAGGCCACATTATGATCAGAACTACTCCATCATTAAGGCACATTTCAGAGATCCAACCTAATTAAAGATTCAAAATACTACCATGTCCTCAGTTAAATTTACTTCTGTCATGCTACCCTTTTTTTCCTTTGGAGCTTCAACAAAAAGAGAAAGAATTGCAATGTTAAAAAAGGCATTCCTCTTTATTGCTGGTGATGATCTTGATAATTTCATCAAGCACTTCCTTACTCAAACTGAATTTGGGAGATCTCAGTTCCTGCCAACTATTCAAAATCAAAAAAGCAGTGAGTTCATTGAAAACTTAAAGGATCTCATGAAATCTTCTCCCCAAAAGCATCTTCCAGCCTTGCAATCTCTGGTTACTTCCAGTTACTCTTTAAAAGAGCTTAATGATATGGGGTTTAATATAACCAAAAGTGAGTTTGAATACTCAAGAAAAATATATAAAAATAAAAATGTAAGCTTAAACAAAAAAAGCCAAAAAATAATAACTATTCATTAAAAAAAGAAATAACTAAAAAATAATTAAAAAATTGCTGGAAAGTTCTTTTGAAACAAGCCAGTTTACAAAAAAAGTGCCTGAAATTTTTTATAAAGATATAGAAAAAGAGATGAGTAATTACTCAACTGAAATTAAATACTCTCTACTTAAAACAAAAAAATATATATGAAAATATGAAAATAAAAAATGAAATTTCAGTTTCAATTTCTACTTACTATAAATTAATTCCTAAAAATATAATAAAATTAAAAAACAAACCAATATGTGCAATATTTGTAATTTAAAAAAATTCACTAGAAAAAAAGAAGGAAATATGTGAAAGTAAAAACTTACCATTACCAGAATCTATAGGCAATGACTTAAAGACTATTAATCAGCACCAAGACTTTTATGTTCATCAAAATAGGGAATATAAAAAAGATATTTATGAATTAGATGATGAGTCTTGTTTTGTAGTTATAGATTATAAGGAAAACTTAAAGGTTGGAAGTGGCCCAATTGAGACCAATAATTGTTTTTATTCAAAAAAAACCTATCTCATTATTAGGGTTTGCATTAGTTTTTAAAGAAAACAATAAAACCAAATATGAATATCATGATTTTTTGTCTCAAATATTATCACATAATTCTTTATTTTCAGGTGAATGTCTAATTAGTCTTCTTAAAGTAGATATATTTAAAAAAAATAAAAAATATAAAAGTGTGGACTGATAATGGAAATCATTTTAGATCATATGAATTTTTATATTACTTATTTAAAGAGGCACCTAAATATATTAAGGGTTCTATAAAATATAATTGTTTTGTTGAATGTCATGGAAAAAGCATTGTTGATGGTCACTTTGGTGTAATATCAAAAAATTTAAAGGAAAAAGAAAATGAGCTTTATATTAAAAATATTAAGGATCTTAAAACTATTTTTGAGCAAGAAGAAAAAAGAAATGAATTATATAAATCAGTACTATCAGGCTCAAACATTTCTCAAAAGTCATTCTTTTATATTTATGAAAGAAAAGTTAGGCCTATAAAAAGAGAGCTTGAAGTTAAAAATCTGCGCATTAATCTTTCATATTTGATGAAAGATGGGAAGTTATATACTTCACCTCTAACATTTGAAAGTTTATCAGAATATTCTGAGATAACTTATCATTTGAAATCACGGTATGATACCGGAGAAACAAAAATATCAGAAGATGCTAGTGATGTATTGGGGCAAGTTCATGAAGTAGGGCAACTTACTAGAGGGTGTATTTTAAATAGAGTTATCAGTCTTTCAAAAACAACAACCTTTTTTCTGAAACAAACTAAGAATATTTATGATGAGCCAAAGATAGGGTAATAGCACTTATAGCTTTGGGGCTGCTATTACTCTCCCATGCAACTCATCATAAATATTTTTGGTTTTTAGTTTGTAGTAGCACTTAAGATATTTTTAATAATACTATAAGTTGCACTTTTGATTCTAAAATTGATGACTTATTTTTTAAAAGAATCATCTAAGCCCAAGATCAATTAAAGTTTTGGGATTGGTTGTATTTTAAGCTTTCTGAATAATTAGAATATGAATAATGTGATCAAGTTATAAAATAATCAATCTGGCGCCTAGGCATAATAAGAAAAATAATGACCCAAATGCTTCCACCCACCAACCTGCAAGAGGTAAAAGTCTTTCTAGGGATGATGGGCTACTACAGACAGTTTATCCCTGAATTTGCCAATACTAGTGAGCCTCTAGTCTAGCTGTTACGTAATGTTCCTTTTGAATGGACTGCCAGTCAGCAGCAAGCCTTTGAAACCCTTAAGCAAAAACTCAAAGAGACACCAATCCTAGTGTATCCCAACTATGATAAGGAGTTTATCCTATACACTGACGCTAGAAATCTTGCCATTGGAGCTATTCTGGCCCAACTAGATGACAAGGGTGTAGACCATCCTGTGGCTTACACTTCCTGCGTGCTAAGCAAGCATGAGAATAATTATAGTGTCACAGAGAAGGAGTGTCTTGCCGTGTTGCATGCAGTCAAAAAGTTCCACCACTACGTGTATGGTACCCATTTCACAGTTGTCACTGACCACGCTTTGCGTAAATGGTTACAACAACTCAAGGAGCCAGAAGAACACTTAGCTAGATGGGCCCTATGTCTGCAAGGTTACATAACTCACTGTGCTCCATTGCCCTGGGATTCAACATCAGAACGCTGATGGGCTATCCAGAATGCCCATTCTTGCTTTACATCCTGCAGAGGCTGACCAGTTGTACAAACTAATTGGATACCCTTCTTCTTGAGAGAGTGAAACAGAAGAGGTCCAACTGGCTTTGTCCAAGCTATCCAAAGATACCCTCATACGCAACAATCAACTCTTCAAAAAGGTACGAGATCAGTATCTGCCCTATGTACAACCCAGTCTTTGCCTCTCGTTGGTGTTGCAAGCTCATAAAGAGACTGGGCATGGAGGCATTGCTAAGACTTTTGACTGGCTTCAGAAGAATTACTTCTGGGAAACCCTTTGCCTGCTAATCCCAGACGTCATAGCTAGTTGCCACAACTGCCAGCTGCAGAGGCCTTGAGCTGTTGCCCATAAGTTCAAATTAGTTCCCCCTCAACATGCTTTTCATACTGTCAGTATTGACGCGGTAGGTCCTCTCCCCCACTCACATTCTGGGTCTTGCTTTATCCTGATTGCTGTTGATCACTTCAGCAATTGGGTAGAGGCTTGCCCTACAAAGGACATCACAGCTAAGACAACTTCTGCCTTCCTGTTACAAGATGCTTTCTACCGCCATGGCTGTCCTCAAGTTTTACTCTCAGATAATGGGACTAACTTCAATGCCAAGCTGGTAACCTCTGTTGTCAAAGCTTTGGGGTCTCACCAGTCCTTCTCTGCCCCCTACAATCCTTCTACCAATGGAGCTGTCAAGCGTGCAAATTCAACACTGGTCTCCATCATGAGAAAGCTCATCTACTCTGATGCTGCTAATTGGGATCTATACTTACCTGTTGCTCTCTTTATGTATTGCCTTAGCAAAAATTGTGTCACTGGGTACTCCCCCTTTGCTATGCTGTATGGGCGAGAGGCTACTACCCCCATTGCTCTTGGGGGCCCCTGCTTACCTCTGATAAGACCATGAATCCTGACAACTACATCAAGGATCTAGTCAACCGTGTAATTGATATACAGGCCACTGCCTACACTTCTGCATACAAGACTAAGATGCTTGAACTTTCTCCTGATAATGCTGGACGCTCCCCCTTGCCTGAGTTTGATGGTGGCAACCATGTTCTTTACTACCAACATAGAGTAGATAGGCGCACACATAAGCTGGACACTCTGTGGATAGGCCCTTTGGAAGTGACCTTCAAAAAAGTGTCCAAATACACTGTGAAGCTCCTCTCCAGTGGTTGTCCTTTTGCTCAAGTGCATGCCAAGTTCCTCCGCAAGTACCACCCCCCTAAGGCCAATCTAGAGGAGGGCGATGTCATGAAAACCGCTATTCACCATGTGTCAATTTTGCCTTTAGTGGGCCATTTCAAAGAAAAATCTCTCAATTTTGCTTTTGCCTCTCAAAATGAGTTGATGACTGAATCAGGAAATACAATTGTTTGGTTTCTTGATCCTGCGCAACTCACTTGCCCCACTCATGCTGGTGGCAAGTGATCCTATTGTCCTGGTAGTGTTTTGTGGTATTCCTAACCACTATATATTCCATTTCATATTCACCAATAAAAATTAAGTTCTATTCACATTTTTGTCTTTGTGTCTTCAGTACTTATGCGCCTCTCTCTAGCCACAATTAGTAGAGATTAATCTTCCAGGGCCACAAGGTAATCACATAGCCTTCCCTGTCATCTAACTGAGACTTAGTACAAATCCAATCCTAAGGTTAGTATTCCCTGTTGTGTGTCTGTGCTGTGCCTCATAACACAACACACCCTGTCAACCTTTGTGACCTTCATGAACAAGGTGTTTGCCCCCACATTGGCAAGCATGCCTTGGTATACCTGGACAATATCATTGTCTACAGCCCCTTGGTAGAGCAACACCACAAGGACTTTCAGGCAGTATTTGCCACTTTAGCGCAACACAAGCTGCTAGCCAAGCCTTTCAAATGTCAGTTCTTCTTTAAGAAGTTGCTCTTCTTGGGACACAGTTTTAAAAGACGGCATTAAATCTGACAGTCAGAAAATCCAGGCCATTTGCAAGATGCCACCTCCAAAGGACAAGTAAGAACTCCACACATTCTTGGGATGATTGCCTACGTATAGTGATTCATACCCAACTGTGGCGTCCTGACTGCACCTCTGTCCACCATAACTGGTATCAAATCTAAGTTTTTATGGACCCTCCAATGTGACCTTTGCTTCAGACGTCTTAAAGAGAAACTCATAACAGAACCCATCCTACAATACCCCAAACATGATGATGAATATCAAATGGAAAAAGACGCCTCTGACACATCCATTGGGGAAGTGCTACAAGCCAAAACTAATGAGAGTGACTTTCTACTTGTAGCCTATGAATAACACAAACTGACATATGGCAAGTGTTGATACCCTTTAAATGACAAAGAGCTGCTAGCAATTGTGCACTGCCTGGTCAAATGGTGTTATTATCTAGAACAACAAGAAGATTTCATGGTCTTGACAGATCAAAGTCATTTATCTACTTCAAAACCCAAGCAAACTTATCACGTTGTCAAGCCTGCTGGATGGAACTTCTGGAGAGGTTCAACATGCTCATACAATACAAGCCTGGTCCAGAACTTGCCATGGTGGATGCACTCTTGTGCCTGTACATCAGAGCCACAAGAGGAAAGAATGGGCTTGACCCAGACTGGCCCGTCCTGGTGCTTTGAAAAAAGGACAGAGGTTTCCCCCCCTGGTATCACATACATAACAAAAGAAACCGTTTTTAAGAACAAGCACTTATTTGCAGATGTATATGGGACCCTATACCAAAAAATGTCCAACAGAACAACCATCCCTTGCATTCCCACAAATCAGAGAGTTGACACAATCTTACACTACCACAGAGACCTAGGACACACAAAAAGCTGCAACCTCTATGAATTCTTTTAATCACAAAGCATGGTGGCCAACTTTATACTGGGACGTCCAGGAAGTCCTAGACTAATGCAAAGGGCAACCTCCAGAATTAACTCATACAGAATGAAACATCCTCTATGTCAACAATTCTCAAAAATATTTTTCTTATTTTCAATATTAAAGATTATTTTTTTCTTGATTAAATAATTGCCACTGATAATAGAAGCAATGTTTGATTTTTATTTTGAGCTTTTAATTGAAATTATAAGAGATAAAGCAAAAACAATTTTTGAGATTATCAACATGGAGGAAGTTCCATTCTATATGAGTTAATTATAGTCGCTGCCATGCAAATTATGTGAAAAATTTGCAAAAAGCAATACCCTGCTTAAATCAGTCCTACCTATTTGCATGCAACTGCCTTTCAAGGTGTGGGCCCTAGAAATTTTGGGTCCTATGCAAGGGAAGCATAAAAAAATGAAATGCATCATTACTGCAATAGACTTTACCATACAATAGCCAGTAGCACAAGCAGTTAAAGCACATACAGGCAATGACATACAACAATTCATAGGAGGAGAAATCATCAGCAAGTTCAGAAATCCAGAACTCCTGATAACCAACAGAGGCAAAGAATTGACCTCTGAAGATACCAACGTTTACCTCATCAATAATGGGGTCCAGCACACGGTGACAACACCTTACTATCCTCAGGCCAATGGACACATTAGCGCTTAATGTCAGCCTTGTGCAAGCCTTGACCAAGCTCACCACCAGGAGACCTGAGGACTGGTACAAGCAGCTACCAACTGCATTACTTGTATGCCAGACCCACATGAACAGATCCACCAGTAAAAGCCCCTTCAAGTTAGTTTATGGAAAGAACCAATATCATAAAAGTGCTATCTGGACCTAAGCTGGAAATGCCAAACAAGGTTCCACCCCGCTCAGATCCCCAGGTCTTGCAGGCCAATAGTGATCAATCAGAAAAAGAAGAAAAGCGTCTACAAAAGACCTTCATCCCCATCCAAGACAGACATGAGGTCAGTAACAAGGTTTGGGTCATAGATACCTACAAAAGTAAATTACAGTCAGACAAGATGAGCCCTGCCATCATTATAAAGGTAAATAAAAACAACAATTACCTTGAAGGACTCGAAAAACAAAAACAAGATAAAGTCCTCTACCATGATTGCCTCAGGCCCTGCAAAGCAAGACAAAAGCAATGTGAGACTGTCCTAATAGCCATCAAACAACAGATAGTTCAGTATGGTGCGCAGGCTCCCAATGACCTCCCTGACAACCTGCCCCCAGAGAAGGCTAACCTTCAGCCGGGGGGTGTCAAACAGCAGGCTCAATGTTGTGATCTGAGGCGCGGCAAAGAGTCACAACAGGAAATCCTAACCTTAGGATGAGATTTGTACTAAGTCTTGGTTAGAATGGCAGGGAAGGCTATGTGATTACCTTGTGGCCCTGAATGGATAATCTCTACTAGTTGTGGCTAGAGAGAGGCGCCAAAGTACTTGAAAACACAAAGACAAAAGGTAAATATAAATTAAATTTCATTTGTTATAAGGAATTGGAATATATACTGTGCAGCTTTACAACAAAACAGTATATGGACATTAGGATTACTTGCCACAAGCATGAGTGGGGCAAGTAAGTTGCACAGAATCAGGAAACCAAACAATTGAGTTTCCTGATTTGGAGCCAGACTCAATTTGAAGGGAAAAAGCAAAAGAGAGAGATTCATCTTCAAAATAACCCAATGAAGGCAAAATTGAAACATGATGAATGGCAGCATTCACAGCATTGCCCCCCTCTAGATTAGCCAGAGGGGGGTGATACTTGCAGAGGAACTTGGCATGCACGCAAGCAAACAGTTGACCACTAGAGAGGAGTTTTATAGTATACTCTGACCCTTGTTTGGAGGTTACTTCCAAGGGCCCAATCCACAACAAGTCTATCTTATGAGCATGTCCTCCTACTTTATGTTGATAATAAAGAATGTGGTCCCCAATGTTGAACTCAGGCAGGGGAGATCTTCCAGCATTGTCAGGGGAGAGCTCAAGCAGCTTGGTCTTATAGGCAGACGTGTAGGCAGAGGCCTGAATGTCAATGATTTGATTGACTAGATCTTTGATATGCTCATCAGTGTTCATAGCCTTATCAGAGGAGAGTAGGCGGGCCCCAAGAGCAACAGATAGTGGCTTCACAACCATACAGCATAGCAAAAGGGGAATACCTGGTGACACAATGTTTGCTAAGGCAATAGGCAAAGAGAGCAGCAGGTAATTATAGATCCCAGTTGGTAGCGTCAGAGTAAGTAAGTTTCCTCATGATAGAAACCAGAGTTGAGTTTGCACGCCCAACTGCCCCATTGGTGGAAGAATTATAGGGGGCAGAGAAAGACTGATGAGACCCCAAGGATTCAACCAAAGAGGTCCCTAACTTGGCGTTGAAGCCAGTCCCATTGTCAGATAACAACACTTGAGGGCAACCATGGCGGAAGAATACATCTTGCAGCAGAAAGGCGGCGGTTGTCTTGGCAGTGATGTCTTTAGTAGATCAAGCTTCTACTCACTTGCTAAAATGATCAACAGCAATTAGGACAAAGCGGCAACCAGAGCAGGAGCAAGGGAGAGTCCCTATTGCGTCAATACTGACAGTGTGAAATGCGTGCTGAGGGGGAACTAGCTTGAACTCATGAGCAGTGGCTTTAGGTTGTTGGAGTTGGCAATCATGGCACCTAGCCATAACATCTGGGATAAGCAAACAAAGATTTCCCAGAAGTAACTCTTCTGTTGTCAGGCATGGGTCTTGGCAACACCTCTGTGACCTGTCTCTTTATGAGCTTGCAGCACTAACAAAAGGCAAAGACTAGGCCTTACATAGGGCAAGTTGTGGTCTTGTTTTTCTTGAAAAGCTGATTGTCACAAATGAGGGTGTCTTCAGATAACTTAGACAGGGCGACTCAAACTTCTTCTGTCTTGTTCTTCCATGACAAAGAATATCCAATTAGTTCATACAACCTGTCAGCCTCAGCAGGGTGTAGGGCAAGGATGGGCATTCTGGACAGTCCATCAGAATTCTTATGTTGAGTCCTGGGGTGGTATAGCACAGTGAAGTTGTACCCTTGCAGGCAGAGAGCCCATCTAGCTAGTTGTCCTTCTGGCTCCTTGAGTTGCTGTAGCCATTTGAGCAAAGCATGGTCAGTAACCACAGTGAAATGGGTGTCATACATGTAATGGCAGAACTGTTTGACAGCATGAAGCACAGTGAGGCACTCTTTCTCTGTTACACTGTAGTTTTTCTCATGCTTATTCAGGATAAAAGAGGTATAAGCTACAGGGTAATACATACCTTCATCATCCAGTTGAGCCAAGATAGCCCCAATAGCCAGGTCACTAGCATCAGTATATAGGATGAATTCTTTATTGTAATCAGGATATACTAGGATAAGAGCCTCTTTGAGTTTTTGTTTGAGGGTCTCAAAGGCTTATTGTTGGCTGGCGGTCCATTCAAAGGGGATGTTACACAGCAGCTGGACCAAGGGTTTGCTAGTGTCAACAAAATTGGGGATAAATTGTCTATAGTATCCTATCATGCCCAGAAAGACTTGAACTTATTGCAGGTTGGTGGGTGGAAGCATTTTGTCAATGGCTTCAACTTTCTTTGTCATGGGGCAAATTCCTGTCTGAGTCACCTCATGCCCCAAGAATTCAAGGTGTTCCTTGAATAAGGCACACTTAGATGGCTTTAACTTAAGTCCAACTTAACAATTCTTTATGAACACTTCCTTGAGGTGAGCCAGGTGATCTGTAAAGGTAGCGCTGAAGACTGTTATATTGTCTAAGTACACTAGAACACATTAGAGCTTTAAATCATAGAGGATGGAGTTGATGGCTCGTTGGAAAGTAGCTGGGGCATTGCAGAGCCCTTGCAGAATGAGTTTAGGCTCAAACAGTCCTTCAGAAGTGATGAGCACAGCCTTCTGCCTGTTTTCAGGAGAGAGATCAACTTGTCAGTATCCAGAAGCTAGATCCATGGCAGAGAAGAACTTGGAGCCCCCAAGGCAGCAGAGGGCATCATCAATGTGTGGTTAGGGGTACAAATCCTTTTTGGTTAAGTAAATCAAGTGTCGGTAGTCCATCACAATAAAATGACCTCCATCCTTCTTTTTCAGTATGAGTAAGGGGGGAGGCCCATGGACTTTGGGAAGGAGTGAGCAGTCCAGTGTCTAGAAGTTATTTGAGCTCTTTAGACACCTGAGCATCCTCTACTCAACTGTGGCAGTAGGGTTTAGCGCAAAAGGGGGGAGCATCACCAGTATCAATCTGGTGAATGACACCTTTGGAAAGACCATAATCAGTGCTATCTTTAGCAAAGATATCTGAAAACTGATCTAGAAAATCCAGCACCTCTTTCTGTTGTACTGGGTTAGTTGCAGGAAATCTTGAGCAGTGAACAAGGACAGGACTTGGGGCTCGTCTTCAGGTAAATTAAAATCCTTAAACATGCCAAAGAAATGTAGCAACAGGACATTGGGAGCATTCAACAACTTACCATAGCCAATAACCTGCCCTCTAGACACTCATATGGGTAGAGAGGTTAAGTTGGCAACCATCAGTTGAACAGGGTCTTTATGAAAGACATCCAAGATTCCTGGGCAGAGATAGGGTTTGTTGCGTCCTAGCAAGGGAGGAGAGTAAAACTCTAGAAATGTACGCTCAGGCAGCTCATACAATATTTGGGAGTCTAGGATAGCCTGGGACCCAGGAGGAATAGTCACAGCAGAAATGGCCAAGAGAGGAATCCCTTCAGATGCAGGACAATCCATGGGAGGGCACTTCATGTTGGAGGAATGGGTACAATATTTTAAAGTAAAAACACCAGTGGGATATTCCAAGGAACATGTCTTGAGGTGCTTCCCAGGAACTTTAACTGGCTCTTAAAAGATCAAAGGGACCTTGTATCCTAAGATAGAGAGGTAGCTGTCCTTTAAGTTGATGATCTCATTATATTCCCTAAGGAATTGAGTACAAACTAGAAGGTTGAGCTCTCATTCTCCAAGACAACGGCAGGCGCAGCCAAGAGTAGCTTGCCAAACCACATGGGAAGAGCATAATAAGCTCCTATAGCGTGAGTAATATACAACACAGCTATGCCATAAGACTGATGATAGTTAAGGTTGGGGGCAAGCTCAAGCTTCTTGACAAGCTTCAAGGAGACAACATTAACAGGAGACCCTGTGTCTAAGACAGCCTTAATTTTCACCTTTTGGATGGATATTTCCACACAAGTAGTAGTACAACCAAAGGGAGGGAGGACAGCCAGAATGTCTTGGGCTTCTGCTAGTTCTTTGTCCCACTTTTTGATCATGCATCTTAGGCCCAGGAACTCCTTATAGACTGTCTGGAGAAGGAGCAAGACAGAGAAGTTTTTGAACACAGCGTCAGCAACCTAAGCAGCTTCTTTGGAAGATTTGCCAAGCACAGGAGATCTCTTGGGTTGGGTGAGGTAAGGGCAAGAGACAACTTCCTTGGCTTCAGACAAAGGCTTGGCACTCATTGTAGTTTTCCCAGAGCATAACTTATAAGGGACCACAATGGTTTTAGGGACAGAAAGAGCTGAATAACCATAGGTGTCAGGATCATCAATATCTGAATTATCCATTTCAGAGTTGTCAGAGATGTCATGGAACAGCAGCAGAATGGGAGGAGCCTTAGTGTCAGCTTCTGGGGAGACTGAAGGGACTGGGAAGAATTGTCAACTGAGAGCATCTTGGCCTCTGGGCTGACTGTTCTTTTCCCACCTGTTCCTTGAGATCAGCTACTTCAACCCAAGGATTGGTGTAGACTTGCGAATGGTGACCTATCTGGCCACAGTTGTGGCAACCTTGACGTCTAGGAGGATTTTGCAAGTTCATTGTGAGGATGTGAGGGCCATAGGAAGACAAACCAGAGTTAGAAGCAGCTCAACTTTCCCTAACAACTGCTCCAGAATGGGTAAGGTTCATGTCTTGCATCAGCGTCTTTATGCTCTTCATAGAGGAAAGCATAGCTTTATGGGCTTTGAAGTGAAGACACAGAAGCTGGTTAACTTTGAGGGCTTGAGCGCAAGCCATGTAAGCTTCATGGGCTGTCAATTGTCTGCTTGTTATCAGTTGCTGTCCTTCCATGTATGTCTATTTGTGAATTCAGCCAGAGTCTTCTTTAGTTTGAAAGCAATATGCATGAAGGCGCCCTTATTCACTTCAAAACTAAGGTTGCCACCAAATTTTTCAATCAGAAGCTGTTTCATTTCTTCCCAAGTCTTAATGGTGGGCAACTCAGGCACTACTACCTGCTGACAGGTTGGGTGCGGGAAGGTTAGAATGCGTTCCTTCTTAACCTCATCAGAGGCTCTCCTCATGGTTTTATAGATAGTTAAGAAAGCTGCAATGGTAGAAGTTTTAGGGTCAAAGACTTGCTTAAAGGTAGGTTTGAAGTGTGCTTTGGGAGTTGGACCCCCATTGTTGCCATTAAGTACATTTATGTGCGGGGAGAATTCTGCTTTGGATTCAGTGGGGGGCTGTCTGGCCCACAGCTGGCAAACACTTTCCTTGAGGGTATTTGAGGTTTCAGCAGTGTGGGTGACCGTATTATTAGCTAAGGTGGTCTGCTGCTTGGTAACATATAAGCGCTGGCCCTGTGCAGTTACTAATGAGGATATTTCAGCCAGTTGGGAGGTAAGGGAAGGACCCACTGAGAGGCAAGAGGCAAACCTGTCATTCACTGAATCATTTAATTCACTAATTTCTTGCACGTCTTTTATTAATTTCAGAGTGGCCTTGTTTCAGATGGTCCATTTTGTTAGCTAGAGCTATCAACTCTCTAGCACAGTGAATATGGGAGGCTTCTGGCAGGCCGGGGAAGCAACCATCTTCATCAATAACCCCAGTTGGACTAATAACAGATACTATCATCTCACGCAAGGCAGCAACTTCTTGCTGTAGCTCAGCAGCCTGAGTTGTCAGAGCAAGCACTTGATAATCAGGCTGAGGGGCTTTGGGAGGGTTATCCTGACTGCAGGTAGATGCTCTTAAATATTAAATGGCATCCCAGAGCCTCTGTTCTCTATCTGCTAACTCATCAGATGGAGGAGAAGGCAGGGCATCTGATTTGGAGGCAGACAGTTTATTTACTTGAGTCTGGAGTTTGGTGATGGTAGCGGCGGTAGCAGCCCTTTCTTGATCAAAGTCCTTGCCAAGTTTGCAGAGGCCCTTTGCAGCATGGACTTTACTTGCTGTAATTGATTGGAGGAGTAAGTACTGAACTTGTTGAGTTGCTGCACAAGTTTTTCAAAGTTGGTGAGATAGGTGTTTAGATTGGAGTCTACTTGGGCACTCCAGGGCTGTTCCAGCTGGTGGAACTCATGAAGGCGCTCTCTGACATACTTGGGGATGAATTGGCACATTCTTTCAATGGAGTTGACCAAGCAAGATTGGGAGGTGACAGAGTTGCGCTGATTTTTGGATACTAAGGAAAACAGGGAGTGGATCCACTGCTGGTAGGCCGCAAACTGATCCCAGTGATGAGTGATGGAGGCTTGTAGCAATGAAATCTCTTGAGCGTGGAGCCCTAATACCATTTGATGATGGGCTAAGGCGGGTTGTACAAAGGAGGACAATAAATGTTCAGCAGAGCCAGCTTCTGAGAGGAGATGCTGTGGAAATTGTGGAGCTACAATCAATTTGTAATATTCTGCTTAGTTGAACTGAAGCTGGAGGCAAGGGATGGCTCCATCACGGGCTATCCTAAGGGCTACTGCCATGAATTGTTCCAAGTCAGGGGTACCCAAAGGGTAGGCCACTAGGCAGGGACCACTCCCAAGGTTTAGTACAGTAGGGACAATAGGCGGGTTAGTGATGTCTTCCTCAATAGGAGGACTGGTAATTTCAGGCAAAGTTGGCTCTTGTATGGGCGGAGGCAAAGGTCCTGAAAGCGTTGTTGCAAAAGGGATAACCAAGGGGCTTACAGCCCCTGTAGTGAGCATCATTTTTGTTGTGATCTGAGGTGCGGCACTGAGTCACAATGGGAAATCCTAACCTTAGGATTGGATTTGACCTAAGTCTTGGTTAGAATGGCAGGGAAGGCTATGTGATTACCTTGTGGCCCTGATTGAATAATATCTGCTAGACGTGGCTAGAGAGGCGCCAAAGTACATGGAGACACAAAGACAAAAATGTGAATAGAACTTAAATTTTATTGGGTATAGAAATTGGGATTATATACTGTGTAGCTTTACCACAAAACAGTACATGGACGGTAGGATCACTTGCCACAAGCATGAGTGGGGCAAGTGAGTTGCACAGAATCAGGAAACTGAACAATTATATTTCCCAATTTAAGCCAGCCTCATTTCAAAGGGCAAAAGCAAAAGAGAGAGATTTTTCCTTGAAATAACCCAACAAAGGCGAAATTGAAACATGATGAATGGCGGCATTCACAACACTCAACCCACCAGCAAGGTTCCATGTAAGCAGGTTTGTGACCCGCAATCTGATTATCCAGTCACCCAAAGACAAGTTAGGAAGGTGACTTGGATTTCCAAATACAATAACATGAACAGAAGCTGATCCTCTCCAGTGGGTAACTTGTTTTGGCGCTTGACTCATTACAGGGATCAAGCCACCCCCTTCACCATCCCACCGTGTGATCAACGCTATCATGTTCCTACTATCTATGATTCACAATGACTATATAATACTTATCTCTCATTAAAGAATATTATCTAGTTTCCAAATATTCTTCCCCTTGTAACTCTGCTAAAACAGCACAATTACAACCCCATGGTGTGTGCAGAAGGCAGTTTTTGCCTCATCCCCTGGTGCAATGCAAACCTGGTTGTACCCCGCGGTGAGATTAATCTTGCTAAAGACCTTTGCACACGCAAGCGTCTCAAACAAGTTGTCAATCAACAACAGGGGGATTTATTCTTAACAGTCACCTCATTTAAGGTGCAGTAGTCTGTGACCAAGCAAAGGGACCCATTATTCTTGGCTACAATGAAGACAGCAGCACTGTAGGGCAAGAGAGAGGGGAAGATGAAGCCCTTATTAGTGTGTTCACAAGGTGCTGGCAGAGGATCTCATCTTCTTTTGGTGTCAGGCAATAGAGGGGACGTGCCTTGGGCAGTGACCCTTGTAGTTGTACAGCATACTGGACCTCCTGGGGAGGAGGTAGTTGGTCCAGTGTTTCACTGAAAACATCCTTATTTTCCTTAAGGAGTGCAACAAGTGCTGGTGGAGATGAAGTGGTCAAGGGAGGGGCTGCAGATGATTCAGTGTGGATAACTTTGACTGAGCATTGGTTAAAGTCTAGTTTTCCCCCTTGAAATCATAAGAGTCTGTCTCTGTTATTCTGAAAAACACAATATCATGAAGTAACTTGCTCATTTTGACAGGATATATCTGGAAGCCCACCCCATTTCTATTAAGGATGATTACAGATGTATCCCAGTTGATGTAGGGGCAGTTGTGACAGAGCCAGTCAAGGCCAGCAATTACATTGTGGCTGAGCCCAGCCATGATTGGCCCAGAGAGTTTAACCTGGATGTTCCCCATTCTCGTGGAGAAGGGTACTGTCTCATGGGTAATTGTCACTCTACAGGAATCAGCTACTCATGCTGTCTTGAATCTGTTTGACACTTGTTCTAATTGTTGAGAGTCAGCAAACGCCTGGTCAACCATAGTGTGGTTGGCCCTGGTATCTACCAGTAGTTTGTGGGTGTTCCCACAAAAACAGAAGGGATAGGCTAAGCAGGTTACTTTATTTGAAGAGTGGCTTTCTTGGAGAACAGGGTTGTTGCTGTGAACTTGGAAGACGTCAAGGGTTTCAACTTCTTGCACACTGTAGTTGCAGGGATTCTTTGCAAGGAGGGATTGAGAGTGAGGGTCAAGTGGGGTTGTAGAACCTCTTGTAGCTACAACCCCCAGGCTTTTCCCTTGTCCTCAATCTGCAATAGTTGGAGTCCCCCTTGCAGGAGCACTTAACCTCATTTTCCTGCTGGTGGGGCTGAGAGCAGCCTACTTGGTTGTGGGCGCTACCAGGTGCAGGACAAGGTTGGGGTGGGGCATCATTTGACCTGTGGAAGCCCATCAAAGCCTGGTTTTTTTCTCCAAAATGACCTTATAACAGTCATTGATGGAGGTGCAGCAACCTACAGAGACCCACTTGCAGATATGGGGCTTGAGACCATTGACTATCAAGGTAAGAAGCATGGTATTTCCATTGGTCACAGCTTCTAGGGCGGCGGCAAGAGCTTGCTGCCAAGTGGCAATGTATTTAAGGACGGAACTGGTCTGTTTAATGGCCAGGAGGGGAGTTCCCACCACAATAGTAGAGAAGATTAGATTGTAGCCGGACTTTGTGGTGTCCCTGAACAGCGCCCAAGTGACTTTGATTTCCTGACAGGCCCAGTTGGTAAACCACACAACAGTGGGCCCTGTGAGGCGCCCAGACGCAGTAGCAACCCACATGGGCTCAGGTACTTGGAAGATACAAAGGCAGGTCTTGGTGGAGTGAAGCCAACTGACAATGTTGGCTCCTTCAACACCTCCCGCAAAGGATTCCAGCTGGAGGTTGAGCATGCTTTGTGAAAGGTCTGACTGGGGCGGGGTGATGCTTGTGTTGTGCTGCCCAAGGCAGAGTCCATTATATACACTTGTAAGAACCAGCTGATCTTGGTAAATGATGTACCTGTTGGGGATGTCCCCCTTGGGGATTGGCAGGAAGGTCTTTTGATGGGGAGTAGCTATACAGCCTGTACTCTGTCCTTTCTTGGGGGGGATTTTTCTTTTGGGTAGGTTGTTAACCTACCACTGCTACCACTGTTGCAACTGAACCAATGAGAGTTCAGTATTTGAATTTGGGAAGACAACAGTTCAATAGGAAGGACAAGAATGAATAGAATAAGTTATTGATTATTGTAGATTACTGTGATTAATATATTATATGGGGAAAGCCACAAGGCCAAAATATGGTGGCATAGTGGCATGCTTCATGTAGGGTTCAAAACTGAGGAAAAACTTGTGCGGGGATCAGCAAGTCAAATTG
Source organism: Entomophthora muscae (assembly GCA_014839935.2). Lineage (NCBI taxonomy): Eukaryota > Fungi > Entomophthoromycota > Entomophthoromycetes > Entomophthorales > Entomophthoraceae > Entomophthora > Entomophthora muscae. The sequence goes on from QTSX02003626.1 coordinate 255,159, forward strand.
GTAACACTCCTAATTAGGATGAAGTACCCACCATTTGATATTGCCATCAGATTAATCCATGTCATTAGATCTGTCAAGGGACAACTCATCAAGTTCCCCCTGTGTATTGTAAGATACTTTTTCAGGAAAGTCATGAAACTTGGTTGCAACACTAATGTAACATACTGCTGGTAGAGGCTTGGCAACTCACTAATTGATTTCAATCCAAATTTGGTGAAACTGAACAACTCAGTTTGAAAGCAAAAGACCTCCATTTTAAATTATCTAGTTCTGAGCCAAACTATCTCTTTAATCCAATTAACAGTACCTTAAAAGTCAGGTTTACAACAGATTCCCCTTCAAGATTGACTCAGGTGGGAGTTAGGCACAAAGGAACTTGACATGAACCTTTTACAATAGGACGCCTGGAATAGTTCATTTTCACAGTATTCTCCAAGACACACTTGAAGATCACTATAAGAGGAGCAACCCATAAAGAGTCTAAATTATGAGCACAGTCATTCTCACAACCTTTATAATATAGTACCTGATATCCTAGTTGGAATTCAGGAACAGGAGAGCAGGAGACATTAGAGGAAGACAGCTCTAACATCTTTATCTTATAGGCTGTGAAATTGACAGTAGCTTGTATTTCAATGATTTGGCTAACTAGTTTCCTCACATGCTTCTTGGGGTCAAATATCTCATTTTGTTCCACTAAGGAGTGGCCCAATATTGGGGGTGATAGCCTATCTACTATAAAACATAGCAAAATGGGGGAAGTAATTAGTACAATTTTTTACCTAGAATGCAGGCAAACAGTATATCAGGGATGCAGAGTCCCAATTAGAGGCATCTGAATGAGTCAATTTGTACATGATTGATACTAGTGTTGATTTGGCTCTTTCTATTGTAACATTTTTAGAAGAAATATAAGAGACAGAAAGGATTGTGTGTATCCATAGCCTCAAAAAAAGACATAATTAGTCTAGAAATAAAATTTGTTCTATTGTCAGAAAGAAGCTTTTTAGGGCATCCATGACAATAACAAATCTGTAGAGGATCCAGGAAATTCATGCTTGCTTATTCCTTATCCCAGTCTGACTCTTTTACAATTTGACAGGGAATCCTTTATGTAAGCTTAGATGAGCTTGGATTTGGCTAAGAAATCTTGGTGTTAAACTTGTTGCCATCTGGTGAGCAATTTCACGTTTTTTGCATCCCATAGTCTTAGCTGCAGACCAACTCTTTCATTCCATGGTAGTCTTCTTTCAATCAAAAGCCAAAAACATAAAACTTAAAATTATTGAGGGGAAATCAACCATTATCACAAATAAGCAGCATCCTTTATTAATTATTATCATATTTCCATTATATACCAATTGTGGTATATTTGGCTGAAAACCCCTCTGGTTCCAGTATCACACCTGGATTCCTATCACGTGGTTTATGACATAACGGCGTCATTCAATCCAGATTTTTACCAACAAAGATCTTCACACTCTTAACCTATAAGAATGTGCCCAAATACATTCCAGAATCACCTGATTCCTTCCATGGAAATGTATTGTTTCAGCTTGAAGCATTCCAGACTTCTGGCGCCAAAAACCTGTGGAATATATGCATTCCTGATCCAAGCTATCCTTGTTCCAACTGGGAACCAGCTGATCAATCCTGAATGTATAGACACCATTGTCTACATTTAGCTGTTTTTTGCATTTAATGGTTTTCAAATTAAAAACCCATTAAAACACTTTGAAACTCAAACCAGGCGCCACTGCAGCGCCCAGGAACTTTCCCAGGCGGCGCCCCAGCGCCTGAAACATTTACTGGGCAGCGCCTTGGGCAATTCAAATCAATTAGTTGACGCTTTTAACCTAATTAATTTGCCAAAATGTCGCTTTTAAACTACAGTTTGGGGGTTTACTTTTGGCTAACCTATACCAAACTTCTTGACACAGTCAAGGCAATTAAACAATATAGTTATATCCTTATTAATTATATTCCAAACATATATTAATTAACCTTCCCAGTTAATTAATCTGTTTGAAGACAACAAGTCTTTACTTGACACAGTCAAGTCCATTTTGGCCCTATGATTAAATCCTCATTAATCATATTCAAGGGTATCAATTAATTAACCTTCCCAGTTAATCAATTGGTTTGAGACACCTAGTTCATAATCTGAATTGTTCAGATTGTTCATTTGGCCCTCAATTAGTCCAGCTTAATTGATTCCTGGGTGTCAATTCTTACACTGGAAAATCTCTCCAAGGCAATCTCTTTGCTATGTTTCTAACCTATGAAATTCATCACAATTCAACCTCTTTATGAAACCACAGCCCAACATAACTGTAGTACAGTCACAATAGCTCTACATAGTGTTCATCACTGGGGACAATGGCTTGGATCCATATTAGCCAATGCTGTATGTCTGTCCTAAAGCAACTTGTTACAAAGGCCTTTACTTTGTAACCATCTCCCTGCTAAAGGACAGCAAAAGTCAGTTCACTATTGATGCTGGCAACGTCTTCCGCCGGGCAGAGACAGGTGAAAAGACGCCTTACATTCCCACCACACAACAAGGCAATACAATATTGCATTATCACCACACCTTGGGTCACATCAGAGGACGTAACCACTTCAAGATCATGAAACAAAAGGTTTGGTGGCTATGTATGTACCAAGACATCTTGGACCTCCTCAAAACATGTGTGTTATGTGAAAAAAATACGTCCAAACCTGTGCCCCCCAAGTCTGTCCTTCCCAATAAAGCCACAGAACCCTTCAAGCAGTGGGCCCTCAATATTGTTAGGGCCTCCCCAAAGACAGAATGGGGAGGAAATACATCATAACTGCCATTGACTACTTCACCCACTGGCCAGTAGCATGGGCAACAGCCAACCACACCGCCACCACCGTCACCATCACCTGCTTCATTGGCAAGAAAATAGTGGCCTGCTTTGGGCGACCCAAACGTCTCATCACAGATAGTGAGCCTGAGCTTGTTGAAAATCTCATGTAGGTATACTGTGCCAAGAATGCCCTTCAACAAATAGTCACAACCCCCTATCATCTGTAAACCAATGGACGCATAGAGCAATTGAATGGCTCACTGGTTCAACTGATTACCAATCTCTTTCAGGAGCATCCCAATACCGCGTGGACTGAACACCTGCCCACCGCCTTACTTATCTTACAAGAAAGAATCAACAGAGGCACTGGGTTCAGCCCTAGCACCCTGGCCTTTGGAACACCTGACAGTCTGACAGGAGTTAAACAAGGAAAGTTATGGTATGCAGTTCCCAGAAAACCCCTGTTGACTCTATCCCTGAGTCAATGGCATGCCAAAGCATGAGAAATTGAACACAAACAAATTGAAGGAGGGACAAAGCACCTTGAAGCCAGATACACTGTAGGTGATCTTGTCTACACCCTCAACCCCAATTCATCCAAGTTAGAACCCAACCACCTAGGACCCTTCAAGATAGCCGTGGTCTATGACAATCATACCTATCAGTTTGAAGATGCCCAAGGAAACACCAAGAAACTTCATCACAATTGCTCACACCCCTGCCACGCAATCCCTGTACAAAGGCTGTTTGTGCGGACCTTCCCAGACCTTCTGCAGACTCCGGTCTTGGTGTCTGACAACAAGCAGGGGACAAGGGGGGTGTTGCAACCAAGTTTCCAGACTCTCCTGCCAATGTATCTTACAATACACAGGGGCGCTCAATGAGTTGCCCCTTGACGTATCTAATAACATGAATTAATATGATGGCAATATCAAACTGTGGGCACTTTCTCCTAATTAGAAGAGGTACCAATTTGACCTGCTGATCTCCGCACAAGTTATTCCTCAGTTTTGAACCCTACATGGAGCATGCCACAATGCCACCTCCTTGTGGCCTTGTGGCTTTCCCCATATAGTATATTAATCAGAATTTTCTATAATAAACAATACCTTATTCTATCCATTCTTGTTCTTTCTATTGGACTGTTGTATTCCTCAATTCAAATACCAACCTCTCATTGGTTCAGTTGCAACATTAGTGTCTCCATCAATGGTAAAAAGCTCAATTCCTGTGTTATTTAAGGCAAGTTCCTTTTCTAAACAAATATAAGTAATCTATATTCTGCTTTTCATTTCCCTTTAAGCTTCACATGCCCTCTTTCTGCTGTTCAGGAAGATTAATAATTTACATCATCCCAAAACAGGGCAAAAAGGTAATATGCTTTACTTTGTTGCAACACCCAGGTTGCTTACTCCTTCTTAGCTTGAGCTACAAGTCTTTTGTTATAAAGACTTCCTGCCAAGCTCTCTCCTGTTTAAATATAGTAGATCACAACTAAAAAGGTGGGAACTGGGATTCCTATGTTTTGGTAAAGGATGTGTTCTTCTGGTATTTCAGTTCCTGTGTGTAGGGCTTTTAATCCAAGAAGAGCCTGGACACCATTATTTTGTATATTTGTTGACTGCAGCAAGTATGGGCAACAGGAGGGATTTGTAAAGGAAGGTAAGATAGAAAACCTACCTGTGCTACCAATGTTGCAACTGTGCTGTATTAGCAAGTTACAGGGGAGAAATATTTGGAAACTAGATCATTATTTTTATTGGGAGATATCACTTATGTAGTTTTGAGGGAATCTTTTTAAGAGGAAAATGATTGTGACAATCAATCAACTGGATTTGACAGGGGGTGACTTGATCCTTATAATGAGTCAAGCAACAAATCAAGCTGTCCACTGAGTAGTAATTGTCACTGGGTCTTGTTGCCTTGTTTGGAAATTCAATTTGACTTCTGCATTTGGCTTCAAATTGTGGGGAGGTCAGTTTAAGTGGCACAGGGTCTCTTGTGCGGATCTTTTCTGGGGGCTCAACACCACTGTTTTGACATATACAAATTAATATAAAGGGGAAAATAAACAAGATAATGTTACTTTATTTGGTGTGAAAGATGAATGCTGTCATTATTTTTTTGGATGCTAATATGAATTAATTTTTATTTAAAACCAAAATTACTTACATTTTCCACTCTCTAACATTTGGACTAGTTCTTCCTCTGTTTTCTGGCTTTTGGATTGGATTTTCTGCTATTTTTTTCTATTCCTGCCTCAGTCTTGGCTTGATCTCTCCCATGAGGCTTCTCCTATGTTTTTCAACACTCTTCTTTTGGTTTTGTTTTTAAAAACAAACTTAACTTAAATTTTTTAGACAATTATTATTTTCTTGACAATTATCTTCAAACAGATTTTACCGCTTGCAGTTAAAAAAATTCCTTTTCAAATTACCTTAATTCTTGAAGTAATAAATACCTCAAACTAACACTCTCAACTTTAAGTTGATATTGTTTGACATGCACCCCAAAGGTACTTATTGGTTCTTGGATATTCTTTTTTTTCTTGTGATTTTGGATATTGTTAGTTTTTTAATTTCTATGATTCCCTTTGATTACTTGTCCCATCACCTGAGTAATTTTTACAATCATACCAAATATTTAGTTGACAAGCGTTTCAATACTGTAGATGATGCTGAGTAATATTCAGACCTTGAAATCAGTTTTCTAGACCATTATTATTTTGTTAAGACTGGGCTCTACTTCATTTTACTTAGTTTGATCAGCCAATTAAGCCCACATTTTACTCCTTATAAACTCTTAGGAGCCTTGCCCCAGTTACTTTTCAAACCTTACATATCTTTTTATATTTGACCAGTATCAATTTATTGGGACTTTAAGCATTAGTTTACAATTATTCTCTTAAAGCTTCAGGCCTTACAGATACTTTATTGTATAATGACAAGCCCCATACTCTCCATGTACGTCATGAAAGTCATAGGGATTGTCCAGATAGTGTTCCCATAGGACTCGAAATGTCTGATTCTCATACAGCATGGGGTGTGGCAACAGTGCCACCAGCTATTTGGCAGCCAAGCCCTTTCTTGGGGAAATGATTTCACGAGAGAGCAATTGAATATGTTGCAACAATGGTAAAATCTCAGATTTCTCAAAAAAGTTACTTCTTGAGAATATTGTTTGGGGTTTCATTTTAACTTATTTTTATCAATCATATAGAAAAAGAAGCTTTTGGGGGGTTTGGCTATTCTTTGTTAAAAATGCTATAAAGAGTTGTGATTCTAAGTTTCCTGATAAGAACCTTGATGGACAGATATATATTATAAGGAAAAGTTGAATGATTGGGGGAAATGACGGAAAATAGGGTTGTTTAAAAAAGGGGAAAGGAAAATGTGACTTTCAAAATATATGGATTTACAATTAGCCCGTAGTTAACTTAAATTTAATTTAAGTTAATTTTCAAACCTACCTTTTTAAACAAACTTTTGATAAAAATTAAGGAATGTGAATAATTAAAAACATCTCAGTTATGTGAATATCGAGAAAAAATATAGTTTTAGATAACTGTTTTTTAAAAGTATATATCTGCTGGAGAAAATAAACCTGTAATAAATTTAAGTTAAAGTCAAAATCCATGATGCAAAAATGATGTGACAGAAACTGGGATTATCAAAAGCACAGATAAAAGATATTTAATTATTAAGGAATGTCTCCTTCTTAAAATCAATTAAAAGATTTATTTAGAATTGACGTAATTTAACATGATGGAAACTTTCATGATTTAAAAATAGCTATTGGAAACACTGCAAATTAGCCTTGATTTTATTTTTTGAACTATAATTTATTACAAAAACACATAAAACTTAAAATTAGCCATAATATAAACTATACTTAGAATTACTTATTTTTTGTGTTTCTGATGTTTATTAATTACTAAATAGTAACTTTTATTATTATAAATATAAATTTATTGTTATTCTAAAGGATAATGTTAGATGGAACAAATTCCTTAGCATTGGTATAAACTAAGGCTGTGGAATTCATTGGGATGTTTTTTAAAATTAAAGAAATTTTATTTACATAATTAGATTAACATATGTGATGAATTTTTAAGCATTGGCGTAAAATAAGCTAGTAAAAAAAGGGAAATCCAAATAGAAGCAATGTCTATATAATCAGACTAATTTAAAAATCACTGGTTTTATAAAATCAAATCCACAGTTTCCATCACCTTATTTTCCGTCAAATTGACAGAAAATTGATGATGGGATAAGGTGATTGAACATAAAGTTCAACCAACAATTTGCAAAAGCGAATGGCTGCAAAATAGGATAATTTAAAGGAACCCTAGTTCCCAAATAGTGGCGTGTACCCGGCTTATCTAAAAATCTCCACCCGCAGGTTGATCCTCTTGTAAATATCGGTAGTCCGTTGAGACCAGTTGGTCCAACTTTGCCTGGAATTTACCCATCCATCTCGTGGTCTGCATAGATTTCCGGAATTAGTTTGGGAGGATTGAATCTCAAAAGCAGCAATCGTGGCTTACCATGTCTCCACTCTGTGGTCGTTGTTAATGAATTGTAAACTAAAGTGGCCCAACTCCGAAAGGTACCTGCATTAGGATTATTTAAATTCACTTGATTCAAGATAAAGTTTCAAATAAACATAATTGCGTCCCAATTGAAGCGTAGTTTGATTGCACACCCACTAGCTAAGATTTGCTACGCACATTTACAAATTGAATCTGATCGCGTTCAGATCAGATTTAGCCCACCGATCAACTCACCCCTCCAACGTGTACTGATTGCAGACCAACTTAAAGGGGTGAATCCAGAATAAATCATGTATGGAGCTTATTCGCAATGGAAAGTTAATGTCTGTTGAGTCCATTATACCCAATAAAATATGTGACCAATGCCGTATATCCCATGTCAAGTGTGATCGCAGAGTGCCGGCATGCCAGCGATGTCTAAAGCTAGGCAAGTATTGTACACGCGAGCGACGCACTCACTTTGGGAAAATATCACAATGCTTGTCCAGAGAAGGATGGATATTACATCAAAGGAAAGTAATAGCAACATGGACTCAAGTCATTGACATGTACCCACTGCCCACAATATCTCGCCTGAGACTTCAAAGATATTTATTACCACTAGTCTTTCTACTGCCCAAGCCAACAGAAACCAGCGAGATATTACAGTTAAGCTTATGTATCACTAAGGCTTCTTCACACTCTTCAGAGGCAGGCAAGCCTTTACATGTTGTATACGATGAGGTTTCAAATACACTGGATATGGCAGTTAATGTTACAACCGAGTTTCCAGACTCGCTTGCTAATGTATCTTACGATACACAGGGGGCGCTCGATGAGTCGCCCCTTGATGGATCTAATGACATGGATTAATCTGATGGCAATATCAAATGGTGGGTACTTCATCCTAATTAGGAGTGTTACCAATTCAACTTGCTGATCCCTGCATGATTTATTCCTCGGCTTTGAACCTTACATGGAACTTCCCACTATGCCATCCCCTTGTGGCCTTAGGCTTTCCCCATATGGTATATTAATCACAATATTCTACAATAAACGATAACTTATTCTTATCATTCTGTCCTTTCTATTGGACTGTTGTCTTCCCCAATTCCAAATACTGAATCCTCATTGGTTCAGTTGCAACATTAAGGTGTTTTTTCATCTTTTTAACATATGCTATCCTCTTTTCTCTGAAGAAGGCTTCTACTCCCTCCCACGCTCTTACACTCTGAAGAAGCTTGTCATTAGAATTGATTTAGAACGTATGCCACAGACAGACTTGGTACGCACTTCAATCTTCACAAACAATCTCACTCTTCAAGACCTTCAACACTTCCCCAACACCCTCTATTCTCTTCAATGTCTCCTCTTGGCCAGTTTGGGGTGAATGTGTCTTGGATGGACAAAATTCGCTATAAGACATTCCTTATCATCAATCGACTGGCTGCTCTACTTGGATTACGCAAAAAATCAATGTCTTCTAAACAATGGCTTGAGTGTACTCTTGCACTGCATTTGATAAGCGTTAGCACGTACAGTTTAAGCTTAGGTCAGTCCATTTTGTGGGAGAAATACCTATGGATTGAAGAGAGTTGTGCTCATTTGAAACCAATCCTCCTTTCTTCAGTGACTTATCATTTCTCAACCATTCATGACAAAATCCATTTTATCACAAGTCAAGCAATCTACCACTCCTTCACGATTGTCCTTAGCGCCAACAGAGACTACACACTGGCTATCGAAGGAAATATACGCGCTGCAAGGTTTACGGGGACCTTAACTATTCATTTTAGGATATTACACGAAAACTTCATGTGGGGATGGCGCCATCTTTCAAAATTAGCCAACACTCCATGTTTACAAGCAGCACTCCTTCGCCAGTCCCGTCTGGCATTAGCGCTGCGCTACAACGATTTTATTGAACTTAGCAAGCTATCGTCTTACATTCCCAGCAACCCACTGACTCGTGTCTCACCCACTCCTCTAACTCCAATGATCAATGCTTTTTCTCAAAAGGGCTTGAGCACAGCAATTCACACTATCCGCTTGGCTTTGACATTAACTCCCTCTCCATTTGGGATGGACTTTATTCAAATCATAATTCCTTCAATTGCATATATAATTGCCTACATCAAGCCCTTTAAAGAGGCGGTTGGGCACGACGGCCAACTTGTAAAGGCCCTTGCTCAAGCACGAATGATTATTGCAAATCGAGTAAGCGTATCCCACCTAAACGTCAAAGCTAAGCCATACCTAGATCTGATAGACTACATATTGAGCCAGCGACACATCCCTATTTCATTCTATACACAAAAATCGCTTTCAACCCCACAAGCCAACCTTTAATTATCAAATTATCTACCAATAAAAATTTTATTATACAGTATCTCGAATTAAGCTTATAACCATGCTGGCATCCAACTGACGGCACCCTGGCTTTAGCATATTGATCCAATAAGTCGAGGTTTACTTTAGCTTTATAACCAATCTAATGAACATAGCACCTACTTCATTTCCGAAGCCATTTTCTGGTTAGCACTATTTCCGACAGATTATTGGATTTCAGTGTTTTTTATGTGTAATTATATTATTGTAAATTTTACTATATTTTCCTGTTGATATACATATACACATTTCTGTAATGAGCTTCATAACCCTTTAATTTCTACACGTTTTATATTAAGAGCAAAGCTATCAAAATAAAATATACCATAAACTTAAATTGGTTTGCCGGAATTGAAAGGCCAAAAAGGGGATTTTCAGCTGGAAAGAAGTAAATTTTAAAAAATCAAATCGCTTAGATGATTTATTCTGTAGGATCGCCTCCAAGCGAGTGACATAGCAAGATTTATCAATTGCATATAGTAGAAAAGTTCCCATTAGCTTGCCACACCATGACAAAACCGTTTAGACTACAGAACCTCGATATTAGGCTCTCCAGTTCAAGTCTACCATGTAAACAACTATCAGTTTTTTAAATATCAAAATACTATGTATAAGGAGGTTGTCGGTGACTACGTCCCAGCCGAGTCTAATGATAAACCTCTTGGCTCGCTGGGAGACTCAGGCCTACCCTTTTCCGTGGAAAGCAGCCAAACCTATCCACAGCAACCCTAAAATCTTGATGATATTCTTCCTTCTAAATCTGAATCTAGAAGTAGCCAACCTTCTGGAAACACAACAAAGACAACTATTACTGAACCTACTGTGGAGAATAACCCAATCCCCCTAGGTATTTCTTCTGTTCTTGAAAGCCTACCAAGGCTATGAACACCTAGCACCTACTTCAGCAATAAACTTATCATTTATTGCTCTAAACATATTTCAATTGAGTGTGATCCTCATAAACTGTAAGGAACTTATTCTCAGTTTATAAGTTTTTATACTTCTGTCAAATCCCAGCTAGTAGATTCCGCTCCTAGGTCTCAGCCATTGTTTTGATTATTATAAACAATAGTAACTGTTATTTCTTCAGAGTGCAACATCTTATTTTCTTCAGATAGCTGATACAATCTTTAATTGTAGTCAACTCCATCTTGTGAACACTCCCCAAGAATCTGAAAAAGAGTGAAGCTAATTCCAGTCAAACACCCTCAATAACTTATTTGAAACTCAACCCCCTATTTGGACCATTCTACCAATGCCACCCCTTGTGGCTCTGTGGCTTCATTTTACTGCATTATAGCTTATATTTCCCAATAAAGTTGTTATATTATCCTAAATTTCTGCCCTTTTCTTTGGACTGTTGTCTTCCCCCTTCAAATACTTAACTTAAATTATTTCAGTTTAACCCTTGCTTTATCATTATAATAGCTGCTTATCCCATCCAGATACAGATGTAGACTTAAATTTGATATATTAATCTATTATATTCTACTAGCCTTCTATAGAAGGCTAGATTATCATTGGTCTAATATAAAACATTATTTAACATATTTCTTTATCAAATTGGTTAAAATAATATAAGAATAAATTATATATTCTAAACCCAAGCATAAAATAAGATTTATATACTGTGTAATGTTGCTTTCTAAGCTGGCACAATATTAAATTATAAACCCTAAATATTTCTATTTTACCTTAATTATAAATATAGAGCTGATATGTAGATTTAAATGAGCTTTTGAGCATCAGGGTTAGTTTAGAATTCTAATATATGTGGAAATTCTATCTTTTATTGCACCAAATATAAATTTGAAAGGGCCATGTTAATTCAGAGCTTTTGGATATGGTAGAAAAACACTCCACATGATATCTCAGTATCTAGAGCAGCTAAGATTACCAATTTCAATACTATTGTGATAAGAATTATCTTAAAGGCATTTATCAACTATGTCCATTACAAAAATATACATCGTGCCTTGGTATTGCTACTACTAGTTTAATCTGCTTGCCTCTCAAGTGAATTGGTAAAATATAATCAATATCAACTGATAAAATCTTCATCTTTTTGAATCAAGCCATGTGTCATTTGAGAATTCTCTTTTCTGGATTCAAATCTATCAAAAATTGCAAATTGTCAAAACTGTGGGGTTGACCCCCCAGCAAGGTCCCCACAAGAGACCCTGTACCACCTGACTTGACTATCCTAAAACTTGAAGCCAAATTCAGAATTGAACTCAAATTATAAAACAGGTAAACAGGGACTGATAACAATCTCAACCCAGTAGTAACCTTGATTTAGAACTTCAGTTATTAGTAGGATCAATCTATTTTCCTGTCCATCTAAATCATTGATCAGCAGGAATCTTGTTCCTCTTAAGTAACTCACTACAACTATATAATTCATCATATCTCAATAAAGATATTTATCTAGTTTCAAAACATTTTCCCCTTATAACTGTGTTAATACAGCATAGTTACAACCAAATAAACTATTTAAGGTATACTCTTAAATTTGGGGAATAGAGCATTCTAAGAGGGGTAAAAAAAGATTTTGGAATAATATAAGCTTTATTTGAGATTTGTGGGGGTTCCTATACTGTGTGTAAAAGCCTTTGGGTCACCAAGGGGTGTTAAATGTGACATTGGCTAAGGTAGGTATTGGCAACACTCCACATATGTTTTTAGGATTTTCATCATAAATTGACCTTGTTTCTTATATATAGATATAGACCTCATTATGCCTTTAGTTTTGGCGGTGTTATAATGTTAGACCTATCATGGGATAACTTGATGGGTGCCCTATATTTGTTGTGAGATACATGGGTTACTGGGGCATTCAATCCAGTTGCAACACGGAGTTAGAGTTGAGAAGCACATAGTGCCTTTATGGGTTTGAAAAAATCCAGGCCTCAACTCTAATGAGCAAAAAAATAAACATGAGACAGGCTAAGAATAAGCTCTGTGATTGAAAAACTTAATATTCCTTTATCTATTTTAAAAAAAATTATCTGAAGCTTTTAATTTTTATTTAAACCCCCTTTTTAGTAAGTTACCAGTTGGGTATGTAATAAATATTCACTACAGATTTAGAGGCTTGTTGGGGGAGAAAAATGAACAGTTTTAGCTGTTAGCTAATCTTAATCAATTTTTACTTTTAGCCATCCAGACTGGAAAACTTACAACTTCATTTTATATACCTCCTTTATTTTAGCGTTTTGGCCATGAATCTCTACATAATGTATCTTATTTTTTCACCATATTGCTTGATTTTAGTGGTTTTCTTTATTTTGATTGAGTATTTTATCATTGCTGATGATATAAGGACATTTATTTATTTATTATTCAATATTAAATGGATAATAAATAGCTTAATTTATTAGAATCTAATTTTTGAATTTTTGATTTGTTTAGTATATAGTTATGGGTTTATAGTAAACAAGATAAAGGGGAAAATTAAGAAGAGAATGATAATTTTCAAATATGAGTTTAGAGTATTAATAGTATCATGAAAAGACACATATTGTTCATGCACATCATGGCAGTCATGGGGCTTATCCAATTAGTGTTTCTCTTAGGACTCAAATTGTTTTTTCATGTAATAGATAAGCAAATGATAAGAGTGCCACCAACTTAATGATTATTCATGGAATTGTTTGAGGAGTTACTTGGGGAATTGTTTTCCCAAGAGGGAGTATTCAAAGATGTTGTGACATCTCCCTCTGGGCTGCTGAAAGGTGGAACCTTTAGAATTTTCTTGAGAGTGCAGGGGGTTTGGACTTGGTATTGATCCAGTTTTGCATTGGATACAGGAAGCTGAGAGTTGTGTTGTGCTGTGCTGTGCTGCTCTTGCTTTTTTTCACAGATGGAGTTGGTCATAGTGAATATGCTTGAGTTCTGTACAAGCGCCTATTCCCTTGATGAGATATGTGTTGTTTGGTTCAACTTCCATATAATGCCTGGCCCTCATAACCCTGGATCTAACTTGTGCTGATAGTGGTTGACAACCCAAATCTTGTCCCCAACTTGGAATCTTTCCTGTTGCAATGGGATTGCCTCTCTTTTGATCCTTTTCTGCTCCATATCTTCTTGGTCTTTTCTGAAACGTTGAACGTCTGGATCACTGTTGTCTGGAATCTTTTTAGGTATAGGTAAACATGGTCCTGAGGTAGTACTAATAATGGCGTGTTTATGCCCATAGAAAAGTTCATATGGGCTTTTGCCTATATTGCAGTTAACTTTTGTCCTTCACACCATAAGCAATGTTGGCATCATGTCAACCCAGGCTTTTGGATTGTTAGCAGATAACTTACTGAGGGCTTCTACAAGCGCGTCATTTAGTTATTCTACTTGTCCATTTGCTTGTGGGTGATATGGGATGGCTGTGACATGTTTTATTCCATTTTTGGCAAGATAAATGTTGGTGTCAACAGTTCTGAGGTTGGTGCTTCCATCTGTGATCAGGAGGTCTGCTTTGCCAAATTTGACTATGATTTCTTTTCTAATAAATTGTCTCACATCATTGCCTTTGTGTTCTTTTATGTCTTGTGCCACAGGCCATCTGGTTTTATAGTTAATAGATGTGATAATGTACTATTTACCTTTGTTGTTGCCTGGCATTGGTCCCACAATATCCAGTGACCATACTTTGAAAGGCTGTGTTATTGACACTGTTATTACTGATTTGGGGGTGCCTTGAAGCGGGCATACTTTTCACAGACTTTGCATTAGTCTAGTACTTCCTTGATGTTGTCCAGCATGTTATACCACCAGTAGTGTGTCTTGAGGTATTAATGTAAGTTCCTGCTACAGATGTGTCCCATATCTCTGTTGTATCAAAGGATTGTGTCAATCCTCTGAATTGACGGAACATAGGGTACAGTATTGCCACTTGGTAGTATGCAATGTAGAGTACCATATACATTTTTGAACAGAAGTTTGTTCTTGAGTAATTTCTCTTGGATTTCTATTGGTGTACCAGGTGGGAACCCCTCTTGGAGATTTCCCATTATTAACATGGGCCAATTGGGGTCTCCATCAGTGCATAAGAGATTTTTATGGTATAGCTGTGACAGGGCATCTGTGGTAATCATTTCCTTGCCTGGTTTGTATTTGATTATCATAGGATACCTCTGTATGAGGCTCATTCATTCAGCTTGTTGTCTAGATAGGTGTTGTTGAGTGTTAAATAATACCAATGACTTGTGGTTGGTTAGCACTTTGAATATATGTGCCCCTTTCAGATAGCATTGTCACTTCATTAGACAGTGGATGATAGCTATCAGTTCCTTATCATGTATTGGGTATCTTTGCTCACCTTCAGACAGTTTTCTTGATTCATATGCTACAAGGAGGAAGTTCTTTTCTGCAGTTTGAATTTGGAGTACTCCTTCTGTTGCGTAACTGGAGGTATCAGTTTCTACTTTGTACACTCCTTCACAATTTGGGTATTGTAAGATAGGAGCTGTGATCATTTGTTCTTTTTAATTGTTGAAAGTGTTGATCTCTCAAAAGTGTCCATAAATTGTTGTCTTGCAAGTGATTGCTGATAATGGAGCAGTCAAGGCACCCCAGTCAGGGATGAATCTCCTAACATAGGCTAGCATGCCTAGGAATGTACGGAGCTCACTCTTATTTTGTGGTGCTGGAATATTGGTTATGGCTTGTATCTTTTCTGGGTCCAGCTTAACTCAGTCCTTGCTGATAATGTGTCCTAAAAATGGGAGTTATATTGAGAAGTTGCATTTAGAAATCTTGGCTATGATTTAGTTATTTTGAAGGGTGTCAAGGACAGGATTACATCCTTCCAATATTGTTCCTTAGTAGGGTTGTATATGATTATGTCATCAAAGTAAAAAATAGCCATTTTTCTAGTGTGCTATTTAAAAACTTTGTTCATGAAGGTCACAGAGGTACTTGGGGCATTTTTCATACCAAAAATGAAGACAACACATTCAAATGAGCCATACTTAGTTCTGAACACTGTTTTGGGTATGTCCTCTGGCTTAACACAGATTTGGTGATAAACTGCTGTCAAGTCAATTTTTTGTGAAGATTTGGGATCCCCCAGGGCGTCAAAAAGGTCATCAATAAGGGGAAGGGGATACCTGTTCTTAATTGTGACCTCATTGAGCGCCCTGTGTTCTGTGACCAGGAAGAGTCCTCCATCTTTCTTTGCTACAAAAAAGACAGCCACACCAAAAGGAGATTTAGAGGGTCTTATGAGTTCTTTTTCAAGGGCTTTGTCTAGATAGGCCTTCAGTGTGTTGTCTTTTTGTGGTGTCAGGCAATAGATAAGTCATGCTTTTGGCACACACCCTCTGAGGTCAATTTCATGTTGTATGCCTCGGTCAGGCGGTAGTCCAGATAACTTTTCTTAGAAAACAGAAGGGAATTCTTGGATTATCTGTTGTCAAATTGGGTCTTGTTCATGTGAGGTCTCTAAATTTTTAAATTAGATAATCTCATACATGCAAATGTTCCAATTGATCTTGCTAGGGTCTTTTTTGTCTTCAGTTTCCATAATTTTCACAAATACTTGGTCCCTCATAAGTGTGTCAAGTTAGGTTAGATACATGTGATAGTGCACCTCACTTTGTTGTATGGTGATAGTCTTTCTATCCCAGTCAATATTAGGTTTGGTCTTTCTCATCTAGTCCAGACCAAGTACAACATTGTACTTGGGGATTAGTATGATTGGGCCACTAAGAGTAGTATGTAAATCTCCTATTTTGTCATGGTAAGTTCCATAATGCCAGGGATTATCTGGCCAAGTAGGAAAGCTCAGAAAGACAGAAAACCTTTAACAAAACTGACTGATTTAATGGACTTGAATCAACTGGTTGATCAAAAATGGGTCACAGCTGCCCCAGTTTGCCATTCAAATCTGATCCCCCCCGTAAGTTGATGTTGATAAATCAACGTAATTTAAGGGTCACCCAATATGAGCTTATTTATATTGTATGGCCATCAGAAGTTGGTCACCCAAGGGTTATTTGCAACCTGGATTAAATACTCACTTGATAATGTAGAAGGAATAGAAGGCCAGGATTCAGGTGGTATTGCTTAGTCAATTTTTGATATATATTGAATAATTTTCACTTTTTCAACTCTTAAGAGTGGAGTCCTCCCAAAAATTTACTCAATAAAAATCACATATCCCTTGGTATAATTTTATTTTAAAGAATGCATCCAGTAGTTGGGTTGTTACGCTACATCCCCTACAATCTGATTCTCAGCCAGATCATTACTGGCAGATGAGGTCTGGCCGTTGGTACTTTGCTGTTGACACCATCCAATGTTAATTCAATGCCTATCAATCTTGGAGTTGTTCTACCCATCTTTGAAGCTGAGAATCTTGTTGCATCTCAATGTCCTGAATTTTATTCTGAAGACACTCTGATGCTTTCCCAAGCTATTTATCTTGGGCTATTCTGGTTGGGATTAATTATTTTACTGTATCCTAGTATCTCATTTGGAAATTTTACAAAAAAAAGTATCTGAAGCTGTGTTGGTGGTTAATCATTAACTCTATGTGGATTTGGGTGGTGATTTCCCATCACTTAGAGACATCTTATTATTATCCTGCAATTTCTGTTACATATTTAGACCCATAAAGGTTTATATTCTTGGGTGACTGGTGTGCTCATGTTGTCTGCCATGACAACTCTCTTGATATTGCTTCAACCTTTAGGTAGTTTTATGAGGTCAGCAAAAATTTTATCAACAAGAGATTGGTCTGCTCCAGCTTCAAATAGTGTGGTGCCCTGATATCTGCAAAAACAGATGGGTAAGTGAGGATTTTATTTCCAGTTTGGGCGGCAAACAGTATAGGATCACTGAAGGGTACTTGGATCATGGTAATTGAGTTCACATCCTGTCCCTGTACAAGTCTTGCAAGGTGAGGGAGGGCAGCTTGCCTATGCACTCCCCTGAGCTTTTTTCTCCTCATTGTTGTCTTCAATGCTTGCTTGGTTATCTTGAGCAGTGCAATTCCCATTTCAAGGATGAGTATTACTAGCTCAGTTGTTCTGCTTATTAGGTTGAGAGTCATTTCTTGCTGTGGGACTCTCTTTTTGCTTGTTGGTTACATGCATGTTTTCAGACTCTTGTGCAGCTTGTTTCCCTTCCAAGAACATGTATTGGAGGTTTTTGCAGCAGCTCATGTCAAACTGGTGTCTGATGTATGTAGGGAGGCCATTGTAGAAGTTCAGTTGTGGTCCAGCCTCATCAAAGTTGATGGTGTTTGGAGCTCAATAATGTGTGTCTTTGTAGGCTACAATGTACTCCTCAATAGTTCCTCTCATTTTGAAGGTTCTGAGTTCTGTCATGATCACAATGTCAGAGTCTTTTATGACAAATATCTCCAGGAAGGCGGTTTTGAACATGTCCCAGTTTTTGTTGGGACCCAGGTGTTTTGAACCCTTTGCTTACAAAGTGTGAGGCAGCCCCAGTAACATGTAAATAGATTTCACTTGCCCAGAGTTTGTGGGGATAGCCTACTTGTGTGAAACTTTGGGTGCTTTGAATCAAGAGATTGGCATTTTCACAGTGTAGTCCTGAGAACTTTCCTATTTCTGCTGAGTGTAGGCGTTTAAATACAATGTTGGGTATTCTGGTTGCTTTGGGAACTGGAGGTGGATTCAGGACTCTTTGAGTACCAAGAAAGTTGTACTGTTTGGTTGGTATGAGTATATTGTTGAAGACAGTGAATCCTGTAGGAGCGTCCTATCCTGTTTCATATTGTCTCCAGCCGGTGGGAAGTGCCATCTGCTGGGTTCTTTTCTTTTGAGGAATTTTTTTCTTTAAGTTGTGTAGGTGTGAATAACTTACCCTGTGCTATCACTGTCAAGTATATACTTATGGAAGTATAGTAAACAAGATAAAGGGAAAATTAAGAAGATAATAATACTTTATTGAATATGAGTTTATGGTATTAATAGTATCATGAGAAGCCACATACTGTCCATGTACGTCATGGCAGTCATGAGACTTGTCCAAGTAGTGTTCTGCTTAGGAATTGAAATATTTGATCCCCATAATAGATGGGAAAATGATAAGAGTGCCACTGACTTAATGATTAGCTGGGAAATCATTTGGGGAGTTACTTGGGGAATATTTTCCCAAGATGGAGTAATCAAAGATGTTACAACAGATTGAATATTTTACATTGTTGATGATATAAGGACTTTTTTAAAAAAATCAATATTAAATGGCTAATAAATAGCTTAATTTCTTAGAAACTAATTTTTGAATTTTTGATTGAATATTTTATCATTGTTGATGATATAAGTACATTTATTTATTAAAATTTTCAATATTAATTGGCTAATAAATAGCTTAATTTCTTAGGAACTAATTTTTGAATTTTTTATTGGATATTTATGTACTTTGTTTTAGTACATGCTTATACAGGTTACTTTTTTAACTATGCTATTATTAAAAGCTTTACAGGTGAAAAATAAGTAATAATGTAGGGTATCTTTATTTAAAGAGAATTTTTTATAGTATAGAATATAGCTTCTGGAGGGAGAAGTGCTCTTATTATAGAAGCACTAATCTGGGAGATAAATTTATTTAAAATCATATCTGGTTGTGAATCTCCTTGAGATCTCATATGGCAGACTTCTCTTGATGAATCTTGACGTCTGGTTTGCTGAGATTTGGGTGGATAAAGGCTTGTCAGGAGGACAATCTCATAGTTTTGATTCTTAATTATTAGTTGAGCATAAATGTTTAAGCTAGCATGGAAGAAACTTTTAACAAAGATTTTGCATAATAGCTTATCTGTATTTTCTGTTTGAAGCTTAGAAAAGAGGTAACTTCTTAAAAAAATTCAGATTGCATATTATTAAATAGTCGTGGTGTGATGATATGGCCACCAGTTTATATCCAATAAAAGTAATAAAGCTGGATCTATTTTCTGGGTTCGGAAATATCTATTTGTGCAGCTCTCGGGTTTGGAGGTAATTTAAATTTCTAAATTTTGACTTGTAACCTTTCGATTTACACTCCTTGTTGACGCTTAAAGCATATATTTTTTAAAATAGAACTTTATTAAAGCTCTTTAGATCGGCGGTCTTAAAGCATACACATCATCCACAAGCCTGGGCACATTCCGGAGTGTCGTTGGTATTTAGCTGCTAACTCTTGATTTGTTTATTTTTAATAAATTCTTAGCCAAAGTGACTCTGCTTTCGAGGTTGACCCCATCTGGATTGGTTAAATTCACTCGGTTCAAGCTAACTATTACCAAATAAACAGAAATGCGTATCCAGTTACGCGTCCAAATTAGGCGGTTGAATTAACACCCCACCAGCTAATATTTGCTGAGCAGATTTAAAAAAGGAAGTCCGGATTCCAATATAATCCCATTTAGCTTGTCCACACCCTCCCTTCTTCCATGTGCTGATTGCAGACCAGCTAAAAGGAGTAAACTCCAGAATAAATCAAGTATGGAGTTTGTTCGCAATGGAAAGCTAATGTCTGTTGAGTCCATTGTACCCAAGAGCAGATGTGACCAATGCCGTATATCCCATGTCAAGTGTGATCGCAGAGTGCCGGCATGCCAGCGATGTCTAAAGCTAGGCAAGTATTGTACACGCGAGCGACGCACTCACTTTGGGAAAATATCACAATGCTTGTCCAGAGAAGGATGGATATTACATCAAAGGAAAGTAATAGCAACATGGACTCAAGTCATTGACATGTGTCTACTGCCTCCAATATCTCGTCTGAGACTACAGGGATATCTTCTGCCATTAGAGTTTGTGTTGCCCAAGCCAACAGAGTCCAGAGAGATATTAATGTTAAGCTCATGTATCACTAAGGCTTCTTCACACTCTTCAGAGGCAAGCAAGCCTTTACATGTTGTATACACTGAAATCAAAGATATACTAGATATGTCAATTAAAGTGTTTTTCCATCTTTTCAATCCCTTTTTCCCTCTTTTCTCTGAAGAAGGTTTCTACTGCCGTCCCCGCTCTAACACTTTGAAGAAGCTTGTCATTCAAATTGGCTTAGAACGCATGCCGCAGACAGACTTGGTACGCACTGCAATCTTCACAAACAATCTCACTCTTCAAGACCTCACACACCTCCCCAACACCCTCGATTCTCTTCAATGTCTCCTTTTGGCACAGTTTGGAGCACGACTGTCTTGGGTAGACAAAATTCGCTATAGGACATTCCTTATCATCAATCGACTGGCTGCTCTCCTGGGATTACACCAAACATTGGTGACTTCCCAGCAATGGCTCGAACGCACCCTTGCACTGCATTTGATAAGCGTCGGAGCGTATAGTTTAAGCGTAGGCCAATCCATTGTATGGGATAGCCCCATTTGGCTTAAAGTAAGCGGCGTTCATATGAACCCAAATTTCCTTTCTTCAGTAGCCAATCATTTTCCAACTATCAACGACAAAATCCATTTTATCACAAGTCAGGCTATCTACCACTCTTTCACGATTGTTCTCGACGCCAACCGAGATTGTACACTCGCCTCGAAGAAAAAGATTAACGCTGCAAGGTTTACAAAGTGCTTGAACATCTATTTCAAACAATTACACGAAAACCTCATGTGGGGATGGCACAATCTTTCAAAATTAGCCAACATCCCATGTTTACAAGCAGCACTCCTTCGCCAGTCCCGTCTGGCATTAGCGCTGCGCTACAACAACGATTTTATTGAACTTAGCAAGCTATCGTCTTACATTCCCAGCAACCCACTGACTCGTGTCTCACCCACTCCTCTAACTCCAATGATCAATGCTTTTTCTCAAAAGGGCTTGAGCACAGCAATTCATACTATCCGCTTGGCTTTGACAGTAACACCCTCTCCATTTGGGATGGACTTTATTCAAATCATAATTCCCCCAATTGCATATATAATTGCCTACATCAAACCCTTTAAAGAGGCGGTTGGGCACGACGGCCAACTTGTAAAGGCCCTGGCTCAAGCGCGAATGATAATTACCAGAGGAACTAACCCATCCCACCCCAACGTCAAAGCAAAACCGTATCTAGACCTGATAGATTACTTATTGGAACGTCACCATATCTCCTTTTTTACACCCAAATCATTACATTTCAAATCCACGACCCAATCCCAAGATACCAAACGTCCTCGATTGAATGAGCTTTAATTTCCAATAAACCCATTTCAAATAACGCATTTTTTCAAAAGTACCAATTTACTATAATTCTTAAAAATCAGAATAATATGTAATATGGAAATTAGGATCAATGTTCACATTATCTATCCTAGCCTAATTACCGCCCAAAGTCGGGACTAAGGTTATAAGGACAGGTAATCCTGTGCTTAAAACCCACCCTCCTTTCTTTTTTTGGGTCATAGCAAAGCATACCAGGTGAATTATTTAGGTGGCTTTCTAGATAACACATTTTGGTCTTGCTCCATTATGCAGGGTACAAAATGCAACAACGCCGATGTCAACAATGATAACGTTGACACTATAGTATAGGTGTGGATTTTGTTTTTTATAATGTTGACTTCTGGATATCAACCCTTTTTTAATTAATCGTACCCATTAACCTGAACATTCTTAATGTAAAAATTAAAAAATACACATATCTTATCCATAAAATGACCTCAAAATTGTTATAATATAATCAAACTTATATTATACAAAATCATGAGAAATAAGCAACTATTTTTTGTTTTACTGAGTAAATTATGCTCTTTACTATAACAGCCTTATAAATTACTGATGAGGAGCAACTTCTGGGGAAGCTTAGAAGAAAGGTTTAGAGAAGAAGAGTGATTTTATTATAGTGTTTCAAGCTTATATATTGTGTGCGCTGTGGCAGGGACTTAAGTTGGATCAAATATATTGGAGGACATGTGCAGAATGGGTTCAAGTCACTGGATACTTGGACAAGCCATGTGATATTGGTTTGCTGCCTTTCTTGGTATGTAGAACAGTATATTGGATTGGTATCAAACCAGGAAATGACTGGGTTTTAAGTGTGTTGGTGGTGACCAGAATACTTGTACATTCAGCTCCTTGACACACACAACCTCAAGGGGTTACTCTGGTACATCAGGAGGGGGCTTTTTTTTGGTAGCTGCCGTCTGAGGTTCCTGGAGTTGTTTGCTAGTTGGTATCAACTGGTTTGAGTGTTATCCTTTTCTAAGGCGGAGGCAAGATCTGTGGTACTTCTTGGTGTTGGGCTCTTTGGCGTCCTGGAACTTAACCAGGTAGGGGTTCTTATCTGGTTGGTATTTGATGATTCTTTCTGGTCCCCTGTGTACTGAGTCTAGCTTCTTTCTGCTCCCAGCCAGGACCCAGACAGGGGAGTTGATTGGGAGTGGCTCCTTGGTGGAGGTCACCTTTTGTGATTTGAGTCTCTTAATTTCTGCTATCTTGTCTTTGAGGCTTATGTATTGTAGTGCTGGTACTTGTTCCACTGTGGGGGGTTTCCCTGAGGTAATCTTCACATAGGGTTGGTTATTGTGGGTGGCTATCTCTGGTTTTTATCCATATGTTAATTCAAATGATGAGTAGCCTATCCCTTGGTTAGTGTGTATCCAAGATACTAATAATGCATGTTTCACATATGGGTCATTATTTGTTAGATTAAGCCAAGGCGCCAGCTTAAGCATTTCAAAGCCTTTTGACTTCTTTGGTATCATTTAAGTTGTAAACTTATGTTTTTTGAACATTAATATAATGCTTAGTTTACTGAAGAAAAGTTTAAGAGTGTAAAATATACAAATAATGTCAAAACTGCAGGCTCGACCCACCAGCAAGGTTCCAACCAAGCAGGTTTGTGACCCGCAATCCAATTATCCGGTCACTTGAAGCCAGACTAGGAAGTCAACTCAAATTACCAAATCCAACAACATGAACAGATAATGATCCTTTATGGTGGATACCTTGTTTTGGCGCTTGACTCATTACCAGGATCAAGCCACCCCCTTCTTTTATCCAGCTGTGTGATCACAAATCATGTTCCTGTTATTCTTGATTCATATGAACTACATAATCACTATCTCACAATAAAGATTATTATCCATCTTCTAAATATTTTTCCCTGTATAACTCTGCTAAAACAGCACAGTTACAACATTGGTAGCACAGGTAGGTTCTCCATCCTACCTTATCTTGAAAAATTCCGCCTATTGCCTGCACACGCCGCGGCCAACAAATCCTCAACAGAATTATGTCTGGCCTCCTGCCCAACTGGACTCCGTACACTCCTGGTGCTGAGATACCCAACAGTTTTGTCCTATACCAAAACAGGATAATCCCGCTACCTGCCTTCAACGCCATATCTGCACAAGGTTTCTTCCAGGCACCCTCCTTGATACCGCAACCAGACAACAAAACCACCATGCCCGCCTATGTAGCTCAGAGACTATGAAGCGCTGCCTTGGAACCTTTTGCTGGGGCCAACGACAACAACACCGCCGCATGGATCCAGTCAGCCCAGAGCAAGCTGGCTCAGATGGAATGCCCACAGCAATTTTGGATTGCAGAAATTTCCATTTGCCTGACCCATGACGCTGGCACCTGGCGCAACAAATGGCACAAAGAACACACTGACAAGAACTGGGATGCCTTTAATCAAGATTTCCTGGCAATATTTGTGCTTAAAGATACAGCGCTTATGATCATATGCCAAGTGAAGAACCTGACCCAGACAAGCACCGTAAAAGAACTCACCTGCGCCTACAAGGAACTCTGTCTTTGTGCACCATATGACATGGCCTTTGAAACCCCAGCCACACACCTCATGTACTATGATGCTCTCAAATTGCACATGATGAGACATGTGAACCTGGATCAGGTGACCAACCTGCAAAGCCTGTACCGGGAAGCAGAAAAAGCGGAGCAGACATCCAACACACTGCACAAGGCACAAACTGGGAAACGAGACAGACCCAAGGATTCCCATCCAGGCAGGCTCTCCTCTTGGTCCCCCCCCTGGAGGCAATGGGAACAACGCCAATCACAAACCCACGGGTTCAAATGGGCATGGAAATGGAAACAATAGACAGTCAAACCAAACTCATTTCTGTGTCACTACCACGCAAGGTAACCAAGATGAGAGAAAAGCCCGGGGAGAGCACTAAGCAAGCCAAGCTCTCCCCACGCAACTCCTGACTTGCCCAATGATTAATACCAACCCAAGGACGTAGACCAATGTCCAATGATCCAAGTGCCCTCAGAGGACCCGGTACTGTACACCATTACCAGACATCCCAATAAATTGATGTCCTATCCTTTCTGCTTTTGCAGTTACACAGGCTTGTCACACCTGGACTTGGCGCAGACCTAAACCCTAGTCAACAGTAGCTTTGTGGATAAGTTCAAGCTGGCCACCAAACCTTCATGGATTAAAAATGTGGTCCTGGCTGACAAACACCACATTGCCGTGACAAAGAAAACTGTCCCCATCTGCATCATGCTTGAGAACCTTCACTCCACCATTCAAGTTCCCATCATTGACTTTCCTAAGTTTGACATTGTACTGGTACTAGACTGGTTACAAAAGAACAACCCTCACGTAGAGTGGGCAACCTCAGTGCTGACCATCTGGCGTGAAGGTGTCAACCACCAGATCTACCCTGACTCCGTGGACCAACTGCTACGCAACCACGTCTTTGTATGTATCACAGAGACCCAGGACAAAAAGAAAGACCTGAAGTCAATTGACTGGGATTCCTGCCAGTACAATATAATACACTTCAAAGACCACCAGGATACCTCCACGCCTCAGGATTGCAACATTGTGGCCTGCCATCCAGAAATCTTTAAGGAAGCGCTACCTGGGCTGCCCCCTGAAAAGCATATTCAGCACTCAATCCAACTCAAGGGGGCTGTACTCATGGCGCACCCCATCTAAAGGCTGACCCCAAATGAAGATGATGCCTTACGTGCCTACCTCAAAGAGGCATTGAAAAAAGACTAATTCACCCCTCACAGTCTCCCTTTGGGGCTTCCATATTCTTTGTGGCTAAGAAGGACAGTACCTTACGTCTGGTCACAGACTACTGCACCCTGAACAAAGTTACCATTAAAAATTGTTACCCACTGCCACTGATTGACAACCTCTTTGATGCCTTGGGAGGAGCCACAGTCTTCTCCAAGCTAATCTAACTGCAGGCTACAATTGGATTTTTATCAAGGAGGAAGACATTCCCAAAACAGCCTTCTTCACTAAATACGGTTCCTACAAATGTGTGGTACTCAAATTTGGCATGACCAATGCCCCGTCCATCTTTGTAACCTTCATGAACAAGGTGTTTGTGCCCCACATAGGCAAGCACGCCCTGGTGTACTTAGACAACATTATTGTCTACAGCCCCTCAGTGGAACAACACCACAAAGACCTAGAGGCAGTCTTTGCTACCTTGGCACAACACAAACTGTTGGCCAAGCCCTCCAAGTGCCAGTTCATCCGTGAGCAACTACCCTTCTTAGGACACATAGTCTCAAAGGATGGCATCAAACCTGACAGTCAAAAGATACAGGCCATCTGCAAGATGCCACCACCCAAGGATAAGTTGGAACTCCGCATCTTCTTGGGAATGGTGGCCTATGTACAATGTTTCATACCTGACTGTGATGTATTGACTGCCCCCTTATCCGCCATAACAGGCGCTAAGTCCAAGTTTGTGTGGACCCCCCAATGTGACCTCTGTTTTAGACGCCTCAAGGAGAAACTCACAACAACTCCCATCCTACAATACCCCAAACGTGATGGGGAGTACCAAATGGAAACTGACGCCCCAGATGCATCCATTAAGGGAGTCCTACAAATCAAAAATAGTGACAGTACTTCCTGCCTGTAGCCTACAAATTGCAAAAATTGACAGATGGCAAGTGTCAATACCCTATCCACAACAAAGAACTGCTGGATAATGTGCACTGCCTAGTCAAATGGCGTTGTTACCTAGAAGGCCAGGAAGAATTCACAGCATTAACCAATCACAAGTCACTCATCTATTTCAAAACTCAAGAGAATATGTTGCGCCGCCAAGCGCGGTGGATGGAACTATTGGAGAGATTTAACATGCATATCCAGTAAAAGCCTGGGGCCGAGCTCTCCATGGCAGACGCCCTGTCCCACCTATATGTCCGTGCTTCAAGAGGAGAGAACAGGCTCAACCCAGACTGGCCTCTCTTAGTGCTACAAACAAAGGACAAAGGGTTCCCCCTGGCACCACTGACATAACAAAAGAAACAGTCATCAAGAATGAACACCCCTTTGCTGACGTATATGGGACTCCAACAGAAAAATGACTGATGGCACAACCATTCCCTACATCCCCACACATCAGCAAGTTGACACCATCCTAAGCTATCACAGAGACCTTGGACATACCAAGAGCCAAAACTTATATGAGTTTCTAAAACATAAATCCTGGAGGGCAATCTTATACTGCAATGTCCAGGAAGTTCTAGACCAATGTAAGGTATGCAAAAAGTTTGCCAAAAGCGAAACCCCGCCAAAGTCAGTACTTCCAATTTGCACACAACTACCTTTCAAAGTATGGGCTCTTGACATTGTTGGTCCCATGCCAGGAAAACACAATGACAAGAAATACATCATCACTGCCATTGACTTTGCAACAAGATGGCCAGTAGCCCAAGCAGTGAAGGCACACACCAACAATGACGTTTGATAATTTATTGGCAAAGAGATAATCAGCAAGTTTGGAAAGCCAGAGCTCCTGATATCAATGGAGGCAAATATTGACCTCTGAAGACACCAATGTATACCTCACCAAAAACAAGGTCAAGCACACTGTGACAACACCATACCACCCCCAGACCAATGAACGTGTGGAGTGGCTTAACGGTAGCCTTGTGAAAGCCTTAGCCAAACTCACCGCTGGGAGACCTGAATACTGGTATAAGCAGCTACCAACTGCACTAATTGTGTGTCAAACCCAAGTGAACAGATCCACCGGAAAAAGCCCGTTTGAACTGGTATACAGCTTACAGCCAAATATCATTCAAGCATTGACAGGACCCAAGCTGGAAATTCCAAATGAAGTCCCCCCCTTGCTCAGACCCTCAAGTAATGGAGGCTAATTGAAAGCAAACAGCCAAAGAGAATGAACGTCTGCAAAAGACATTTGTCCCCATTTGCAATATACATGAAGTTGGGGATAAAGTATGGGTCATGAATGTTGACAAGAGCAAGTTACAACCTGAAAAAGTGGGGCCAGCAATCATTCTGAAGGTAAACAACAATAACACTTACCCTGTGCAAGGGCTTGGCAAACGTAAACAAGACAAAACCCTACACCATGCTTGCCTACAACCCTGCAAAGCAAGACAGAAACAACAAGAAACTTCCCTACCAGCTACAGAACAACAACTAGTTCAATACAGCGCCCGGGCTCCTGACGGTCTCCCTGACAACCTGCCTCCAGAGGAGGCCAACCTTCAGTTGGGGGGGTGTCAAAACCGCAGGCTTGACCCACCAGCAAGGTTCCAAACAAGCAAGTTTGTGACCCGCAATCCAATTATTTGGTCACTCAAAGCCAGACTAGGAAGTCAACTCGAATTACTAAATCCAACAACATAAACAGATGATGATCCTCTACGGTGGATACCTTTTTTGGCGCTTGACTCATTACCAGGATCAAGCCACCCCCTTCTTCCATCCAGCTGTGTGATCACCAATCATGTTCCTGTTATCCATTGATTCACATGAACTATATAATCACTATCTCCCAATAAAGATTATTATACATCTTATAAATATTTTTCCCTGTGTAACTCTGCTAAAACAGCACATTTACAACAACTCTCTTATAAGTTCTTATTATATATTTTCTATATAATCTAACTTAAGAATAAATTACTTATGCTAAATGAGATCACTGAAATTTCAATAAAAGTTTAGTTTAAATTTTGGTTTTAGCTTTTTTAACTTTTTACTAGATCTTTTTATAAAACAAATCCAAAAAATTTTAATATTTATTTATTGAATATGCAAAAAAGCTAAGATTTTAGACAACAATTTAATTTCCAACAAAAAGCATAATATCAGTTTTTATTGTATTTTTATGTTTCTCTTTTTAGAATGATGTCATTTTGTACTAATCAGCTTTCAAGAAATAATGGTTTATGAAATAAGATTGTTACTAGCTTTTAATACAGTTTAATTTAGCTGTAAGTAGAAAATGATTAATTTAATATAGGTTTTTATGTTATAAGGATTAAACAAGATTTATTTTGATAAAATTGTTGTAATTATTTAAATTTATTGATAAGAAAATTAAAACAAAATTTTAAAGTGTTAAGTAGCACATTTAAAAGGAAACAGATTAATCTAACAAATAATGACCCATATAGTGGTCATGTGTCTCTGGCTTTGCTATCTATTATTTTCCCAAGGGTTCTGATGAAGCTGCTGTTTAGGCGCTCAACTCTGCTGTTGGCTTGTGTTCTGTAGGATGAGGTTATGGAGTGTTTAATGTTATTTGGTTTCAGGTTGTCATTCACTACATGTCCTGAAAATTCACTGGCTCTATCAGTAATGATAAAGTCTGGAGTTCCATAGTCATCTATGATTGCCTTATTGATAAATTGGTTGATTGTTTCTTCTTTGTGGTCTTTGGTTGCCCAGAAGATTGGTAATAGCATTACAAAGTCAATGGCTACAATTAAGAAGTGCTGTCTTGCTTTTGCTTCTGGGAAAGGTCCTACTACGTCCAGGCCCCAAACCTTAAATGGTTCTGGGTCAGGTACTGGGTTGACTGTAGGTTGTGGTGCTTTGATGCTTCAGTATTTTTCACAAACTGTGCACTTCTTTAGGACGTAAATGATGTCTTGTTTTGGGTTAGACCACCATACTTTTTTCTTTAGTGTGAGGTATAGATTATTGGTCTTTGTGTGCCCCAATAGGTGGTGGTGTCTTAAGATGGTATTACCCCTTAGTGCAAGGGGAATGTATAGGATGTGTTTGTCTTTGATGATATAATATACTGTACCATTTGACATGTGTAATTGTTTCTAATTTTTACTAGTGTGTCATTAGTTAACTGGTGGGTTGAGGGATCTTTACCTTTGGTTTTATACTCAGTGTTGTATAGATTGGGCCAATCAGGGTCCAGGTGGTCAGGGTGATCCTCTCTAGGCTATGTCAGCCTAGAGAGGCATCCACTGTGATCAGCTCTGTCCCCCTTTTGTACTGGATGTCCAGATTAAGCTGTTCAATAAAGAACATCCATTTGGCTTGTCAATCTGCAAGTGCAATCTGAGTTTCAAAGTAGATTAAGGGTTTATGGTCAGTTATTACTAGGATGTTTAGATGTCCTTCTAGGTAACATCTCTATTCCTTGCATGTGTGGTATATTGCTAGCAATTCTTTATTGTGTATAGGGTATCTCTGCTCAGTGATGATTAGTTTTCTACTCTCATAAAATACTGGCAGGAAGTCTTGCTATCCTGGCTGGCAGATGTGTAGCACTGTGTGAATGCCGGTGTTACTGGCATCTGACTCATTATTGTAGCACCCATTGTTATTTGGGTATTGCAAGATTGGCACTTCAATCAGAGCTTGCTTTATTAGCTGGAAATTCTTGTCACATTCAGGTGTCCAGATGAATTTCTTTTTAGCATTACCCTTGGTTAAGTCATTGATTGGTATGGTTAGTTTTCTTCAGTCTTTGATGTATTTCCTTAGATAAGCTATCATTCTGAGAAAGCATCTAACTTGTTTAAAGGAGGTGGGACAGTGTATTCTGTTTATGGCTTTAATTTTATCTGGTTCTGCTTTGAGTCCACCATCAGAGACAATGTGGCCCAAGAATAAGAGTTCATTTTCTATATATTGGCACTTGCAAGGTTTTATATATATCTTGTGCTTAGTGAGTCAATTGAGTGTCTTGCAGACATGTGTGAGGTGTTCCTCTTTGGTTTTTGAGAATATGATAATAATGTTGAGGTATCAAAATGTATTTAAAGACTGTTTAATGATTGTTTCATCATAGTGACAAATGTTGCAGGAGCGTTGGTCATCCCAAAGTTCATTACTCTACACTTGAAGGATCCAAATTGTGTTTGGAATGCAGTTCTTGGTATGTTCTTTTCTTTTACTTCTACTTGGTTGTAACCTGAGGTGAGGTCAATTTTGGAGAAAATTTTGGCTCTGGAGAGCCTTTAGATTCTCTATGAGTGGAAGGGGATATTTATTTTTTACTGTGCTTGCATTGAGAGCTCTATAGTCTATTACCGGACGGAGTGACCCTCCCTTTTCTTTACAAAGAAAACTACTGCCACCCCACAGGGATTCTGATGGGCAAAAGAAACCTTTGGCTAGGTTTTCCTCAATATGGATTTTGAGGGTTTGTGTCTCCATGAGGGAGAGTCTGTAAAGGGGTGCAAGTTTGGACATTGCCTTTCATAGATCAATTCCAAGTTTGACCTCCTGTTTGGGGGTAGGTCTGTTAGCTCTTCTTTGAATACATAATGTATTCATTTAGTAGTGCCGTAAGCTCTGGGGATTTTATTTTTGCTGCTTTCATGTTATTGAATTTAGTGTACTTCATTATATGGAGCATTCTGTCTTTGGTTAGACTTTCTGATTTGTCCTGATTTATGACTTGGATAAAGATTGTGTCCCTCAGAATGAGGTTGTTGGGTTCTTTGAGGATGATAAAATTGACTCCATTGCATTTGATGGTCATGGTCTTTGTTTTCCAGCATACATTGGGTTTAAGTTGGGTAAACCAGTCTATTCCTGCTACAATGTCATAGTTTATGTTGTTCATAAAAAGTGCTTTAATAGACTTTTGCATGCCTTGGAGGTCAATTCTGAAGGGAGTTTTTTGCTTTTAAGTAAAGCTTTTATTTATCTGCCATTATGGCATATTTGAAGTTGGATTTGACAACTGGTATTGTTTACTTGGTTACAGATGGTTTGCTTATCATGTTTTTTGGGCATCAGCTCAGATAAAATTTTGTGTGTATATGATTTATAAATGCATTGGTAGATAAGAATTTGTGAGCAATCTTTAATTTTTAAGTTCATAAAGATAGAAGTTTGTGGGGCATGAGGATGTGTGCAGAAAGGTTTGTACCTTGGTACAATTTCTTGTCAGTTTGGGGGTATAAGGGGTAATTAAGCCTGTTCCCCCTCCTCTTTTCCCTGTTCCTCTGTTTTGAGACCTTTGAGGTCAGAGAATTCAGAGTCAGATTTCTAGTGGGTTGCTGTTTCAGCAAAGTTTACCTTGACAGTATCTTTCTTCTTGGGGCAGGAGCAATTTGTACTTTGGATGTGATTGTCAATGTTTTGATTGGATTTTTCAATGTTACTGGTGTGGTTGGCGCTTTGGTGTTTGTTGTCATTGGAAGAGCAGTGCTGTTGTATGCTGCATATTCCATATTTGCACATTTTTTCTGCACACTTGGCTTCTGCAATTAGTGCAGGCATAGAGGTATTGGCCTCTGGGTGGATGAGGGCAGCAACCAAGGGTTTCAGTCTGTTGATGAATGAGGCTCTTGTGTGCACATTGTCAGCTTTTGCTGGGTTTTGGATCTTGCAACATATTTCTGTAAATTCATTAGTGTAGGCTGTGATAGTGGTCTTCTGGGGAAGATCACTGATCTGTATTGCAATGTCTTGGAGGGATTCAGTGACGCAGAAGTTGTGGGTGATGTCAGCTTTGAACTCTTCTTAGTTGTCAAGCTGGACATTGATTCCTGAGCCAACCCAAGTAGCAAACCAGTTAGCTGCAGCCTCATACAGGCATTTCCTGGCTTCCTGGACCCATTTTTGTGTGGGATGAAGCTGATGCAAAGTTTTGCAGCTGAGTGGTCCAGCCATTTATAACATTTTCTTTGTTTTTCCAAAGAATTTGTTGGTACCAATTTACTTGGTGTTGACAATTTTGTCTGTTATAGGCGGTTGTGTATTTTTTTGTTGTTGTAGAGAGCAACTGTACTGAATTATCTTGACACATGCTTTGGACATAGCCAGTCCTTTGAATACAGTGTATCCACTTGGTATATCTTTTTCAATGTTTTGGGCGCAGAAGTAAATCTTCCAGGGGTCTTGAGATGTAGCCTGGTTTAATACATGGGTGAAGGTGGGCAGGTTCTGTTCAGTCATTTTCTCTTTCATAGGTGTAGTAGAAAAACCTGTAGCTTCTACCAGTGATGAGGAAAGGCTTGTGGGGAAGCTTAGAAGAAAGGTTTAGAGAAGAAGAGTGATCTTATTAGATAATATTTCAGGCTTATATATTATGTGCACTGTGGCGGGGACTTAAGTTGGATCAAATATATTGGAAGTCATATGTGAGTCAGATTCAGATAGCTGGATATCTGGACAAGTCATGGGATAATGGTTTATTGCCATTTCAGGAATGCTAAACCAAATATTGGATTGGCACAAAACCAGACAAGGACTGTATGTTACTTGTGTTTGCAACAGCCAGAGTACTTGTACATCCAGCTCCTTGACATTACTATAAAATCAAAAGTTAAAATGATATAAAAGCATAGCTTTCATGATTATATGTAGTATAAAAATTGAAAATGTGTTGATGTTTGTTTGATAAACTATATATTGATAGCTTAAATTCTCATTTTTTGCAAGAAAAGAGTGAAACATATAGTATTGCATACATTTCCACCTTAAAGATATACTAACCTTACCATGTATATCTAAAAGGACCTGTGATATCTATAAATCTATCATTTAATAGAATAAGTGTGAAACAGGTATAAAGAGAAAATCAAAGCTTATATATGCTAGTTAATGCCACCACTAAGAGCAGTGATAACATTTTCCAGGTACTTCTTGACCTTGGCCATATTCTACTTCTTCTTCTCCTTCTGGATGGCCTCCTGGGGGTTCCTGATCCTTGAGCTTCTTCTCCTTGGGAGTAACCTAGTTAATAGGGTCCCAAAACTTGAAGGAATTTGTACTCCCTTGTTATAATCCACATTGAGAGCTGCTTTGTAGGCAAAGGCTTGGTTTGGCTAAAAAATATTATTTGTCAGATAAAGTTAAATGTTTTTGGTTCATTGATCTACCTAGCCATGGTAGTTGGTGGTGGTTTTCTATGCCTTGGGGCGTTATAAGATGGCCCCTTGCTAATGATTTTAAGGGATAGAGTTTTTCCTGTGATTATTATACTAAGAGGTATAGGCATTCTTAGACCAAATGGGGCAATAATACAGCTGGGCTTCCCCTTCAATGAATGCACTAAGGTGAAATTTAAATCCTGATACCAACTAGGGTGACAATACAGTTGGGTTAATTTACCTAGGAGGGGATAAATTTTCTTGGTCTATGACTTATGGGTAGCTTTAAGGAGCACTTACTGCTACTGTACAAGCATTGATAGCCCAAAACTATCATTAGGGTGACTTTCCAAAGATGCAGCTGCTGAACTTAATGATTTGGAGGTATCTTGGAAGTGAAGTTGGTTACTTTGCGCCTGAAAGCTCACACTAACTACTTGGGTGAGTAAGAACAGTGGCAATGCATTAAGGAATGCCTGCTTCTGATGACCTAGGTGGAGGACACTGATGGGGACTTAATAATATAGCCTAGATGGTGTCACTGATGGAGGCTCAAGGATATACTCAATAGATATGCTAGGTACTAGGCTGTTATCATAAGTAAGGAACAGTTCAGGGAAATGTTGAGGGGAGCGCATCAAAATTTCTCTGTGTTGAGTTGCTGGGGAAGTAAGAAGCCAGAAAGGTTTGGGAAAATTTTGGCAAAGGCAGTTCTATGTTTCTCCAAAGCAGGTTGCTTGAGAGGGGAGAGACAGAACAGGCCAGGTAAATGTTGATTAAAGATGGGTCAACTTTTCTCTGGGGATTAGTTGCTGGAGAAGCAAAAGATTTTGGTTCAGGGAAACCTTTTGCTTTTTTTTTCACAGAGGCAAAATTGAAAGGAAAATGTTGAAAAAATTGCAGTAAAACAAGTCTACTAGTGATCTCCTATGAAAAACTGTCAATTTCAAATGCAATAAAATGCTGAAGAAAACAATGAAATTGTTTGGGATGCCAAAGGCCAAATATTCACAGTGCACTTGTTAAAAATCATTGCCTATTTGAGTTTCAGAGAAGCCATTAAGTGTAGCAAAGGGCTTCTTGTGTTGAAGAACAAAGAACATTGATGTTATTTGTTGAGTTTTAAGCTTATTACACTGATAATTTTTCATTGTTATAATAACCTAAAACTTTATGAATATGCTCATAAAGAGCAGGAGAATAAAATGGGATTGGCTTGAGTAAGTTTGGAAGCTTCTTTAAGTTATATAAAAGTGAGAGTGTAGATAGTTTAAGTTTTGAAAGAATCAGCCTAAAGGGGACTTAGCCTAAGACAAGGGGGACTATATGAGACAAGTTGGC
Source organism: Entomophthora muscae (assembly GCA_014839935.2). Lineage (NCBI taxonomy): Eukaryota > Fungi > Entomophthoromycota > Entomophthoromycetes > Entomophthorales > Entomophthoraceae > Entomophthora > Entomophthora muscae. The sequence continues at coordinate 290,264 of QTSX02003626.1, forward strand.
TGAACAGGGTCTAGAGTAGTTCTTATTAATAGATCTTAATTTTAAACATTTTATTGGGCTTTAAACTTAAAATCTATCCCCCTGATCAAGTGAAGCTGATTTAAGTGATTCCCAAAGTAGTAGTTGGGCCTCTAAAAGTCTTCAAACAGTTGTATTTCCAAAAGGGTTCTCAGGGGATCTTCCTTCTGTTAATAAATACTTGGAAACCCCTTATCCAGTTTCACATTGTTGAAAGTATGGCTTGTTTCCTCCATATCTTCTATCCCAATGTTAGGGAAGAAGAGCAGTATAGGCAGAAGTGCATAAGGTTTTTCATGAGCCAAACCCCTGGTGATGAGTGAACCAAAATGGCTGGAGGACCTCCACTGACTCCAAGAAGAAAGAGCTTCCTAGTCAATGAGTTCAAACCCTTGTTCTAAAAGCTGTACACTCCCTAGAAGGACTTAATCAAGAAAATATGATATTTCATGTAGCAGATTCTAGGATGCTGGTGAAAAAAGTGTTAGAAGAGTTTGCAGGGCCCCAGGTCAGGTACAAGGCACTGGAAGTAGAACACTGTCACTTAAAAAATGGCACCCTAACCCAATCAGTCCCTGAAAATGATCCATGAAACTCTATGGGGACCTCCCAGGAGCATCACAATACCCATAAATATATTTTTCACTCACATCAGCTTATTAAGGCTATAAATACTCTATCTTACATATAAATATAAACTATTATTTTTTGCTCTAATTCTTATAATCTGAGTGTGATCCATATGAATTGTAAGATTTTTTGAACACACTTTATATTTTAACTTCAATGTTGCCAAATCTAATATAAGTATTCCATTTATATATCACAACCATTTTTAACCTGTGCAAACAATATTAGATTTATTCTCCTGTTTGTAAAGATTTCAGTTCTTTCAAAAAGCTGGCTCAACTATTAATTGTATTCAGTTTCTTCTTTTAAAAAAGCCCAATAATCTGACATATATCAGTGATAAAAACTCCTTTTTATTTAAATAAGTAGTTTTCTAATCTATGAAAACAAGCCAACTCAAGTTATCTATAAGAAAAATAAATTTAAACTTAAACAAAATCCAAGTACCAGGGTATAATATACATTATGTTAACATGGGCTTGGGGCATCAATTGACAAAATAAATCAAAAAAGCAACAAAAAGCTCAGGTTACAAAAGAAAAAATTAATATATACCTCAAAATTCATGGAATTATAAACAAAAAATCTTTTAGGTGTCTTTTTGTATATATATGTTTACTGTTTAGATTGATGAAAAAATATACTCAATTGTGGTGGGTCAAAAATCAAACCAAAAAAATAACAGTGGCAACTAAATCTACATACATAATCACTCAGTTGTTGTGTATAGCAAGGTGTATGCAATTATGCTACTAAGCTATCCTAAATAAGATACATTCTTTGAAAAATAATTATAAAACGTTGCTCTGAGTGCTAAATCTGGTATAAATCTGGGGTAATTGGTTGTAAATTAATTTGTTCTATAATTGTTATGTAAAATCAAAAATAATTAATTAAGATATAAAAAACCTATGAATATGTATTTGGGGGTTTATTCCAATTTAATAACCATATATAGATAAGCCCCTATAAAATTATATCTATAACTTAATTTAGTTTTATTTGGGATTTTATTATATATTAAAATAGAAGTAATTCAACTACAGAGCAATAACACAACCAAAGCACACAATAGTCAGGGATGTCCATGTGGATCAAAAAAAGAATAAGCACAATACATCTTCCCACTCAAGAAGGTGTTTGTTATATAAAATGATAACAAAGCTCCTCAGATTCAACAACCAGCCTAGGTGACTCAGATGGGGAGAAAGCAGAGTATAACCCCCAGAGTTCCAAACATATCCATAAAGGCTAACAAAGCTGTCATATTCAAATTCTACTATATTGACAAATAATCTTTAAAAATTCCTATGCACAATGTGTATGGCTATGTTCCCAGAGGTAACAATGATGAAGTATCCCAATGTGTGTCTGTTTGTACAGTAACTTACTCAGTGGTAGCCCTTCTTGATCCATTGGGTGTTGAAATGTACCATATTATCAAAGATTTTCACAGTAGTGAGACCTTCATTGGATTTATTCAATTGGTCCAGGAGCACCTCAGGCACACAAGCTCAGGGTTTACCAATGTTATTATATTGGATAATTTTGGACTCCACAAGGTGTCACATATGTTTCATTATTTTTCTTATTATGCTTAGGTGCCAGATTAAATGTTTTATAAATTAGTTAGATTATTAATATTCAAATATTTGGAACTGTTAAAATACAATTAATCCCAAGACTTCAATTGATCTTTGGCTTAGATAAAAAAGTTAGAAAATAATTCATCAATTTTGGAATGGAAAATTGCAACTTATAATATTACTGAAAATCTTAAGTTCTATGACAAACTATAAATATCTATGATGAGTTGTGTGGAGAGTAATAGAAGCCCAAAGCTATAAATGATATTACCTTATCTTTGGCTCATCATAAACATTCTTGGTTTATTTTAGAAAAAAGTTGCTGTTTTTGAAATACTGGTAACTCTAGTTGAAATACATCCTCTAGTAAGCTGACCTACTTCATAAAGTTGCCCTAATACACCACTAGCATCTTCTTATATTTATTTTCTCTGGTATAATCACATTATTTCAAATGATAAGTTATCTCAGAATATTTGGGGGAAATTTCAATATTAAAGTGTGTATATAACTTCCCATTCTTCATCAAATATAAAATATTAATGCACAGATTTTTAACTTCAAGCCCCCTTTTTACAGGCCTAAATTTTCTTTCATAATATAAAAATGCTTTTTGAGAAACAATTAACCAGTTAAAGCTAAATTGTATAATTCTTTTCTTTTTTCTTATTGCATGTAAATATTTTTATGATCCTTGATATTTTTAATATAAAGCTCATTTTCTTTTTCCTTTAACATTTTTGATATTACACCAAAGTGACCATCAACAATGAAATTTCCATGACATCCAACAAGTCTATTATATTTTATAGAACCCTTAATATATTTAGGTGCCTCTTTGAATAAGTAATATAAAAATTATAGGATCTAAATTTTATTTTCATTACAGTCCATACTTTTATATTTTTATTTTTAAATCTATCTAATTTAAGAAGTTGATAAAGCACTCACCTGAAAATAAAGGATCATGTGATAATATTTGAGATATAAATTCATGATATTCATATTTAATTTTATTCTTTTCTTTTCTTTAAAAACTAATGCAAACCCTAATAATGAGATAGGTTTTTTTGAATAAAAACAATTATTGGTCTCAATTGGACCACTTCCAACCTTTAAGTTTTTCTTATAATCTATAACTACAACACAAGACTCATCATCTAATTCATAAATATCTTTTTTATATTCCCTATTTTGATGAACATAAAAGTCTTGGTGCTGATTAATAGTCTTTAAGTCATTGCCTATAGATTCTGGTAATGGTAAGTTTTTACTTTCACATTATTCCTTCTTTTTTTCTAGTGAATTTTTTAAATTACAAATATTGCACATATTGGTTTGTTTACTTTTTATTATATTTTTAGGAATTAATTTATAGTAAGTAGAAATTGAAACTGAAATTTCATTTTTTATTTTCATATTTTCATATGTTTCTTTTTTTGTTTTAAGTAGAGAGTATTTAATTTCAGTTGAGCTTTCACCCATTTTTTAATATCTTTATAAGATTTTGCAGGTTCTTTTTTTGTAAAGTGTTTTATTTCAAAAGAGTTTTCCAGCAATTTTTTATTTATTTTTTTACATTATTTCTCTTTTTAATGAATACTTATTATTTTTTGGCTTCTTTTATTTAAGGCTGCATTTTTATTTTTATTTTTTCCTGATTATTCAAACTCACTTTTGGTCAAATTAAAGCCCATATCATTGAGCTCTTTTAGAGAGTAGTTGTCAGGGATTCAGCCTGTGGGGGTGTCAAGATTTTTGGATCTTGTGGAAGAAGAGATATAGTTTATATTAATTGTATTATGCATTTTGGGATAAAGAGATCTGTATGAAGACAGATGCACTTCAAATTAGTGTGGATGGGTTGTTGTAAAATATGCAGCCTGGGTACTGATTTCTACAAATAGTTAGTCTACCACTTCTTTATCTTAATACTATACCTGCTGTGGTATAGTGACAGCCTGGGTAAGGACAGAAGAATATAAGAAGATAATAAGACAAAACTGGTGTTTATTATGATAGTATTGCACTTATATAGTGTGAGGTGGGGGAATAGCCATCAGGGGAAGGGAGGCACAGACAGAAGGACTTCCCTAATGGAGGAGAGTGGATTGGCACAGCAGAAAGTCCTACGCAAGAGAACAACTGGTTCCATGTGGTTTTCCTTAAGGAGGCATATATAAAAAACTTTGTTGTTCTATTATTAACCTTGTAAGTAAAGCCTGTGCCTTATGTACATTCAAAAGGCGCTTTGAACACCCATTTTAGAGGCGTTTTAAGCGTTTGTATCCTTAGTAAAATCAGGACGCAATAAAGCAATTGCGCAACTGTTCTGTTGCTCACTTCCTAGATGGACAACTTAATGTCTAATCCATTCAATCTGCAACATTTCCCTCCACTGGATTAGACAACAGGGTCAAGAATGGCTTGGCGTCTCTAGGTAGCGGCTATGATGTTGTGGCCAATCACATGTCTTGTTAGATGGGGGTTTGTTGCCCAATCCTTGATCATTGGCTTCGCAGATCTGTATGTAACCAGTTGTGTTTCCTGGCTGCCATTCAGGTGGTAGAACAGTTGGTGCAATACAGGAAGAGTCTTGTCAGTCTCCAATAAACACCTTGCTCTTTTATTCTTATTCCTCATACTTTGGTGCAACACTATTGCAAACAGGACAACAACACATGGAATTTTTTAATTAGGCTTTTGTTTTTTCAGGTTATTGTCTTCATTGGGGCTTACTCTTGGTCACTGGGAGCAGCACGCATATACTGAGTATGTACTCTAGTGATCAATTGCCCATAATGGGGCTCCTTAAGGGTGTAGGAGTTAGGGTCAGTCTTCTGGATAACTTGAACTGGGTCTTGCCAAAGGAAGGCAAGTTTGGATTTTGGCTGTACCCTCTATTACTGAAGAAGTAGACTGAGTCTCCTACCAGGTAAGTGGGTAAGGTGGGGCATTTGGATGCAGCTTGTTCTAGGTCCTGCAACTTATGGTTTAAGTTTACAGTGTAGGCCTCTGATTGCAAGCAAATAAAGGTTTGAAACAGCTTGTTGAGGTATGCCTCTGGGGACACAGCCAGGCTGGGCTTTACCAAGGAATATAGTAAAGGGGAAAGTCCTGGTTGCCGGCTGTAGAGCAGTTGGAAGGGTGGCTTGCCAGTGGCACAATGATACCCAGTGTTATATGCAAGGGTGGCCGCAGGCAGGAAGGTATCACATTCAGTTTCATGTTAGTGACTGAGCTTCTGGAGTATCTGGACCAGGCTCCCATTAGTGTGCTCTACCATGCCATTTGTCTGTGGGTGATAAGGAGTGGATAGTGTCCCACAAATTCCCATCAGTTGGTTGAGGCGGGGATGATATAATTAGTGAAGTTGGTACCATTGTCTGTCAGCAGAATCTGGGGGCAACCATGTTTGTACATGATACTCTCCAGGGTGAACGTGGCTGTCATCAGTGAAGATTGGTTGGGAATTGCCTTGGCCTCTAACCATTTAGTCAGATGGTCAACAGCCACAATGATGAACTTGTTGCAACTGTTGGTAGCTGGCAGGGGGCCCACTACATCAATGGCTACAGTGTGGGAGGCAAACATAGGGCGTACAAGTCTGTGTTGGAACTTGGCAACCTTAGGTCTCTCAATGTTGCAATCATGACAGTTGGCTAGTGTATCTACTACATCAGTGTGCATTCCTTCCCAGAAGCAGTGCTGCTGTAGAAGAGCTAACACCTTCTGTATGCCACCATGGCCAGTAGTCTTGTGAGCAGCCACCACTGAGTCCATGCGTAGGGATGGGCATATGTAGGGTAGCCAAGAGTCTCCACAAAGCTTCAGGAATTGTCCCTTAGAGACCTTGGTATCAACAGTTAGCTTCTTGGGAGCTCTCTGTATCTCTACCGGCTCCTCCCCCCACAAAGAAGAATCCTCTATAAGCTTGTCATAGAGAATGTCAGCCATGGGGGATACTAAGGCAACAGTGGGAAGGCGGGAGAGACAGTCAGCATTCTCCTGGACTGCTCTCAACTTGATGAATGATTTTGTAGTCATAAGCCTGAAGTTTGATGGCCCAACGCACCAGACGTCTTTTGGGGTCCTTGAGGGTCTTCAGCCATTGCAAGGAGGCATAGTCTGTTACAACCGTGAAATGTACCCCATGAAGATAGACTCTGAATTGTTGGTAGGAGTATATCACAGTCAGACACTCCTGCTTGGTGATAGTGTAATTCCTCTTGTGAATGTTAAGCATACAAGAGCAGTATCCAACAGGGTGTTCAAGTCCTTTGGAGTCCATTTGGGAGAGAACACCCCCAATTGCAGTCAGACTAGCATCTGTATGAACCAAAAACGGCTTGGAAAAATCAGGGTAGGCCAGTACAGGGGCTTCAGTCAGTGTTCCCTTGAGAGCATTGAAGGCAGATTGGCACGCCAGACTCCAGAAGAATTTCTTATCAGCTCAGAGAAGCTGAAAAAGAGGGTTGCCCAGGGATGCAAAGTTGGGGATGAAGCAACAAAAGTACCCAATCATCTTCAGGAAGACCTGCACATTCTGCTTATTGGCCAGAACTGCATTTTCTCAATGGCTTTCACCTTCAAGGGTACAGGGCGGAGTCCATCTTGGTTAATAATGAGCCCCAAGAACTCAAGGTGCTCCCTAAAGAAGTTGCACTTGCGTGGCTTGAGCTTGAGATTGGCTGCAAGTAACCTCTGGAAGACTTCCTCCAAGTGTTGTAGGTGATCATTAAAGGTTTAGGAGAACACATTAATGTCATCCAGGTAGACCAAGACGCTGGTGAGTTTGAGGTTGCCCATCACTGCATCCATGACCCGCTGGAAGGTAGCCGGGGCATTGGAAAGACCTTGAGGCATCCTTGTGGGTTGAAATAGCCCTTGGTCAGTGATGATTGCACATTTTTCTTGATCAACAGGGGGTAGATCAATTTGCCAGTGCCCACTGATAAAGTCCATGGCGCTGAAGAACTTGGCGCCACCCAGTTGGTCCAAGGTATTGTCAATACAAGGGAGGGGATATGAATCCTTCTTGATAACAGCATTCAGTTGACAGTAGTCAATCACCACATGGTTGCTACCATCCTTCTTTTTGACAATCAGGAGAGGTGAAGCCCAAGGGCTTTTACTGGGCACCATTAAGCCAGATCCCAATAGCTTTTTGAAGCTCCTTATTAACCACAACATGATTGGCTTGACTGTGTCTTATAGGTCTGGAACAGATAGGTGGACTACCTTGGGTGTCAATATGATGAGCAACACATGCAGCCTTACCCAGGTCATAATCATCCTTGGCAAACACATCCTTATACTGGGCAAAGAGATCCATAGCTTGATCCTTCTGCTCTTTGGAGAAGCCAGATAGGGAGTCGCGGCTTATGACTGATAGCACCAGTGGTTGCTCACAGGGTAGACCCAACTCAGAGAAGTCTGCAAAGGGGGCAGTCTCCTGCAGGTTGTCATGCTCTTCCAGTTGTATATAAGCCAGAAGTTGGTGTTTGGAGACAACCATAGCTTCACAACTCATGTTGGCCAAGAGTATGAGTACCTCCTTCTCACTTGGCATGAGGATGCCTGGTGCAACCCATGGTTCTAGTCTGGAGGCATTAGGGATGCCAAAGATTTCTCCATGAGTTCCAGCTGGTAGAGCCAGTAAGAGGCCTGTATTGTGGATCACCTGAGAGCCAGGTAGAATATTCACATTACAGGAGGCATATACTGGGATTCCCCTGGCTTTCCCAACCAAGAGAGGTAGCATCTTGACCTTCTTGCTACGCAGCGTATAGACAACTGGAAGCTCTCCATTGGTGTACTCCAGATTGATGTAGTGCAGGCGTTTGAACACTTCTTCCAGGGGTTCCAGGTGTTTGTTATAGATGCAAGAGAAGAATTTAATGTCATCTGGATAGACCAGGGCAAATGAGGGCTTGAGGTCCCCCATCATAGTGTCCATAGCTCGTTGGAAGATGGCTGGGGCATTAGAGAGACCCTGAGGCATCCTGGTAGGTTGAAACATCCTTTGGTTGGCAAGGATGGAACAATTCTCTGGGTCATCTGAAGGGAGATCAATCTGCCAGTAGCCAGGTATCAGTTTCATGGCCAAGAAAAACTTGGATGTGGGGACCCAGTAGGCAAGATCTTCTTGTATTCTTGCAGTGCAAGAATCCAACATTTCTGATTATGAGGCAAAGTCGACCAGCGGAGGGGCATCAGAAGGCTCTGTTGTAAAGGAACAACAAGTGCCAGGGCAGGCACAGGCTTGTCAGGGGGGAGAGGAATGAAGGGAGAGGAGGGAGGTGAAACCACAAATGCAGCCAAGGATTTCTCCTTGTCCTGGCTGCTTAGTAGTTTTTTGAGTGATCCTTATTGTACTCCTCAATGCCAGAATCATCAGTGAATTCTTCCTTGCTCTGACTATCCTGAGGTTTAGTTTCTTCAGAACCATCAGGAGTGATGGAGGGATTGCTATCAGGTTCCCAGGGAGACTCCAGGGTACCTGCTGAAGGTGCAATGAAGGAGACATCCTCTTCATTGCTTCTGTGACAGTGGTGGGAGTCAGGAAGGGGCAATGTAGTAAGGATCTTCTGAGAGGAAGAACTATCAGCTTTAGCATTCCCATGCATTCCCATTAGAGTATCAGGGGTACTAATTGCTGAGGCATCTTCAAGGTGCTTGCTTAGTTGGTCCTGAAGGGAGTCAAGGAGAGCATGTTGAGCATCCAGTTCATCTAGCCACTCTTTCTTTTCCTGAAAGGCCAGAACTAATTCCTCTTCCAGAAACCCCATCTGTCTCTCTTGAGCCTTTATAGTATCCTGAAGAGCAGAGAATCCCATGGTGCAGCTGTTATAGATGTCTTCTGGCTTAGGAGTTTTCTGTTGATGATCATAGAGCTCCAGGACATGCTGATTCATCTGGGTGGGTACCAAGGAAGAAAGTACACGTTCTATCTTGCTCATCTATAGAGCCATTCCAGAGTGGGAGTGAACAGCTTCTGATATATTTTGAGCAAGGTTTGGGGGGCCAGAGCAGGGGCCAGAGCAGCTATCAGTTTGGAGGGTTCCAGAAATAAGGGAGATTCCATTGGGAGGACAATCAGAAGGATAAGGAGGAGAATATTGACAGCATACTTCCTTCATATAGGCAGGCTCCAAGGAGCAGGAGACGCGGTTCATACCAGTTGCTTCAGCCATGGGGTCAGGCTGGATTGTTATCAAGGAGTTAAGGGCTTTTTCAATGGAATTCATCCAGTAGATCATACTTGATTGGGAGCTGGCAATTTCCAAAAGTTGTTGGCAGTTAGGCAACCACTGGCTTAGTCCTGGTTGACCATAGGAAGAGCAATGGAATCTACCAGATAGAGAGCCAGAAGCAGTGAAAGTTGATCCTGGAGTGGATTGGGCAGAAGGAGCTGCAGGTATAGGCAAGGACATCTCTCCCTCCACAAAAACAAGGCCACGGGGGTAGGAATAGAGGAAGCTGTGGTTTGAAGAAGCCATGAGCACCAATGTTGTAAAATATGTAGCCTGGGTTCTGATTTCTACAAATATTTAGTCTACTACTTCTTTATCTTAATACTATACCTGTTGTGGTATAGTGACAGCCTGGGTAAGGACAGAAGAATATAAGAAGATAATAAGACAAAACTGGTGTTTATTTAGATAGTATCACACTTATATAGTGTGAGGCAGGGGAATTGCCATCAGGGGCAGGGAGGCACAGACAGAAGGACTTCCCTAATGGAGGAAAGTGAATTGGCACAGCAGAAAGTCCCACGCAAGAGAACAACTGGTTCCATGTGGTTTTCCTTAAGGAGGCATATATAAAAAACTTTGTTGTTCTATTATTAACCTTGTAAGTAAAGCCTGTGCCTTATGTACATTCAAAAGGCGCTTTTAACACCCGTTTTAGAGGTGTTTCAAACGTTTTTATCCTTAGTAAAATCAGGACATAATAAAGCAATTGCACAACCGTTCTGTTGCTTAATTACTAGATAGACGACTTAATATCTAATCCATTTAATCTGTGACATGGGTGCTGCAACAGGCTGTGTTCTGTTGCTGCTTGAGCCAAGTGATATGGGAGTCCTGTAGTCTGTGGGACAAGACACTGTCTTTGGTGATTTGACAGGATTCCAAAGTAACAATAATACGCTCTTATTGTACTTGACACTACTACTATTTGGCTTAGTAGTAATGTTGATGATTATTATTTTTTTTCTCTGCCTTCCAAGTGATCTTGGGAGGACTTTTTATAGTATGCATCTAGCGGCCAGGCTGGCGTTTTGCTGCAAACAACTCTTACTATCTAGCCTATCATCCCCAAGCTACTAGTTTCACCCCCAGAGTTGGATTCCAAACCTGAATAAGGTTTTGGAATGAGGTAATATTCTAGGCTGCTGATTCCTCCTTTTCAGCCTAGATATCCCTTGACTTAGTTGCAATCAACTAAGTTGACATCCATAGCCCAGGCCCCGTCTTATTTTTGGTCTAGTTTGTAAGATTTGCCCAGGTGGTCTTCTGTCTCACTTCTCAGTGAAACAGGATGCTTGTATTTTCCTGCATTTATTCTGTAGGGCAGGTTTGCGTCTGTTTTTGGGGATTCCAGAATGCCTACCATCTAATATAGAAGCTTCTGGATTGGCCCATGGCCTGAGACCAGGAATGTCTCAGGTGTCTTCTGGATTCAAACTATAACAATCTTGATATAGTTTCTCCGTATTCCGGAATAGAAGTCTCAACCTGGCTGCAGCCTGTCTATTGTTAGCCAATTAGCTTTAGTGATGGTAATATGGATCAGTTGACCCTGATAGATCAGGATTTCCTGACAGGGGTTCTTAGAACTAACTAGCAGACAGCCTGCAGGCCCAGCAGGAAGGGCCCACCACAAGATTGGTGCTAACTTTACAATGTAAGATAACAATTTTCCCAGAGAGGTCCAAGGTCTGCTTGCAGGTACCATTGAATCAATTAAGCCAGTGAGAGTGATATACATCACTCCAAATATCTGAGTGTAATTGAATTCATTGGCTGCAATGGATCCTTGCGGGCAGTTGGGCTGCAGAGTGAGAGGCAGTATCATAGTAGATTCCATAATACCGGGTATTGTCCGCCCAAGTAAGAAGGCTTGGAAGGCCGGAAAACCTGTATCAAAATTGACCAAGTTAACGGATTTAAACCAAATGGTCAATCAAAAATGGGTCACGACTGCTCCAGTCTGTCAGCTAAAACCAGCTCCCCCTTTCAAACTGATGTTGATGAATTGACATAATATGAGGGTCACCCAATATGAGCTTGTTAATCAGCATGGTTGTCAGAAATAAGTCACGCAAGGGTTCTTTGCAACCTGGACCAGAAACTTATTTGACAATGTGGAAGGAATAGGAGGTCAAGACTCAGGTGTTATTGCTTAGTCAATTTTTCTGATATATATTGAATAATTTTCCCTGTTTCAACTCTAAGAGTTGAGTCCTCCTAAATTTACTCAATAAAATCATTTATCCCAAGTTCTAATTTTTGATTTTAAAAATGCATCCTGTGATCAGGTTGTTGCGGTATATTCCGTACAATCTAATTCTGAACTGAATTGTTTCTGGAAGATGAGGCCCTGCAACTGGAACTTTGTTGTTGGTGCCTTCCAATGTCAATTTCATTCTAGCCAATTTTGCAGCTCCTTCCCCCATTCTTTAAAATGAAAATTGTGTCAATTCCCAATGCCCAGAATTTTATGCTGAAGATGCATTGATGCTTTCCTAGGTCATTTATCTTGGACTACTCTGGTTAGCACTAATTGTTCTACTTAATCCTGGAGTTACAATTAGAAATTTCACAAAAAAAATATCTGAAGCCGTGTTGGTGGTTAATCATCAATTCTATGTGGATTTGGGTGGTAATTCCCCATCATTTAGAAACAGCTTCATATTATCCAGTGATTTCTGTCACATTACTCAACTCTTCTACTTTTGAGTTTTTGGAAGCAGTTTGTCCTGGATTTGTGTTTCTTTTCTCCTTCTCTGTCAATATAGCTGGGTTTACCATGTTTATTTGCATCAGTTCATTTCTGAGTTTTCAGTTTGGGCTTTTTTTAATTTGTGGTTTCCATCTCCAGTTGCAGTTGTTGAGATTGGATCCTCTGTTTCCTATTTCCGTTGTGTCATGTCATTTTGGCATCCAGATTATTTTCCTGCCCCACTCACTGATGAAATTTTGTGTGAAGATTTGTCAGCATTATCATTTTATTCCAGTTTGAGCCTTAGTCACAAATCCCAAGTTTACCATGTGATGACAAATGTTTCTGAAGATGCTTGTGAATGGTTGTTGTCTGCAGTGGAGTGTAATCCAGTGTTTTAACTGAGAGTGCATCTCTATACCCTTTGTTAAAAAATTTGTGTGTATCTATTGAGGAGCTCAAAGTATATTGTAATCTGTACGCCTTTCATCAGGGTACAACTCCGCTTTTGGTATTCCTTCCTTAGTTTCTTACCTACTGCTGTATGATTGATGTTACCAAGGTGAATAAACTCTCAGCGTTGTGGTTAGCAGTTGACCAGACTGCCCAGGATTTGGTGGCTTGGGATTCCCCATAACCACAACTGAGGCCCTGGTAAGCCAAATTGTTTCTCTGGTCTCAAATCTGTCTACTTCCAACCAAGGTACGTTGGTAATTGAGGATAAACCCGCTGCGCACTCTTGGTTTTCTGGCCCCTGCTCTGCGGTAGTTCCTTCCAACCAAAGCCAAGATTGTTCTCCCCCTAGCTTGTCTCAGCTACAATTGGCAGTGGTGAACAAACCTGATGATGTGAAGGAGGCCCCTGTAGTGTCTGGCCCTGATAGTTCCTTGGTGATGCTTCAGCACGTTGTACCTGCAAAATCTTCTGTGATTACGTCTGAAGAGTTGCCCCTTGTTCCTATTGATTGTGATAACCATGTTCTTCCAGCTGCTGTCCAAGAAATGATCAAGCTTTACTTCCAGGAGCATCCTGCCTCCTTAGCTTCCGTCTGTACCGCCAATGAAAAACAAGACCCTGCCAAGATTGCTACCTTTGCTGCAAATAAATCTACTTCCAGTTACTTCTTGTTCTATGGTAGCATTGATAATGGTCAGAATATCTATCAGCCAGCTATTTTGTTGGATACAGGTGCTTCCAAAAACTTCATGAGTGTGGAGACTGCTAACTTGCTACAACTCAAGTACCACCCAGGAATGCTGGTTAGGGGTGGAAAGTGTCATACTTTTCCTTCTTTTCAGCTGAAGAAGCCAGTTACTTTTGTAGTTGCAGGTCAGTCTTTTACTGCAAGGTTTTCTGTTTGCTCTACCCCAATGTATCCTATCATTTTGGAAGTGAGTTGGTGGAGAGATCATAATGTATCAACCTTACTGGAGAAAAATGAGCTGCATGTGGAAAACTCTTTGGGTATAACTATTTGTATTCCGCTGTTGGATATGTCTAAATTGGAGCAATCATCACAGACCATACAATTGTTTCCTGTCCCTGTCCCCGTAAGTTCAGATTTACTGGAATGCTTGCAACCCTGGTCCCCGGCATTTGACGCCACCAGAGGCAAGGTCCTTCCCAAGCACACTCAGTTTGACTTTCACTCTAAGGTTACTGTTGATCTGATCAGAATTGTGTCTCCTATTTACCCTTTAATCTTGAAGGAAGACACATGTTTGGAAGAGTGGACTTGTGACATGTTGGCAAAAGGCTATATTTTTTGAAGGCTTTGTTGATCTGCTCCATATTATTGTTTGTTCAGAAGTCTGATGTGTTCCTTTGTCCTTGTGTTAACTACAGGAATTTGAATAACATTACAATTCCAGATCCTTATCCTTTACCCCTTGAAGCACAGATCTCTAGGTGTGTTGAGAAAGTCAAGGTATTCTCAAAACTGGATCTGTTGAATGCTTCCAATCAAATCAGGATTGCAGAAGGAATGGAATGGTTAACAGCATTAAGAACCAAGAAGGGTATCTTCCAGTTCCGTGTAATGCCTTTTGGATTGAAGAATGCCCCGGCTTGCTTTCAGCGGTTAATTGATTCAGTCCTGGGGGATCTCCTAGGTGGTTGTGCCATCACTTATATGGATGATATCTTGGTGTTTTCTCTGGATGAGAAGTCCCATAAGGCCCACTTGTTGGCAGTTGTAGAGCACATTCTCCAAGCAAACTTGATCATTAAAAGGATTAAATAAGAATTCTTTAAACGTAAGGTTACCTTTCTGGGTAATATTATCTTTGAGGATGGCCACACTATTGCCCCTGACAAGGAAGCTGCGGTTCAAGAGTATGCTACGCCTGTGACAGTATCCCAACTTTGTAGTTTGTTGGGTACATGTACGTTCTTGAAGAAATTCACCCCCCACTTGTCTGAGGTGGCTGCCCCTTTATATTTGGCTAGTGGAAAGACAACTTTAGTCTGGACGCCTGAGTGCGCAAGCGCCTTCTCAGCAGTCAAGGCTCTTTTGTTGTCCTCCCCAGTGTTAAGATATGTGGATCCTGAGCTTCCTTATGTGGTTTCCATCAATGCATCTAAATACGCTGTGGCTGGTGTGCTGTTGCAGACAGCTAGTGACGGGATTGAGAGACCTGTAGGGTATTTCTCCTGGAAGATGGAGGCTCAAGAACGCAACTACATGATTTACAACAAGGAATTGTTAGCTGATGTGGAATTTTTAAAGCATTGGCATCACCATCTCATGTTGGCACGTCATCCATTTGTAGTAAGAACTGACCACAAAGCTCTTCTATATTATCAACAACCCAGCGTTTTGTTGGGTTGCAAATCCAGATGGCATGGTGACCTGACAAGATACAAGTTCTGCTACAAGTTTATTAAGGGATTTGACAATCACTTGGCCAATGCACTAAGCAGAAATCCTTCCCATCTCCCAGATGCTAGTATGGATACCAAGTTTAACACATATATTATGATTCCAGACAAGGCTGTGGTGCCTTTTGTATTGCCTCCACCGGCTACGTTGGCTATCATGTCCTTAGCTGAGGGCACAGACCTGGACTTGTATTCCAAGGTTAAGCTTCTGCAACCTTTGTCCAAAGGCTATGATAGGCTATCAGAGCTAGCATGCGCAAACTCAGTGGGTCAGCCTCAGGGTTATCATAAGATTGGTCCAGTCCTATATCATCAAGGTTTCTTGTGGGTTCCTGAGGGCACTATTTGGGATGAAATCATGGAAGCTAATCATACCTGTCCAACGGCTGGTCATCCAGGGAAAAAAAACAGTGGAACTAATCCGCTGCCAGTTTTCCTGGAAAGGTTTGACTGTGCAGGTAGCAGCTTTTGTTCAAGATTGCCTGGTATGTGTTTGATCCAAGGCCAGTTGGAATAAGACTACTGGTTTACTGGTTCCACTACAGCCTTCTGAAGGACCCTGGATGTCTGTGTTGGTGGATTTCATTGGTGAGCTTCCTAATTCCAAGGAGTTTAACGCAATCATGGTGGTAGTCAATTGTTTCACAAAGATGGCACACTTTGTACCTTGCTCAATCATGATTACTTTGATGGAAACTGCTAGGTTATTTGTGAACAGAATCTTCTCCCTACATGGCATCCCAATGGAGATTGTAAGTGACTGTGGTCCTCAATTTATTGCTCAGTTCTGGGAAGCTTTTACTGGAATCCTTGGTATCAAATTGTGCCGCTCTACTGCTTTCCACCCCCAATCCAATGGACAAACAGAGAGGGTAAACCAAAGTTTAGAGGTCTACCTACGTTGCTACACTAATGCGCAACCAAATGACTGGTGTGATAATCTACCCATGGCAGAGTTCACATATAATAATTCCCCGCACACATCAACTCAAGTATTGCCATTTTATGCCAATGTGGGTTACAATCTTTCTTCCAACATGGGTCCTTGTTTGATTAGCAACGTGGAAGCTGCAACTGATCAAGCCGCTGCATTGAAGCAGGTCCATAAGGAGCTCCAAGTTACTCTCACTGCTGCTGTGACACCTTACAAGGAATACACATATTGTAAGCGCCAGGAGGGTCCAACATATGGGCCAGTGATCTAGTCATGGTTGATGCTTGCAATATGAAACTTAAGATTCTCTGTCGTAAATTAGGTCCCAAGCAAGTTGATCCCTTCAAGGTAGAACATCAGATTGGTCCCTCTGCCTATCGGCTAAATTTACTTCCTGCTTTCAAGATTTTCCACACCTTCCATGAATGTCTTCTTACTCCCTTCAAAGGAACAGAGACTCCCTCTTCCCAACCAATTCTTGTGGAAGGTGAACCTGAGTATGAGTTGAATTGTATTCTGGCTTCCCATAAGAAAAGCTGCCGTTTGGAATATTTAGTGTCTTGGAAAGGTTATCCTGATTCTGAAAACTCCTGGGTTCCCCACTACAATTGTTCAAATTCCTTAGATCTGATCTGTGAGTTCTACAAGCGCAATCCCACTGCTATTGGTCAAACTGAACTTACCTTAGCCGTAATGAAACTCCCACCTGCCCATAAGAATTTCTCATTATCCCATCTCTCAGATGGTGGTATTGTGCCCAGGGCTAAAGCAGAGGGTATTGTCACGGTAGATTCCATAATGCTGGGTATTGTCCGCCCAAGTAAGAAGGCTTGGAAGGCCAGAAAACCTGTATCAAAATTGACCAAGTTAACGGATTTAAACCAAATGGTCAATCAAAAATGGGTCACGGCTGCTCCAGTCTGTCAGCCGAAACCAGCTCCCCCTTTCAAACTGATGTTGATGAATTGACATAATATGAGGGTCACCCAATATGAGCTTGTTAATCAGCATGGTTGTCAGAAACTAGTCACGCAAGGGTTCTTTGCAACCTGGACCAGATACTTATTTGACAATGTGGAAGGAATAGGTGGTCAAGACTTAGGTGTTATTGCTTAGTCAATTTTTCTGATATATATTGAATAATTTTCCCTGTTTCAACTCTAAGAGTTGACTCCTAAATTTACTCAATAAAAATCATTTATCCCAAGTTCTAATTTTTGATTTTAAAAATGCATCCTGTGATCAGGTTGTTGCGGTATATTCCGTACAATCTAATTCTGAACTGAATCATTTCTGGAAGATGAGGCCCTGCAACTGGAACTTTGTTGTTGGTGCCTCCCAATGTCAATTTCATTCCAGCCAATTTTGCAGCTCCTTCCCCCATTCTTTAAAATGAAAATTATGTCAATTCCCAATGCCTGGAATTTTATGCTGAAGATGCATTGATGCTTTCCCAGGTCATTTATCTTGGACTACTCTGGTTAGGACTAATTGTTCTACTTAATCCTGGAGTTACAATTGGAAATTTCACAAAAAAATATCTGAAGCCGTGTTGGTGGTTAATCATTAATTCTATGTGGATTTGGGTGGTAATTCCCCATCACTTAGAAACAACTTCATATTATCCAGTGATTTTCGTCACAGTCATTGGAATCAAATACACAGGCAGGTAGTTGTATTTTTTGCAGAATAGCAGAGGTGGCATGGTAATTTTGGTGCCTTCTCTGTAAATGATCTGTGTCTTTAGTTCTAGCCTCTGGGCCATAGATTAGGATTTCCTCTAGGGTGAACTCCAAATATGCCAGGTTGGGTGGGTATTCAGTGAAATGTACTGGCCCAAAGGGAGCTCCTGGTGGATTATATAGTTCAGGCGGCTGGTCCGCAGTTTCTTGGGTTGAGTAAACAGGAGGTACAGAACCACAGGAAGTGGACTACAAAAAAATAGAACTAAAATCAAGTATGGAATAATCTTGTTGAACCAAAGGTTCATGTCACTTTATTGCAAGAATAGTGATGGGCAACTTCCTGGTGGTCCAGGGTATAAGTATGCACATCTGTCATGGGTGAACTTTATCAAATTCTTTTGGGCCTGGTGCTATTGTCTACCAGATTTTCCAGTCCTTGGTAGCATCCATTGCGGGAGTTAATTCATTGGCTGGTTCAAACTAATAATACTCAAATTTTCATATCAGATTGTGGGGTTGGTCATCTCTGGGTGGCCCGCGTTCTACAGGAATTTTCTTTGTTTCCCCTTCTGTAGTGGCCCAAGTTATTCCAGGATCTTTGGCTTGGCCTGCCCTCTGATTGGTTAGGTTAGCAGGAACCTTTAGTGTGGGGAGTTTCAATACAGGTGATTTCAGTTCATCAATCTTTAGGGGATTCCATGAAGTCAAATCCTGCTCTGGTTTGAGCCCAAAAATCCGCAGGCGGCCCGCAGGGTATCAGGGTTTAAATCCTGTAAGTGAGGTTTTCCTATGAGCATGGTCAACAGGAGCTTTTCACTTGTGACAGTAGTTAGAAGTAACCAGAGATTGCAATGCTGGGAGATGCTTTTGGGGAGAATTATTCATTAGATATTTAAGTTATTCATTATCCCATTAAATTTCTGATTTTGGATAGCAGGAGTAAACTCTTTTCTTTGTTGCAACATCTTTTATTACTCCCTCTTGGGGAATTAATGCCCCAAGTAAATCACCAAGCGGCTCACCAAGTGGTTCATTGCCCAGCCAATAACCCTGTGGCACTATTATCAGTTAACCATCTATGACGTGGATCACTCAATCTTGGTCCTAAATGGAACAAACTTGATTAAACCTCGTGACTCAAGAGGAACATTACTCAGATAAGCCCCATGACTTCCATGACATACATGGACAATACGTGGCTTGTCATGATACTATATAATATCCTATATTCATATTCAATAAAGTATCATTCTCTTCTTAATCTTCCCCTTTATTCAGTTTATTTTACTTCCCAGAAGTATAAACTCAACACATTATATTTTTAAAAACAAAATAGGAACACCTCACACATGTCTGCAAGACACTCAATTGACTTGCAAAGAACAAGCTCTATGCAAAGCCTAGCAAGTGACAATTTATGGAAAATGAACTCCTGTTCTTGGGCCACATTGCCTCTGACGGTGACATCAAAGCATACCCAGATAAAATAAAAGCCATAAATAACATGCAATGCCCCACCTCTGTTAAACAAGTTAGTTGCTTTCTCAGAATGGTAGCTTACCTAAGAAAATACATCAAAGACTGCAGAAAGCTCACCACATCAATCAATGACTTAACCAAGGGTAATGCCATAAAGAAAATCATCTGAAAACCAGAATGTGATAAGAATTTCCAACTATTAAACAAGCTCTGCTTGAAGTGCCAATCTTGCAATACCCAAATAACAATGGGTGCTACAATAATGAGTCAGATGCCAGTAACACCGGCATTTACACAGTGCTACACATCTGCCAGCCAGGATAGCAAGACTTCCTGCCAGTATGAAACCTAAGTAGAAACCTAACCATCACTGAGCAGAGATACCCTATACACAATAAAGAATTGCTAGCAATATACCACACATGCAAGGAATGGAGATGTTACCTAGAAGGACATCTAAACGTCCTAGTAATAACTACCATAAACCCTTAATCTACTTTAAAACTCAGATTGCACTTGCACATTGACAAGCCAAATGGATGTTCTTTATTGAACAGCTTAATCTGGACATCCAGTACAAAAGGGGGGCAGAGCTGATCACAGTGGATGCCTCTCTAGGCTATGTCAGCCTAGAGAGGATCACCCTGACCACCTGGACCCTGATTGGCCCAACCTATACAACACTGAGTATAAAACCAAAGGCAAAGATCCCTCAACCCACCAGTTAACTAATGACACACTAGTAAAAATTAGAAACAATTCCACATATGAAATGGCACAGTTTACTGTATCATTAAAGATATACATGTTCCCTACATCCCCCTTGCACAAAGAGTTAATATGATACTAAGACACCACTGCCTGCTAGGACATACAAAGGCTAAAAGCCTATACCTTACTCTAAAAGAGATAGTATGGTGGCCCAATCTTAAACAAGATATAGTTGACATCCTGAAAAAGGGCACAGTGTGCGATAAATACGCCAGCACCAAGGCTTCACAACCAACAGTCAATACATTACCAGACCCTGAACCATCCAAGGTTTGGGGGCTGGACGTGGTGGGACCCTTCCCGGAAGCAAAAACTAAACAACGCTTTCTAAATGTAGCCATTGACTTTGCTACATGCTGGCTCATCTACTGGGCAACACAGAACCACAAAGCAGAAACAATAAATTGCTTCATCAACAAAGCAATAATAGCCAAATACAAAACCCCTGACTATATCATAACAGATGGAGCCACAGCGCTATTAGGTCACACAGTAAACAACAATTTAAAATCCAAAAACATCAAACACTCTAAAACCTTGCCCTACAGGCCACAGGGCAACAGCAGGGTTGAATGCCTAAACTACAGCCTCATCAGAACCCTCAAGAAAATAATGGATGGCAAAGCCAAAGACACATGGCCACTATACGTGAAACATGCATTATTTGTATCTCAGGTACACATCAACCAAGGGACATTAATTCCCTGTTTGAGCTAACATATGGATACAAACCAGAGATAGTCACCTGTAATAGCCAACTGTATGTGAAGATCCCCCCAGAAAACCTCCCACAGTAGAACAAGCACCAGCTCTACAACACATATGCCTCAAAGCTAAAATAGTAGAAACCAAAAGACTCAAAGAACAAAAGGTAACCTCTGCAGAGCAACCACTTCCAATCAACTTCCCTGTCTGGGTCCTAGCAGGGAACAGTAAGAAGTTGGACTCAGTACACAGAGGACCAGGAAGAGTCATCAGATACCAACCAGACAGAAACGCCTATCTAGTTAAGTTCCAGGACGCCAAAGAGCCCATCACCAAGCATCACAGATCCTGCCTTTGCCTCAGCAAAGGGGAACACTCAACATGGCTAGTACCCACTAGCAAACAACTTCAGGAACATCAGGCGGCAGCCGTCAAGTTGAAGCCCCCTCCTGATGTACCAGAGTAACCCCTTAAGAGGGTGTGTCAAGGAGCTGGATGTACAGGTATTCTGGCTACCACCAACCCACTTAATATACATCCATTGCCCAATTTGGCGCCTTTCCAATATATAGTTCAACATGCCAGAAATGGCAATAAACCAATATCACATGACTTTTCCAAGTATCTAGTGACTTGAGCCCATTCTGCACATGACCATCCTTATCTTTGATCTGACTATATCCCCGCCACAGCACAAGCTATATGAGTCTAAAGTATTATCCAATAAAATATACTTCTCTTCTTCTTAATTCCATATTTGAAGCTTCCCCACAAGTTGCTTGTCACCAAGTGTTTTATTTTAGTTTATAATGTGCTATATGATGTTTAAGTTTTTATATTGCATGTGAGTTTGTTGTGTTTTTTGTTTGGCCTTTTGACAGTTCACCAAAACCATTTAAATTATTTGCAGCCATTAACTTCTCAGATGGATTTAAATTTGTATCTGAGTTCATTTTATATATGCTTTGATTTTTCTTATTGTCATAGCTTTGAAAACTACTGTATCAGTATTTTCCAGCTTTATTAAAAGTTGGAATATGCATATAGTTATTTGTGATTTTTCCTGATTTTTTTAAATTGTTACATTTTAAAATATCTTGCTCAAGCGCCAAATATTACTCAAGTTTGAAAGCAATTTTTCCAATTTATAGGGCAAAAAATATGATTTTGATTATTTTTTAAAGGCACTTAGATAATGTTAAATTACGATATTCATCATCACTTAAGTTAAACTACTACTATTCTCTACAATGTCACTACTTTCCCAATATTTTTCTAATATTAAATATAACTTATGTATTTTCAATCTATTGGGAGTCTATATTGCAGCACGTGGCCTTAAGCTATTCAACTGCAAGGATATTCACTTAAAATTACACGTTTACATTTGAGCTACAGGTAAGCCATAAACAAAAAATGCTCTAATAAATCGGGGTTTATCAATCTTGCCCTTTCTAAGTGCTGAATTCTTATTGGCTGTATTTGATGCGGACAACATGTTTATTGTTGCTTACTTTCTGAAAGAGTTGGGGTTGTATAGCTTTTGATCATAACGTTATAAACCAACATGCGGTCTGAAAAGAGCCAGTCTCACACAGTTATAAATTATATTTTAACGTAAAAGTAGCTCATTAAGGAAAGGGATAATCTGAAGCATGCTAGAGACAGTGTTTAAAAAAATTACAAATAATCTTCTCAAGTGATTACATCATCACAAGACTATAAAATGAGCCTTTATTAAAATATTTTATAAGGGTTCTGTAATATGATGAAGTTAACTACTGTTAATCAAAGTCACCAATTAAACCTTGCAATAGCAGGAAGAATTCCAGATCGTGTTCTATTCATAGAACTGACTATTTAGTTCCCTATCCAATGTGAGTTTATTTTGAGACCTAGATCTTGCAGCCATGTAAATGCAAGAGACTTCACCTCAATTAATAAGCTTTATATTTGGGCAACTGTGAAAGCTCAATCAAGATTACTTTAATAAAGAGTGTTTTCATAAATCTTATTCTTATTTGTGCCTTATCTTTATTGGTTGCAACCGATCAGAATCTTGACGCTTCGTTGTTAAAAGCGTTACAGTAGTAAATAAAGCAAACCATTTAGGTGAAGGGTCTCTGAGCTGCTTTAAAAACGAAGTGTTCGTTTTTTTAATAAGCTCCAATCATTTTCCAAAGCAAATTGAGGATCTTGCATTAAGTGGATTTTTATGGAGCAGATAAATTTAACCCATGCGTAAAATGTTGAGGTGCAACTTCCCCTTTTCGGCAGCCTCTAAGTTATATAAACTTTTTTATTCAATTTAATGTAAATTAATAAACATCATGCTTTTGAGCTAATGAATTCTTCTTGTATATTTATTTATTGATCTATCGCATGAGATTTATATCTTTGCTTTGAAGTTTGGCTAGATTCTGATTGGTGGCCAACCCTAGTAAATAAATATTTATACAAACATGATAGGTCAATAAAACCGAAAGTTGTCCTGCTTCAAGGTCTGGGTAAACGGATTGGTTGGATTTCGGACTAAAATAGGATATACAAAGTTTCCTTTAATTATTTAACAACGCAGGATCTTGTTATGTTGTAGCACTCCGACCGAGGCAGTGTCAAAACTAGCAAATCCAGGAGTAGAATCATAACAATGTACTTCAAAATAGAAAGTGACATAGTTTATAAATTAGCCTTGAGATTGCGGTTAAGACTTTACAGGGCACTGATTCACGTCAGGGATTGGGTTCTGGTACATGATCAATAGGAAGGGAGGATGTGGGATACAACAAGATTATTTCTCATGGTAAGGAAAAGGGGAATATAATTGCCTGGCTGGATACACCACTATCTGATTAATCGAAAGGGTCAATTAATCAGATTCACAATACAAATAAGAAATGGAAGCAGAGATATAGTATCTGAATTATATACATTTTAACTGGAATCACTGTTGAATTTGAGTTTCCTAAACAATATATTTAATATAGCTTCTGGGATGATGTATTTGTAATAAAATAGGAGATGACAATTCAATTAATAATGAAAATCCATTGAACTGACTTCAAATTGCAGCATCTGGCAGCAGTGATTGGTTCGTTTTCTTGGAATGAATCAAACCTTTATGTATTTTTATTGCACCCATATCACTTCTAGGAGCCAATTTCTGACATGATGGTGTCATTTTAAACTTTAAAATAGAAATTATACTTGAAAGACTAGAAGTCGTGTCATAATGTCGGAAATTGGCTTCTAAATTAAGGGTGCTGGAAATGAGTGGGTACTGTTCTTATGCCCTGGCCAATAAGCGTGGTTAAATAAATCATATACATCATCAGGTACTTTACTCAATGCAACTTCCCAGGAAGATACTTGTGTTGAGACCGTAGCTTTGCATCAGATACCAGCTACTTATTAAGCTAAAATTTTAAACTAAATTTTATTTGATTAATAAATTAAACTCAGATCCATAAACCCATCACGCCCAGGTATAAAAGCACTTTGACTTTACCAAGACAAGTAGTTAAATTACAAGAAATGAAGTGTCTCAACTTAGTCTATCTCTTGAGTTTTGTCTCAGCGCTTGACCCTCCAGATGGAGCCCCAAGTGACAGCCCCTGCGTTAGTTGGTTCGGAAAGAAGTGCGCTAACTGGATGCGATGCTATATCAATGGGGAGTATAGTAAAGATAACACCAAGGCTGGGTGCAAAGAAGCAGGACTAGAATTCAATGGCAACGCCTGCTGGGCCGAGAAACGCGTAGGGCTTAGACATTCAAAATTTAAAAAGAGACCCGCCTGGGCAGATAGAAATAATTTTGCACGGTATCGTAATTGCACTTCTTTAGCTCCCATAAACTGCCCCAATTCTGGCAATGGAGAAGTGTATTTCAAATGCCTCTCCGACTAAAACAACAACAATGTAGTGTAACCTTTAAGATGACTGATTTTCAGTCAACTGTTTCACCTTAAATACTGTTACACACCAAATATATGTCCATCTCTGAAACAACTCTCTATTCTACGATATTCTCAGTTAGTTGATACTGTATAAATCAACCTTATTTCCAATAAATCAAACACAATTATATTTCAAAATCCGTATTTTAGCTACTTCAGTGAACTTTGCAATATTCCAATTTTTAATTTATCATTTATAAAATTATAGGAAGTAGGTGATAAAAAACATAGGGAATTAAGAAGATCTTTATATTTTTATTTGATATCAAAGAAGAGTGCTATATATTTATTTGGTAATCCATATAGTGTCCATGTACATCATGATAGTTATGAGGCTTTTGAAAGCCTGGATTCTCTATTAAACTCAAATATTTAGTCAAGTGGATTAACATGAAGCTTTTTTAGGGTCACCTTTACTCATAAATCAAGTTGTTTATCGGTATATTTATTTTCTAAGAGAGGGTAGTCAAAGAGGTTATGATATATTCCTCTGGGGTCTTGAAAAGCTAAGCATTGGGTAATTTCTTGGGTGTATCAGAAAAGTGTACTTGGTATTAATCTAGTTTGGCCTTGGTCATTGGTAGTTGTGAGTCTCTTTGGCCTTTCTTGCTTTTTATAATATAATTATCCATGGTATATTAA
The DNA here is from genome assembly GCA_014839935.2 of Entomophthora muscae. Lineage (NCBI taxonomy): Eukaryota > Fungi > Entomophthoromycota > Entomophthoromycetes > Entomophthorales > Entomophthoraceae > Entomophthora > Entomophthora muscae. The sequence continues at coordinate 315,502 of QTSX02003626.1, forward strand.
CTTGAGAGCTGTTTGTGTGCTGATTCCTTTGATGAGGTAGGTGCTTGTGGGGTTCCTGTCCACCAGTCCCCAAAGTGTGTCATAGCCAGGGACCAGCTGGAGGGGTTGTCATTCTCTAGTAAGGGAAAATATATCTCATAAATATGTATAGGGGTCAAAATGGGCTTTTATTCACTCTCAGAAGGAAGATCTCCTTAGAAACCTTCTGGTATATGGCCTGGGGAGTCAGGAAAACAATATGGATTTGCCAATACTTGGAGTCCTCCAACAATATCTTGGACTCCTTTTACTTGGTCTTAGACACCTGCTCCTTAGACTTGGACTCCTGCGCTACGCTTAGGATCCATCTCCTTATCTTAAGCTCCAGCTCCTTGATCTTGGGCTTCAGCTCTCTGTATAGCTCTAGTGGCCCTGGTATTCCACTTGTATCAGTCCAACCAAGCTCCTGCTGGCAATCAGAAGGCCTTCAAAAACCTTTCAGCAGAAACTCCAAAGATCTTGAGAAGACCCTGTAACTTTCCAGCCAGCCACCGTCTTATAGTGTCCTTTTCCCAACGGTTCTGCCTTCAAAATGGCTTTCTTCAGAAGCTTAAACCATTGTTGCTCACTTTTTCCTATTGTTGCAACATCTTTGATTACTCCCTCTTGGGGAATTAACACCCCAAATAAATCAGCAAACAGCTCACCAAATGGTTCACCGCCCAGTCAATAAACTGGTGGCACCATTATCAGTTAACCATCTATGACAGGGATCACTCAATCCAGGTCCTAAATGGAACACAACTTGATTAAGCCTCATGACTCAAGAGGAACATTACTCAGACAAGCCCCATGATCCCCATGATGTACATGGACAACACGTGGCTTGTCATGATACTATATAATATCCTATATTCATATTCAAAAAAGTATCATTCTCTTCTTAATCTTCCCCTTTATTTTGTTTATTATACTTCCCAGAAGTATAAACTCTACAGTGGTAGCACAGGTAGGTTATCCATACCTACCCAACTCAAAGGAAAAATTCCTCCCAAGAAAAGAACCCAGACAATGTCACTCCCTAACAGCTGTAGAGATTACAAAGTAGGACAAGATGTTCCCCCAGGCCTTTTCATCTATGATAATGTCCTTGTACCCATCAACCAGTACAACACTCTTAAAGCCCGCAGACTGTTCCCTACCATTCCAACCACAACAGCGCCTACGCAACCTGAGATACCCAATATTGTGTTCCAACGCTTACATACTGCTGAAATTGGCACCTTCACAGGACTACGCCGTGAAAACGCCTCTCTTTGGATCAACAGCACCAAGAGCAAATTTGAACAAGTGGAGTACCCCCAAAGACTCTGAGTCAGCGAGATTGCCCTCTGCGTCACAGGGACTGCTTCACGTTTCTTAACCAAATGGCTAGCCCAACACTCTGACCAAAAGGAAAATTGGGAAGTATTCAAGGCTGCATTCCTCAAAAAGTTCTCCATGAAGGACTTGGACGTGGTAATCATGACCAAACTTTGAACCTTCAAAATGACAGGAACCATTGAAGAATACATTGCTGCATATGAAGAACTACATGACCGTGTACCCAACACCATCAACTTTGATGAACCTGGGCCACGTCTGAACTTCTACAATGGCCTTCCCACACACATTAGACGCCAGTTTGACATGACCCTCTGCAAGAACCTTGAGTATGTATTCCTAGAAGGAAAACACGCAGCTCAGAAGTCTGATAATCTGCACGCCACCAACAAGCGCAAGGAAAATCCTGCAGCTAAGAGAGAACCTAGCCCCAATAAACAAAACAACCGAGCCAACAACACCCATCCTCAAACCAGGAATTGTACTGCACAAGCCAACTAGGCCAGCACTGAAGATACCAACAAGGAAGGAAAAGCTTGGGGGAGTTCTTAGGCAAGCTGCCCTCCCCCACTTCACAAGACTCGTACAGAGAACAGAACGTGGACTAAATCACCATGATCCAAGTTCCCTCCAGCAATCCTCTACTGTTTGCCGCCCAAACTGGAAATAAACTCCTTACCTATCCTTTCTGTTTTTGCAGATACCAGGGCACAGCACTATTTGACACTGGAACTGATCAAATGCTCATCAACAAGAGTTTTGCAGACCTCATGAAGCTACCTACCACTCAAAGTAGCATCAAGAAAGTCATCATGGTGGACAACCACAGCACACCAGTTACCCACAAGACAAAACCTTTCTGAGCCCAAATTGGAGCTGTAGAAACAAAAATTAGCGGCCCTATCATACCAATCTCCAAGTATGATGTCATACTTGGCTTGAACTGGATGAGAAAGACAAAACCTCACATTGACTGGGACAGTGCCACCCTCACCATTCAGCAAGGAGAGGTCCTCCATCACATGTACCCAACACATCTTGACACCCTCATGAGGGACCACATATTTGTAAAGATCATGGAAACAGAGAAAGAAACAGACATCAGCAAAATCAATTGGAGCACATGTACGTATGAGGTTATCCACTTCAAAAACACAGAAACCCAACACAAACAGAACTCAATTAGAGACCAGCTAGTCAATGAATTTCCCTCCATATTCCAAGAAACACTACCCAGGTTGCCCCCTGATTGGGGTATACAACACAAGATTGACCTAAAAGGTAGCGTGCCTAAAGCACAACCCTTCTACTGCCTCACACCACAAGAAGATGATGCCCTAAAAGCTTACCTTGACAAAGCACTTGAGAAAGGCCTCATCAGACCCTAAAAATCACCCTTTGGTGCCGCTGTCCTCTTTGTAGCAAAGAAAGATGGAGGCCTCCACCTGGTCACAGACTACAGGGCCCTCAACAAGGTCAAAATAAAGAACAGGCATCCCCTGCCCCTAATTAATGACCTTTTTGATGCCCTGGGGGGTCCCAAATCTTCACAAAAATTGATTTGATAGCAGGATATCACCAAATTTGTATGAAACCTGAAGACATTCCAAAAACTGCATTTCAAACTAAATACAGATCATTTGAATGTGTTGTCCTCAATTTTGGCATGAAAAACGCTCCCAGTACCTTTGTAACCTTCATGAATAAAGTATTCAAGAAACACATTGGGAAAAGAGTAATCATCTACCTAGACAAAATCATCATTTATAGTCCCAACCTGCAACAACACTGGGAAGACGTCCTCACAGTCCTCTGTACCCTGGAAGAAAACCAATTGATTGCCAAACTGTCCAAATGTAAGTTCTTCCCAACTGAACTTCCATTCCTTGGCCATATCATCAGCAGGGATGGTATCAAACCGGATCCCAACAAAATACGCGCTATAACAGAGATGCTAGCCCCAAGGATAAGAGCAAACTCCACACTTTCCTTGGAATGGTAGCCTATGTACGCAGGTTCATCCCTGACTGGGGCACCTTAATAGCTCCCTTGTCAGCCATCACCGGGAAAACAACCAAATTTGTCTGGACACCCTTACGAGACCAACACTTCCGCCAGCTGAAGGAAAACATGGTTACTACCTCCATCCTACAATACCCTAACTGTGAGGGTATCTACGAGCTAGAAACCGACGCCTCTGATTATGCCATAGGAGGAGTCCTCCATATCCAAACGGTCCAAAAGGACTTCCTTCCCGTGGCATATGAATCCAGGAAGCTATCAGACGGCAAACAAAGATACCCTATACACAATAAAGAGTTGTTTGCCATCATACACTGCCTCATGAAATGGCAATGTTATCTAGAAGGATCCCAGACGTTCAAAGTACTCACCAACCACAAGTTGTTGATATTCTTTAAAACACAACAACACCTGTCAAGAAGACTAGCCAAATGGATGAGTCTCATACAGAGATACCCCATGCAAATTGAATACAAGCCAGGCAGAGAGATGCTTACTGCAGACGCCCTATCAAGGCTATACAATAAACACATCCTCTGCACTGATGGCAACCCCAACTGGCCCATGTTAATCATGGGGAATCTCCAAGAAGGATTTCCGCCTGGCACACCAATGGACATCCAAGAGAAAGTTGTCAAGAACAAACATCTGTTCAAAAACGTATATGGTACCCTCCATCAAATCCTTCCAAATGGTGACACTGTACCCTACGTTCTGTCAACACAAAAGATTGACACAATCCTCTGTTATTACAGAGACTTGGGACACACCTGTAGCAGAAACTTGCATGAATATTTCAAGACCCGCTACTGGTGGCCCAACATTCTAGATGATATCAGAGAAGTACTGGAACAATGTGAGGTCTGTGAAAAGTACGCCCAAACCAAAGCTCCACCCAGTCAGTAGTACCTGTATCCATCACACAACCCTTCAAGGTATGGTTGTTGGATATTATGGGACCTATGCCTGGTGAAAGCAAAGGCAAGAAGTACATCATCACAGCCATTGACTATGCAACCAGATGGCCTGTAGCACAAGTCACAAAAGAGCACAAAGGCAATGATGTGAGACAATTCATTGGCAAGGAGATCATAGTTAAGTTTGGAAAGCCTGACCTCTTAATCACAGATGGAGGCACTGAACTCAAAGCTATTGACACCAACATCTATCTTGCCAAAAATGGAATAAAACACGTCATAGCCAGCCCATATCACCCACAAGCAAATGAACGTGTAAAACAACTAAACGGCTCTCTATTGGAAGCCCTCAGTAAGTTATCTGCCAACAATCCAAAAGCCTGGGTTGACATGCTACCAACCGCCCTTATGGTCTGCAGAACACAATTTAACTGCAATACGGGCAAAAGCCCTTATGAACTTGTCTATGGTCAAAAACCTTCACTTGTCAGTACAACCACGGGACCACAACTGCCACTTCCAAAGAAGATACCAGACAGCAATGACCCAAAAGTACTACAAGCCAGAAAGGACCAAGAGGTGATGGAACAATAAAGAGTTCAGCGGGAAGCAATCCCATTGCAACAAGAAAGGTTCCAAGTTGGGGACAAGATCTGGGTTGTCAATCACAACCAACACAAATTAGACCCAGGGTTACACAGACCAGGCATTGTCATGGAAGTGAAGCCCAATAACACCTACCTCATCAAAGGGATTGGAGCTCAAACCAAACTAAAATGTATGCATCATTATTGACTTTGTTTATGTAAGGCAAGAGAAGCCTAACAAAATTCAAGACTTCCTGTTCCCAACGCCAAACTGGATCAGTACCAAGCCCGTATACAGATACCCTAAAGAAAATTCATAAGGCTCCGCCTTCCAGCACCCCAGGGGGAGATGTTGCAACATCTTTGATTACTCCCTCTTGGGGAATTAATGCCCCAAGTAAATCACCAAGCGGCTCATCAAGTGGTTCATTGCCCAGCCAATAACCCCATGGCACCATTATCAGTTAACCATCTATGATGTGGATCACTCAATCCAGGTCCTAAATGGAATACAACTTGATTAAACCTCGTGACTCAAGAGGAACATTACTCAGATAAGCCCCATGACCTCCATGACATACATGGACAACATGTGGCTTGTCATGATACTTTATATTAGCCTATATTCATATTCAATAAAGTATCATTCTCTTCTTAATCTTCCCCTTTATTTTGTTTATTATACTTCCCAGAAGTATAAACTTGACATCTTCCAAATTCAGTTTGAGTAAGAAACTACTTGATGAAGGTATTAAGGTCATCACCAGCAACAAAAAATGCTTTTTTAAGCAAAGCAGTTCTTTCCCATTTTGTTGATACTCCCAAGGAGAAAAAGGGCTTAATATTAGAGATGAAGTTAAAATATTCCATACTAGATTTAGTATTTTTGATATTTAGATGCTTGGTAGAGAAGCCTTGCAAAATTTATCTGGTTGCAGAAGTGATATCCTTTTTTGAAGATTCTTTGAAGTAAATCCTATACAGTGCTTTAGCTATTATATACCAAGCTAAATGACACTATTCTGGAAGACACAATGTGATATCTTGTATTACAATTTCAAATTAAAATATATTTCTAGAATAAATTAAATCCTTGGTTTTTGTGCAAAAGTGGTATATATAGAGTAGCTAAGCATCCATATTACATTATATACTCTTTTTAATCAATGCAAATCAATTAAAATGGTGTATTCACTTAATTGTAATCTTCTGTATCATTTTAAAATATAAAATGTTAATAAATTCTAGTTATAATATGCTTAATTTGAGGTCCAAAGCTCACTAGAATATTAAAACTAATCTAGACAGCAATTAGAAAAAGTCTTAACTTTAAACTACCATAAAATCTTAAAGAATTAAGCTTTTTTAAAAAAACTAAATTCAAAAAATAAGCTCTTGACCTTATTTTTGATTTCCTTAAAAAATATTTATAGTCATAATATAATTATTCATTATCTTTAAAGTAATCTAATTTATACATTATTAAAACAATATAATAAAATTTTATATATGCTCTTTCAAATTGCTTTTATTTTAATATTGAGTATAGTACAGTAGTTTTCAAAGCTATGGTGCTAAGCAAAAATAACTCAGATGAAAATGAAATAAATTCATATACAAAAAAATAGAAATGAACCCAAATCTACTATTAAACAATATAAATTTATTGGTTTTTAATTTTTCTTATATTGTTGCAACCAAGTTTCCAGACTTGCCTGCTAATGTATCTTACAATACACAGGGGGCGCTCAAGGAGTTGCCCCTTGACGTATCTAACAGCATGGATTAATCTGATGGCAATATCAAATGGCAGGTACTTCATCCTAATTAGGAGTGCTACTAATTTGACTTGCTGATCCCTGCATGAGTTATTCCTTGGCTTTGAACCTTACATGGAACTTCCCACTATGCCACCCCCTTGTGGCTTTCCCCATATGGTATATTAATCACAATATTCTTCAATAACAATACATTATTCTTATTATTCTGTCCTTCCTATTGGACTGTTGTCTTCCCTAATTCCAAACACTGAATCCTCATTGGTTCAGTTGCAACAGTGGTAGTAGCAGTAGGTTGATGACCTACCTAAAATAAAATTCCTCCCAAGAAAGGATGGAGTACAGGCTGTATGGCTACTCCCCAACAGGAAACTTTCCTTCCAATCCCCAAGGGGGACATCCCTTACAGGTATATCATCTATCAAGACCAACTAGTCCTCATGAGTGTGTACAATTGGCTCTGCCTTGGGCAGCATCAGAGCCGCCATGGGGCCCCTCCCCAGTCAGACCTGTTGCAATGTATGCTCAACCTTCAGCTAGAATCCTTTGTGGGTGGCGTTAAAGGGGCCAACATTGTCAGTTGGCTCTAATCTACCAAAACCTGCCTTTATATCTGTCAGGTTCCTGAGCTCATTTGGGTTGCCACTGTGTCTGGCTGCCTCATGGGGCCTGCTGCTGTGTGGTTCACCAACTGGGCCAGTCAGGAACTCAACGTTACCTGGGCGGCATTTTGAGAGGCTGCAAAGTCCTGCTACAGCAAAATCTTCTTCCCCATTGTTGTGGGGACTCCTCTTCTAGCAATCAAACAAACTGGGTCTGTTCCTGAGTACCTTGCCACCTGGCAACAAGCCCTTGCTGCCGCCCCCAAAGCTGTGACCAACAGAAATGCAATGCTACTCACCCTCATTGTCAATGGGTTAAAACCCCATATCTGTAAGTGGGTCCCCATAGGTTGTTGCACCTCCAACAATGACTGCTACAAGGCCATTGTGGAGGCTAACAATCAAGCTTCAATGGGCTTTTTCCATACCAGTGACGCCCTATCCCAACCCCGTACAACGCCTGGCAATGGCCACAATCAAGTGGGCTGCCGCCAGTGCTATCAGCAGGATAATGGGACTAAACACCCCCGCAAGGGGGAGCTCCAGCTAGCGCAGATCAAGGATCAGGGAAAAGCCTGGGGGTTGTAGTGACAAGAGGCTCTACGACCCCACCTGACCCATCCTCTCAATCCCTGCTTGTGAAGAACCCCTGCAACTACAACATCCATGATTCAAAACCCTGGATGTCTTCCAAGTCCATAGTGACAACCTCGTGCTACAAGCAAGCAAATCTCCAAATAAAGTAACCTGCTTAGCCTATCCCTTCTGTTTCTGTGGGATAACCCACAAATTACTGGTAGATACCGGGGCCAATCACACCATGGTTGACCAGGTGTTTGCTGACTCCTAACAATTAGACCAAGTGCCTAGCAGGTTCAAGGCAGTACAAGTAGCTGACCCCTGTAGAGTTGCAATTACCCATGAGACAGTACCCTTCTTTGTGAGAATGTGGAACGTCCAGGTTAAGCTCTCTGGGCCAATCATGACAGGGCTTAGCCACGACGTAATTGCTGGTCTCAACTGGCTTTGGCACAATTGTCCCTACATTGACTGGGATACATCTGTTATCACCCTTAATAGAAATGGGGTGGGATTCCAGATTATCCTGTTGAGGTGAGCAAGTTACTCCACAATACTGTGTTTGTTAGGATCACAGAGACAGGCTTGTACAACTTCAATGGGGGGAAACTAGACTTCAATCAATGTTCAGTCAAAGTTATCCACGCTGAGCCATCCGCGGTCCCTTCCTTGGCCACTTCACCCCCACCAGCGCTTGTTGCCCTCCTCAAGGAGTACAAGGACGTGTTCAGTGAGACACTTGAACAACTACCTCCTTCCTGGGAGATCAGCACGCTGTTCAACTTCAGGTATTGTTACCTAAGGCACGCCCCTTATATTGTCTTACACCAAAAGAAGATGAGACCCTCCGCCAGCACCTTGTGGACGCTCTTGACAAGGGCTTCATTTGCCCCTTGCTCTCTCCATACAAGGCAGCTATCTTCTTTGTAGTCAAGAAAGACGGGTCTCTTTGCCTGGTCACAGATTATTGTGCCTTAGATGAGGTGACTGTTAAGAATAAGTACCCCATGCTGTTGATTGACAACCTGTTTGACACACTTGCAGGTGTGAAGGTCTTTAGCAAGATCAGTCTCACCGCAGGGTACAACCAGGTCTGCATTGCACCAGGGGATGAGGCAAAAACTGCCTTCTGCACACACTACAGGTTGTTTGAGTGTCAAGTCATGAACTTCAGAATGACCAATGCTCCTTCCACTTTTTCCATTTTGATGAACAAAGCATTTGAGGAACTGACTGGAAAATATGTGGTTGTGTACCTTGACAACATTATTGTCTTCAGTCAAGATCAAACCACGCACCTCCAACACCTCCATGCTGTCCTTGACACCCTTTGGAAAAATCAGCTAAAAGCTAAACCCTCCAAATGTGAGTTCCTCAAGTTGGAGCTTCTGTTTCTTGGGCACACCATCTCTGCTCAAGGGATAAAGCCTGACCCTTCCAAAATCAAGGCAATCACTAGCATGCCGCCCCCCACTGATGTGAGCCAGTTGCAGACATTCTTAGGCATGGTTGCCTATGTGCGCAAGTTCATTCCCAATTGTGGGGAACTAATTGCACCTCTCACTGAGCTCCTCAACACCAATCAGCGCTTCCATTGGACCCCTGTCAGAGATCAGGCCTTCAAGATGTTGAAGCAAAAACTCACAACAGCACCAGTACTACAGTTCCCCAATCAAAACTGCCAGTACAAACTTGAGACTGATGCCTCCAACAGGGCCATAGGGGGCATGATAAGGGTGGAAACTGACAATGGTGTCTTCCTCCCCGTGGCATATGAGTCCAGGAAACTTGCCAACTTGGAGCAATGCTATCCCATTCATGATAAAGAATTGGCAGAATTGTGCACTGCGTTGAGAAGTGGCGCTGTTACCTGGAAGGTACTACCTTCCCACCTTGCGTTCTGACAGACCACAAGTCACTCCAGTACTTCAACATGCAGTCCCACTTGACACGCTGCCAAGAAGGTTGGGTTGAGCATCTATCCCCATACCAGTTGCGGCATCAAATACAAGCCTGGGAAGGAACTTGTCACAGCCGACGCCCTTTCACAACTCTATGTAGCGTCCATCACTAGGGACAATGGTTTGGACCCAGATTGGCCCATGCTCTACCTCCGCCCTGAGGCAACTTGCTACAAAGGCCTTAACTTGGTAACCATCTCCAAGTTGAAGGACAACAAAATTAAGTTCACACCAATGCTGGTAACGTCTGCTGTTGGGCAGAGACAGGTGAGAAGACACCTTACATTCCCATCACACAACAAGGTGATACAATATTGCACTACCACCAAACCCTGGGTCACATCAGAGGGCGTAACCTCTTCAAGATCATAAAATGGAAGGTTTGGTGGCCGTGCATTCATCAAGACATATTGGATCTCCTTGAACGGTGTGTGCTGTGCAAAAAGAACACATCCAAACCTGCAACCCCCAAGTTGGTCCTGCCCATCAAGGCTATGGAACCCTTCAAGAAGTGGGCTCTTGACAAGTGGGGCCACTCCCCAAAGACCAACTGGGGAAGAAGTACATTATCACTGCCATCAACTACTTCACTTGCTGGCCAGTGGCTGGGCAACAACTAACCACACTGCCACCACCATCACCCACTTTATTGGCAAGGAAATTGTGGCCTGCTTTGGGCAACCCAAACGCTCTCATCACAGATGGTGGTCCCAAACTTGTTGGACATGTCATGAAGGCATACTGGGCCAAGAACGCACTCCAACATATAGTTAAGGCCCACTACCATCTGCAAGCCAATGGGCGCGTAGAACAGTTAAATGGCTCACTGGTTCAACTGATTGCCAAGCTCTCACAAGAGCACCCCAACACCGCATGGACTGAACACCTGCCTACCGCTCTACTTATCCTACAAGCAATGATCAACAGGGACACGGGGTACATCCCCAGCACCCTGGCCTTTGGGACACCTGAAAGTCTGAAAGAAGTTGAACAGGGAAAGCTATGGTCCAGAGTTCCCAAAAAGCCTCCCCTAGTAACAACCCCATCCCTGAACCAATGGTGTGCCAAAGTCTGGGAAATTGAACACAAGCAAATTGAGGGAGGGACAAAGCACCTCAAAGCCAGGTATAATGTAGGTGACCCCATCTACACCCTCAACCCCAATTCTGCCAAGTTGGAGACCAACCACCTAGGGCCCTTCAAGATAGCTGCTGTCTATGACAATCATACCTATCAACTCAAAGATGCCCAAGGGAATACCAAGAAGCTTCACCACAATTAATTGCGCCTCTGCCGCGCCATCCCCACACAAAGGCTGTTTGTGCGGACCTTCCCAGACTTTCTGCAGACTCTGGTCTTGGTGTCTGACAACAAGCAGGGGGCAAGGGGGGATGTTGCAACCAAGTTTCCAGACTCACCTGCTAATGTATCTTACAATACACAGGGGGCGCTCAATGAGTCGCCCCTTGACGTATCTAACAATATGGATTAATCTGATGGCAATATCAAATGGCAGGTACTTCATCCTAATTAGGAGTGCTACCAATTTGACTTGCTGATCCCTGCATGAGTTATTCCTTGGCTTTGAACCTTACATGGAACTTCCCACTATGCCACCCCCTTGTGGCTTTCCCCCTATGGTATATTAATCACAATATTCTTCAATAAATGATACCTTATTTTTATTATTCTGTCCTTCCTATTGGACTGTTGTCTTCCCCAATTCCAAACACTGAATCCTCATTGGTTCAGTTGCAACAATATCTGAGTTGATTTTGCTTACAGATGAGACCTTCTTGCTTAGCGCCATAGCTTTGAGAACTACTGTATATGTAATAATATTTTTATCAATAGAAAACCAAGATTCTTAGCTTCATTTTGATACCTTAAGTGTGAAAAATATTTGTTTCTTATTAGGTTATTACTGCTTTAAATATAAAAATATTTAATTATATTTTTTATAATTTAACTGTGTCATGCTATGACTTGGGCAGAATGTGTATCAGAAAATAGCCTAATCCCTAAAATAATGACCTGTGTTCTTTAGAGTTCCCAATGATTCCTACTGGGCTTGAATTGGGGTAGCAAAAATTTGCTACAGGTTTATTGTGCCTATTATTTTTTGGGGCAGGAAGATATTCTGTAAAATATTTTTTGATCAACTGATTTTCAGTATAATTTGAATCAACCATAATTTTCTTCATAAGTGCTTTTTAGCTTTGCAATAGATCAAAATTAAACATCTTCTATTTACAAATAAAAACTATGCTTTACACATAAAATATTTTTATTTGATTTTTTATTTAATAAGCTTAATTTTAAATTTTTACTTTTTAAAAAACCATTTGTATTAAATTTCACTGATAGAAAAATAAAATAAAAACATTAAAAGGGTTAAATAATATTTTTTATAGATTTATTTTATTAATTTTTTATTTTTAATTTTTTATTGTTGCAAAGTTAAAAAAATATGTATGAAGAAAATTATAGTTGTATCAAATTTGACTGAAAATCAGTTGACAGAAAAAAAATTGACAGAATATCTTCCTGCCCTTATTTTTCCTGTCTATTACCCCTAATGAACCCAATTGAGAATGTATTTGGGTGGCTCAAGTGAGTTTTCAACCACAGCATTCCATCTGAGTCTGAGTATTTATTTGATTTTCTGAAATTTAGTGTCTATACCCTTTCATTAGAATCATTGGAGTGTTTTACATCCACTCTGAACCATATATTACTCTGTTTTTTATCAACTATCCAACAAATTGAATGTGATGGCTTTCTTTTTAATATAAGCAATCATATGTATATATTTTTTATTTCTTTATTATCCAGTGTTTATTTTATGTTTAAAGGTTTCTGGGTGGGAAAAAGTGGAGAAGAACTCAAGTAGCAACACATGAAAGAACTTTATAATTGGTCCTTTGGTTGGCAGTTTATAGAACAGGGAACTAGAATTGAGGCTAGAAGAGTCTAGAACAGGTTCTAGACTCAGGAGACTGATCTGAGAGGATTTAGGAATAAACAGGGGATCTAAATTTTCTGAAGGAAGGTGACCTTTCAATGCATCTGTCAAGATTTTGTGTTCTTGAGGAAGAAGGATTGTTTTTATTAAAGTACAGTAGTTTTCAGACCTGTTGAGATAAATGTATATTATTCAGTTTAGAATGCATGAACTTGGTCACAAAATGTATTTCAACTGGAACCAGTTGAAGGCTAATTTACTCAATAAAGCTTCCATTTATCTAGGTCCAGAAAACAAAAAATAGTCAATCATACAACAAAAATAGAGTCAAATACTGAATTCTGAAAATTAAATAACAAACGCATGGAACTCAAATTCATAACACACGCAACCCAGTCACTTCCTGAAGTATTCTACATCAAATTTGATTATGAGTGTGTGGCAAATATGATACAAACAGAGAACACATGAGGTTCAGTCACAAAAGTGATGAACTCAAATACAAAATGGCCCATTATTTGAAAAAATTGATTTATTTTTGGGACCCAAATTGAAAATAGTGGATTTCAGGAGCAAATCCATCAAAATCTATTCAGGGAACTACAGCATTATTTTCAATGCACACACTTCTAAATTTGGACATTTATGTCTGAGAGAATGGCTCAAAAAGGAGCACTCATTTTAATAAAATTAGTTTGCTAGAAATATTTTTTGCTTATCTGTTTTAATAAAAAATTTATTGCCTTTTATTAGTATGAGTTTTTCAAGTGAAAGTAACACTTAATGGAATAAGCCTGTTGAAAATAGGCTTATTTCATTAAAGTAAACTGGGTACAATAACTGAGGTGTGTCTGGTCTGAGCCAAGTACAAGGACACCACATGTACACCCATTCTGATTGGCTCTGTTGTTGAGATGTGTCTATTTTGGTATAAAAATATAATAAAATTAAAACAGTTTATCTATATGATTTATTTATTTTAATTTTTATCTCTCCATATATAGTAGCATGAAAGCTTTTAGTCACTACTGTTTATTTCAAACTAAGTTTTAGATTACTATATTAATTTTTTTGGTCATAAATGTGCACTGTTAATCATGAGTTTGGATAAATTTGATATTTTTATTGATTCTAATCCCAAAACAGACACTCAAAATATTTATTTCCTTTTTTATTCTAGATGGCATTCTTAATTAGGACAAGTTAGTAACAGTATTATAGATTCATTCATGTGTTTTGATATTTAATATTTACATTGTCAGTTTCAGTTACTATTGAGGCTTGTTGTTAGATCAAGTTTCTAACTTTTGTGACTGAGTTTTTGTGTTTACCAAAAACATAGTAAATATAGTAGATGCGTCATGTGACTGAAACTCATGTGTTCTAGTGTTTGGTACACTTGTTGTTGAATTGTTAAGCATTTTTCCCAAGTTTGAATACGTTGTTGTATGACTGGAAATTTTTGCCAAATAGCGCTCATTTTCCGTGAAATTATCTTTTATTTAGATCTATCAAGTTGAAATTTGTTTTATGACTGAAACCATGCATTCTAAACTGACTAATATATTTTTATATCAACAGGTTTGAAAAAAACTGTATTTGGACATGTTGATAGAAGGGATCTGTATGGAGACAGGTGTACTTCCAATTGGTTTTGGTGTATTTGTAGTGACCAGTGGGGTTCTGTCCTTTGTTGCTAGAGCCAATTAGTTTGAGAGATCCTGTGGTCAATTGACGTAACACTGGCAGCTTTGTGTGCAGGTGTTTGGTAGGATCTGGGAAGTATCAATAATACGCTCTTATTGACTACATGACACTACTACTATCCAATTACTAGTAATGTGGGTTATTACTAATTTTCTGACTTCCAAGTGATCATGGAAGGGCTTTTTTATTGTGTAATTGATTGCAGCCAAACTAGTGTCTAGCTGCAGATAACTCTTACTAGCTAGCCTATCATCCCCAAGCTACTAGCTTTAACCCCTAGAGTTGGATTCCAAACCTGAATAATGGTTTTGAAATCAGGAAAATCATATTCCTAATTCTCCCACTTCAACATAGATTTCTCCTTGACTCAGTTGCAACCAACTAAGTTGACATCCCTTGGTGGGGTCCTGTCTTATGCTTGGTGTATTTCACACTACGCACAGGCGGTCTTCCATACCATTTCTTGGTGAAACAAATGTTGTATTTTCTCCATCTTATTCCACCTGATGGCGGCACTTTCACCATAGTAATCCCAAATGGTTCACACTTAATTATATGAACTTCTCAATCAGCCAATGTTTTTTGACCCTGAATGTCTCAGGTATCTTCCAAATAGGGATCCTATAATTAGCTGATAGAGTTTTGCTGTATCCAAAATAAGTGTCTCACATCTGGCGGAGGTCTGTCTATTTTTAGTCTATAGCCCTAGTGATGAGGAGATGGATCAGTCAACCCTTATAGATTGGGATTCTTGAAAGCATCAGTGGCTAGCTTTAGATCATCAGTGGGTGACCCTCTACTGATCTATATTAGAGTTAAAGAAGGCCACTTACTGTTTTCCAATTTTATAATCAAGCAGCCTTTTCCTATATTTCATTAAGATAAAAGGCATCTAAAATAGCATTGGGAGGAACCAAAATAAATTCAGGTGGCCTTCACTACAGGATGATTCACAGTCTTTTACAGTTTCATCATTATGGGTTTTTCATTTAAAAACACATAAAAGTAAATCAAATACTATAATCATAGATTTCATTAGAAAATTGCTTTAAATTAAATTGCTTAAATAATAAATGTAGAAATTGATAAGGAGCGCCCTTTTGGGGAAGCTTCAAATACTTTAGATTCAGAACCTAAAGGTAAAAATGTGGGATTGTCAAATTCTTTTACATAAACTCACCAACTTACTGGAATATTTTTCATCCTTTTATATAAAAAAGTAAGTTGTTCTGGGATGAAAATTACTCCATTATGTTGGTGAGATCATGCAAAAGAATTTGACAATCCTGCATTTTTACCTTTAGGTTCTGAATTTACAGTATGAAATTAAGAAGGAGAGAAGTATATTTTATTGGATAATACTTTAGAATTATATAGCTTTAGCTGTGGCGGAGATTTAGTTAGATCAAACCTAGGGGTTGGTCATGTGCAAGATGGGTTCAAGTTGCTGGATACTTGGAAAGTCATGTGATATTACTTTTGTTGCCGTTTCTGGCATATCAAACTGTATATTGAAAAGGCCCCAAATCAGGCAATGACTGGATTTTAAGTGGGTTGGCGGTAGCCAGAATATCTGTACATCCAGATCCTTGACACCCCCTTTAAGGGATTACTTTGGTACATAAGGAGGGGGCTATGTCTTGACGGCTGCTTCCTGATGTTCCTGGAGTTGTTTGTTAGTTGGTACCAACCAGGTCAAGTGTTCTCCTTTTCTAAGGCAGAGGCAAGATCTGTGGTACTTCTTGGTGATGGGCTCTTTGGCGTCCTGGAACTTAACCAGGTAGGTGTTCCTGTCTGGTTGGTATTTGATGAATCTTCCTGATCCCCTGTGTACTGAGTCTAGCTTCTTCCTGTTCCTAGCCAGGACCCAGATGGGGGAATTGATGGGGAGTGGGTCCTCTGTTGAGGTTACTTTTTGTGTTTTGAGCCTTTTTGTTTCTGCTAGTTTGGCTTTGAGGTGTATGTGTTGTAGAGCTGGTGTTTGTTCTACTGTGGGAGGTTTTCTTGGGGGGATCTTTATGTATGGTTGGTTGTTGTGGGTAACTATCTCTGGTTTGTACCCATATGTTAGTTCAAACAATGAGTAGCCTGTCCCTTGATTGGTATGGACCTGGGATACTAATAATGCATGTTTCACGTATAGTGGCCATGTGTCTTTGGCTTTACCATCCATTATTTTCTTGAGGGTTCTGATAAGGCTGATGTTTAGGCGTTCAACTCAGCTGTTGTCCTGTGACCTGTAGGGCAAGGTTGTGGAATGTTTGATGTTCTTTGCTTTTAGATTGTTGTTTACTACATGGCCAGATAACTCTGATGCTCCATCAGTTATTATGTAGTCTGGAGTACCGTAGTCAGCTATGATTGCTTTGTTAATGAATCAATTTGTTGTTTCTGCCTTGTGATCCTTTGTTTTCCAGCATATAGGCTAGCGTGTGGAAAAGTAATGGCTACAATTAACAAACGTTGATTTGTCTTGGTTTCTGGGAAGGGTTCCACTACATCCAGCCCCCAAACCTTAAATGGTTCTGGGTCAGGTACTGGATTGATTGTAGGTTGTGATGCTTTGGTGCTTGAGTATTCCTTACATACTTTGTACTTCTTTAGGATATCAATAATGTCTTGTTTTAGGTTAGGCCACTATACTATTTCTTTTAGTGTGAGAAATAGATTATTGGCTTTTGTGTGCCCCAATAGGTGGTGGTGTCTGAAGATGGTATTAATCCTTTGTGCAAGGGGAAATGTAGGGGATGTTTTTGTCTTTAAAGATTTAGTACACAGTGCCATTTGATACATGGAATTAATTTTCATTCCTTACTAATGTATCATGGGTTAGTTGGTGTGTGGAGGGGTCTTTCCCTTTTGTTTTGTACTAAGTGTTATTTAGATTGGGCCAGTCAGGGTCCAGGTGGTCAGGTGTAAGGTCTCATGATCTGGTGCAGATGATTATAAACTAAAGCCTTTAACCCATTAATGTTTATATTGCTTAAATACAAAAAGGTGGGCAAAGTTTGCAATAGCAACTAAACTAAGGCTCCTAAGAGCTTATACAAAGTAAAATAAGGACTAAGCCAATTTATTAACCCTAAGAAGATAAAATAGAGACCAGTTTTAATGACTGACAATTTGGTTAAAAAGTCAATTTCTAAGTCTGGTAAATGGTCTGAACTAGCAGGGGGATTAAAGCTATCAACAATTAAATTGTGGGTGCTACTATAGAAGCTGCCTAACTGGTGAAGAATAAAATCAAAAGGAATCATGGACAAAGATTAAACTAAGATTAAAAAATTGAAGGAATAACACAAGCCACAAAACCTAACAAGTACCTTTTTGGGGTGCAAGTCGAAAAATCTCAACTTAAGTTGAGATTGGACAAGCTCAAGCTTTTTATTTAAAATCTGAGTTTGTGATGCAAAGGTAGGGAAAATGTCTAACCAAGAGTAGTTAGAATTCTTAGCTGAGAACAGAAGAAGAAACATTTGGACTGGAACTTAATAACTTAAAAAGGTGTAAGTTAAGTAGAGGGGAAAGAAGGGAAGCAGTAGGTTGTT
This sequence comes from Entomophthora muscae, assembly GCA_014839935.2. Lineage (NCBI taxonomy): Eukaryota > Fungi > Entomophthoromycota > Entomophthoromycetes > Entomophthorales > Entomophthoraceae > Entomophthora > Entomophthora muscae. The sequence goes on from QTSX02003626.1 coordinate 333,530, forward strand.
TTGTGATCAAAAGAAAGAGCAAAGACAATGAGAGAGTGTGTTAACCTGGTCTGAAGTGCTGGCGTAAGCAAAAACAAGAGCAAACAAAAGTGAAACAAAAAGTGAAAGGTAATTGATTTCAGACTTAATAAACTAACTAAGTGCATAGGCCTGTGGGTTAAGAATCATCCCAGGAAAAAAACAAGGTAAGCTTTGAACGTTGAAACTAACTGTTAAAATAGATAAAGTTGGCTGGTTAGATGAGGGAAAGGAAGGAATATGTTTGGAAATAATAAATTGATGTGAATAGGAACCAAGGCAAGGATAAAATAGAGTTAGTGTTCTTGAAGAATACTAGCAGCTAAATGAATTGACAAAAAAAGAATCCTGACAGTAACCCCCTTAGCTGCTAGTATGAAGATCTTGGTAGGCCTTGAGCAACTGTTGGCAGTGGTCAAGGTTTTTCTCAGGTTCCCAAGTGGAGTCCTCAAGTTCATAGCCTTTCCATAGGATAAGGTATTTGGTGCCGGAATGGAGAGTGTGATGAGATAGGATTTCCTGTACCTTGTATTCTTCAGAACCTTGGAGATGAAGAGTAGGGGGTGGAGCCTTTGATTGATGGCTAGGAGGGGTTTGTCTTAACTTCAGGAGAAGTGAAAAATTTAAAATATTGTGAATGTGGAAGTTCTCAGGAAGAGATAGTCTGAAGGCGGTAGTTCCAATCTTCTCCACAACTTCAAAGGGTCCAATGAAGCAGGGACAAAATTTGCAAGAGGCTACAATGACCAGGAGATTCTTAGTTGAGAGGAGTACAAAGTTGCTAGGCTGAATCTCATTGCCTGGGATTCTTTTCTTGTTGTAGTGTTTCTTGTAGTCTAAGATGGCAGACTGGAGGTGGGCCAAAATTTTGGACTGAGTTTCCTTGATTGTGGTGGCAAGTTTGGCTGCAGACTGTGAGCAGAAATAACCCTGTAAGTCTGGGAGGAAGGAAGGAGTGTAATCAAGGTTTGCTTGAAGTGGAGTCATGCCAATAGATCCATGATATGCTGAGTTTTAGGAGTATTGAGCAATGGGAAAAAGTTCAGACCAACTGTCCTGCTTCTCATTGATGAAACAGTGGAGATACTGTTCCAAGGTTTATTTGTTCTTTCAGTTTGTCTGTCAGTCTGTGGGTGATATGCAGTGCTGTAGAGAGAGTTTATCCCAAGGGAGGCCATGAGATTTTGCCAGAATGCAGAGGTGAACTGGGGGCCACAGTCAGAGACTATGTCACAAGGGATTTCATGATGAGGGAAGATATACTTGACAAATAGCTCAGTGTTTGTTTGGCGGTGACAGTTGTGTGGCAGGGGCAGAAGGCAGCTTCCTTTGAGAAGCGGTCAATCACTACTAATGTTGTGTTGTAGCCTGAAGACAAGGGTAGCTGGGCAATGTAGTCCATATAGAGGCTTTGCCAGGGACCTTCAGGAATTAGAAGGGGGCAGATAAGACCAGATGGCTTGGAAGTGAATTTTTGTTTCTGAGGCATACTAGGCAGCTGACAACATGTTCCTTAGTGGTCTTTGCCATCTGTGGCCACCAGTAATGTGAATTTATAAGGGCCAAGGTTCTTTTATAACCTAAGTTTCTGGCAGGAAGGGAGTCATGGAATCCAATTGTGATTTGTAACTGCAAGTCTTTATTGGGTACCATAACCAGTTTGCAGAAGAGAAGCAGGTTGTTCTCAAGTGAATACTCTGAGTGGGGCATTGCTTTGGATAACAGGCCTTGGATTATCTTGTTGGAGGTGAGGTCTTCTGATTGGGCCTTCTAGATGAAATAGGTGTCTGGGAAGTTGAATAGAGTTGACAAGATCTGGTTGATGTAGACAGATGCTGGGAGGACTGCTTTGGTGTTGAGAAGTTTGTATTCAGGGTTGGAGTCAGCAGTGGTAGGGTGGCAAGAGAGTAGGACAGGGAGGATGTTGAGGTATCCTTTCTTATAAGTGATGGTGAACAAGAAGTTGGTAAGTTTGATCACCCAGTGGGCATATTATTGGGATATGCAACAGGCCTGGGTGAAGAACAGTAAGTTCTTGCGGTCCGTGAAGATGCTAACATGGTCTGAGGTTCCTTTGAGGTAATGGCGCCAATGCTTGAGAGACTTGATAATTGCAAGCAGTTCCTTGTTGTGAGCAGGGTAGTTCTTCTCAGCAGGAAGGTGCTTCTGGCTTTAGTAAGCTACAGGATGGAGCATACCATCCTCCCATGCTGAAGAAGGACGGCACCAACAGCATAGTCACTGGTGTTGGTCTCCAGGAAGAAGGGTTTGCTGCTATTGGGCATGAGGAGGACCAAGGGAGTGGTAAACAGGTGGCAGATCCGCTCAAAGGAGTCCTGCGCTTCAGCAGACCATTTGAACTCAACCTTGGTGGAGGTCAGATTTGCAAGTGGAATAACAATGCTGCTGAATCCAGGGACAAACTTGCGGCAGTAATTAGCAAGGCCATGAAAGCCACAGAGTTTTTTGCAGTTCTTTGGTGCCAGCCAAGAGAGGATGGCGTCAAGTTTGCTTGGGGCAATAGCAAATCCTTCCTTATTCACAATTTATCCAAGGAATTCTATGCTTGTCTGGAAGAAGTAACACTTAGAGAGCTTGCAGTAAAGATGGTATTCTTGGAGCCTGGCCATGACTTTTCTCAGATGATTGATGTGGTTGGAAGTATTCTTGGATTAGATTAAGATATTGTCAAGATACACCACCACAAACTTGTTCAGGAAGGGAAGGAGGACCTTGTTCATGAGGGCTTGGAACGTTGAAGGTGCATTGCATAAGCCAAAGGGCATAACCTTGTACTTTTAGAGGCTAAATGGAGTACAAAAAGCAGTTTTCCATTCATGTCCCTTGATAACATGGATCTAGTTGAAAGCTGAACAGAAATCAACCTTGGAGAAGATCTGACTTCCCAGGAGGCAGTCTGTGAGAGCTTTGGCGGATGGAATGGGACAGCAATCCTTGATTGTGACAGCATTCAGGGCACAATAGTTGATGCATAGTCTCTTGGAACCATCAGACTTGGCAACAAAGAAGATAGGTGAGGAGCAGGGTGATGTAGAGCAAGTGATGAAGCCTTTACTGAGCTGTTGTTGATGTATTCCAAGAGCAACTTATGGTTGGCATCAGATAACGGAATGATTCTACCCCAGGGTGGATTTGCTCCTTCTAACAAGTTAATCTGGATGCTGTATGGTCTGTGGGGGGGTAGGTTATGGAATTGCATGTTGCTGAATACCTCCTTGTAGTTGCTTATGCAGAGAGGGATCCCATTTTTGGCCAGGTATGTCTCTGATGAAGGTAGGATAGTGCAGGAGTTTAGCATATTGAAGTTCCAAAAGCTATTGGGCAGCTGCTGTTTTCTTAGGAGATCCAAAAAGCAAGGAATGCCATGTGCAAAGAAGTTAATCTTGCGCTCCTGGCATCTGATGTTGAGGCCAACTTCCTCACATTAATTCATACCAAGTTAAACAGGAAAGTTTAGTGAATTGAAGCTGACAAACTGGGAATGGAAAGCAGACTTCCTCAGGCGGAACAGAATGGGAGGCTTTATCTCAAAGGCTGTCTCAGGCAGATTTTTAGGACCACAGGCATTGATCTTGGAACCAGGCGTGAGATTCAGAGCTTTGGCTAGTCTGGAGTCAATTTAATTTACGTTGGCACCCGTATCCAACAAGGCAAAAGTCTCAATGTTGGAGGCAGGGCCATGAATCACAATCCGGATGAAAGGCAGAGAAGACTTCCCAGGGGTTTGGGTGTTATTGATCTGGGTACAGTTGGAAGTGCCTTTGGAATCTGGTGTTGTTTTTTCCATAGTAGGCTCTAGTTCAGGGTTTGAGTGAGGTATTTGTCTAAGATCTGGGCAGTTTACTACCAAATGGTCAGCCTGTCCACAGTAAGAGCACAACTTGTTTAGTTGTCTGCAAACAGCTTTGGCAGCAGTAAGATAATACCCGCCACCCTCCTTTGGTTTGTAGGCAGAGGCTGGTGAAGTGTTGGATGAGCTTAAAGTAGGGGAGGAGCGCAAGGTGGTTGTCAGTTGCGTGTTAGGCTGGCTGATGGTGGGAACTGGTTGAGGCTGAAATGGCTTTGATATACTTCTGAACTTCTTTTCCCACTTGGATAATGTCTTCATGAGTGGTTCTAACTTCTCAGGGAGGTTGTGGTGTATTAGGAAGGCCTTGAAATCAGGGTTTAAGCCAAGCATATAAAAGCCACAGGCTTTGGAGTATTAGCATTTAGTTAGGCTTGTATTTCACAGAAGCAATTATTATAGTCATTCAAGGGGCCTGTTCCTTGGGTGCAGTTTGAGAAGTGTGTATTTAGAGCGGCGGCAATCTTTTCTTTGGTTCCTTCCTCAGCGGCGTGTGCAAGCAGTTCAGATAAAAATTGGTTGTAGCTCTTGAGGATAGAAGGATCACAAATGGAAGACTCACAGAACCAACTGTATATGGGGCCCTCAAGTTCTTTGCAAGGTAGATAACCTTTTAAGAGTCTGAATTGAACTCCAAAGAAATGCTAGGAAGTGGGCTTATGTGAAAGCTAATAAATTGAAGGTGCTATCTGAAGAATTAGATAATTGCTTAAACTTAGAAATGTTATTTAGTATAACAGTCTGACTATGGGAAGTGGAAATGTTCTCTGTATTATCCTTATCAAGGGGTAACTTGTTCTTAAAGAAGAGAAGCAAAATAAGATATAATAAAAAAGACAAAGCTAAGGTGCAAAATAAAGTAACTGCTAACACAAACAAAAGAATGGTTAAGAAAGAAAAGTTTAATTCTGGCATATTGCCATGTGAAGTTGAGATAATGTAAGGTCTCATGGTCTGGGGCAGATGATTATAAACTAAAGCCTTTAACCCATTAATGTTTATATTGCTTAAATACAAAAAGGTGAGCAAAGTTTGCAATAGCAACTAAACTAAGGCTCCTAAGAGCTTATACAAAGTAAAATAAGGACTAAGCCAATTTATTAACCCTAAGAAGATAAAATAGAGACCAGTTTTAATGACTGACAATTTGGTTAAAAAGTCAATTTCTAAGTCTGGTAAATGGTCTGAACTAGCAGGGGGATTAAAGCTATCAACAATTAAATTGTGGGTGCTACTATAGAAGCTGCCTAACTGGTGAAGAATAAAATCAAAAGGAATCATGGACAAAGATAAAACTAAGATTAAAAAAATTGAAGGAATAACACAAGCCACAAAACCTAACAAGTACCTTTTTGGGTTCAAGTCAAACAATCTCAACTTAAGTTGAGATTGGACAAGCTCAAGCTTTTTATTTAAAATCTGAGTTTATGATGCAAAGGTAGGGAAAATGTCTAACCAAGAGTGGTTAGAATTCTTAGCTGAGAACATAAGAAGAAATATTTAGACTGGAACTTAATAACTTAAAAAGGTGTAAGTTAAGTAGAGGGGAAAGAAGGGAAGAAGTAGTTGTTTTGTGATCAAAAGAAAGAGCAGAGACAACAAGAGAGCAGGAAAAACCTGGTCTGAAGTGCTGGTGTAAGCAAAAACAAGAGCAAACAAAAGTGAAACAAAAAGCAAAAAGAAATTTATTTCAGACTTAATAAACTAACTAAGCGCATAGGCCTGTGGGTTAAGAATCATCCCAGGAAAAAACAAGGTAAGCTTTGAACGTTGAAACTAACTGTTTAAATAGATAAAGTTGGCTAGTTAGGTGTGGGAACGGAAGGAATATGTTTGGAAATAATAAATTGATGTGAATAGTAACCAAGGCAAGGATAAAATAGAGTTAGTGTCCTTGAAGAATGCTAGCAGCTAAATTAATTGATAAAAGAAGAATGCTGACATCAGGATGATCCTCTCTTGGCTGACATAGCCTAGAGAGAGCATCAGCTGTGACCAGCTCTTCCCCCTTTTGTATGGGATGTCCATATTGAGCAGTTCCAGCAGGCACATCCATTTGGCTTGTTGCCATGCAAGAGAAATCTGGGTTTTGAAATAGATTAAGGATTTATGGTCAGTTAGCACTTGGACGTTTAAGTGTCCTTTGAGATAACATCTCCATTTCTTGCATGTGTGATATATTGCTAGCAATTCCTTGCTGTGTATTGGGTACCTCTTCTCAGAGTTGGTTAGGTTTCTACTTAGGTTTCATACTGGCAGGAAGTCTTGCTATCCTGGCTGGCAGATGTGTAGCACTGTGTGAATGCTGGTGTTACTGGCATCTGACTCATTATTGTAGCACCCATTGTTATTTGGGTATTGCAAGATTGGTGCTTCAATCAAAGCTTATTTTAATAATTGAAAATTCTTGTCACATTCTGGTGTCCAGATGAATTTCTTTTTGGCATTACCTTTGGTTAGGTCATTGATTGGTGCAGTGAGTTTCCTGCAGTCTTTGATGTATTTCCTTAGGTAAGCTACCATTCTGAGAAAGCATCTTACTTGTTTAACAGAGGTGGGTGTTGAATATTATTTATGGCTTTTATTTTGTCTGGATCTGCTTTGATGTCACTTTCAGAGACAATGTGGCCCAAGAACAAGAGTTCCTTTTCCATAAATTAGCACTTACTATGCTTGGTGTAAAGTTTGTGCTTTGCAAGTCAATCAAGTGTCTTGAAGACATGTGTGAGGTGTTCCTCTTTTGTTTTGAGAATATAATGATATTTTTGAGGTAGCATAATGTATTTGAGAGGTCATTTAGCGCTTGGTTCATCTAGTGACAAACGTTGTGAGAGCGTTGGTCATCCCAAAGTTCATAGCTTTACATTCAAACAATTCAAATTGTGTACAAACGCAGTTTTTAGTGTGTTTTCTTTTACTTTGACTTGGTTATAGCCAGATTTGAGGTCAATCTTTGAAAAAATGTTTGCTCTGGAGAGTTTTGCAAATAGATCTTCTATGAGTGAAAGGGTGTATTTATTTTTTATTGTACTTTCATTTAGTGCTCTGTAGTCAGTTACTAGGCAAATAGATCCTTCCTTTTTCTTTACAAAGAATACTGCTGTCCCCCCATGGGGATTCAGACAGACAAATGAATCCTTTGACTAGGCTGTCCTCAATATGGGTCTTGAGAGCTTGGGTCTTCATTGGGGAGAGTTTTTAGAGGGGTGCAAGTTAAGGCATGGCTTTGCATAGGTCAATGCTGTGCTTGACCTCCCGCTCAGAGGGTAACTATTTGAGTTCTTCCTTAAATACATGAGTGTATTTATTTAGGAGTGCTGCAAGTTCTGGGAATTGGATTTTGGTTGTTTGTATGTTATAAAATTTGGTATACCTCATTATATGGAGGGTACTATCTTTGATTAGACGCTCTGAGTTGTCTTGGTTTATGACTTGGACAAATACTGTGTCTCTTAGGATGAGATTGTTGGGTTCTTTGAGGATATTAAAATTGACTCTGTTGCGTTTGATGGTCATGGTTTTTGTTTTCCAAAATACGCTGGGGTTCACTTGGGTGAACTACTCCATGCCTGCTACAATGTCATAGTTTATGTTGTTCATTACAAGTCCTTTGATGGACGTTTGAATGCCTTGGAGGTCAATTTTGAAGGGATTTGTTTTGCCTTCAAGTAAAACATTTGATTTGTCTGCTATTCTGGTGTATTTGAAGTTGGATTTGACAACTGGTATTGTTTACTTAGTTACAGATGGTTTGCTTATAATGTTTTTTTTGGACACCAGCTCAAATAAATTTTTGTGTGTATGTGATTTGTAAATGCATTGATAGACAAAAAGTTGTGAGCAATCTTTAATTTTTAAGTTCATAAAGATAGACGTTTGCGGGACATGTGGGATGTGTGCAGAAAAGTTTGTACCTTGGTACAATTTCTTGTCAGTTTGGGGGTAGACAGGGGCAATTAAGCCTGTTCCCCCTCCTCTTTTCCCTGTCCCTCTGTTTTGAGACCTTTGAGGTCAGAGAATGTGGAGTCAGATTTCTAGCAGGTTGCTGTTTCAGCATTGTTTACCTTGACAGTATCTTTCTTCTTGGGGCAGGAGCAATTTTTACTTTGGCTACAATTGCCATTGTTGCAATTGGAGATGCTGTTGCTATGATTGGTATTTTGGCGCTTGTTGCCATTAGAGTTGTCTCTGCCATTGCTGTTTGAGGAGTGGTTGCCGTTCTGTGCAGCATATTCCATGTTTACGCGTTTTTTGTGTGCTTGGCTTCTGCAATGAGTGCGGGCATGGAGGTGTTGGCCTCTGGGTGGATAAGGATAGCAACAGAGTATTTTATTCTATTGATGAATGAGGCTCTAGTGTGCACATTGTCAGCTTGTGCTGGATTTTGGATCTTGTGGTGTATCTCTTCAAATTCATTGGCATAGGCTGTGACAGTGGTCTTCTGAGGAAGATCACTGAGCTGTATTGCAATGTCTTGGAGGGATTCAGTGATGCAGAAATTGTGGGTGATATTGGCTTTGAACTCTTCCCAGTTGTCAAGCTGGTTGTCAGTTTGTGAGCCTACTCAGGTGGCAAACCAGTTAGCTGCAGCCTCATACAGGTGTTTGCTGGCTTCCTAGACTCATTTTTCTTGGGGGATGCAGCTGGCGCAGAGTTTAGCGGCTGAGTGGTCTAGCCAGTTGATGATGTTTTCTTTGTTTTTACCTAAACTTGTCAATACAATGTCTTGGTGTTGGTAAATTTGCCTGTGATAGGCGGCTGTTTGTTTGTGGTTAGCTAGAGCAACTGTATTGAACTATTTATCACATGCTTTGGGCATGACCAGTCCTTCAAATACAGTGCATCCACTAGGTATATCTTTGTCAATGTTGTGGGCACATAAGTATGTTTTCCAGGTATCCTGGGATGTGGCCAGGTTGAGTACGTGAGTGAAGGTGGGTGGGTTCTGTTCAGTCATTTTCTCTTTCACTGATGTGGTCAAAAACCGTAGCTGCTACCAGTGATAAGGAGTGCCCTTTTGGTAAAGCTTAAAAATGGAATTAAAAGGGAGAGAAGTACATTTTATTGGATAATACTTTAGACTTATATAGATTGGGCTGTGGCAGAGATTTAGTCAGATTGAACCTAGGGGTTGGTCATGTGCAGGATGGGTTCAAGCCACTGGATACTTGGACAGTCATGTGATATTGCTTGGTTGATATTCCTGGTATGTCAAACTGTATATTTGAAGGGCACTAAATCAGGCAATGACTAGATGTTAAGTTGGTTGGCGGTAGCCAGAATTCTTGTACATCCAGATCCTTAACAAAATCAAAGTGCAGTAACCACTAGATTTTATTCTTGTAAATTTTCCTTTTTCTACCTCTCTTTCCTTACCTAAAAAAGAAGTTAATTAGACTAGCTGTGCTTAATCAAAAATCTCTTGAAAATAATCTGTATCATCATGAGTGCTGTGAGTTTCACTATTTGATTTATTTCAATGTTATCCACATACTATGATACCTGCAAAGATTAAATAGTTTTACTTTTGTTTTTAATAATATTCTTGTTTATTTAAAAAAGGCTTTACTAATGTTCATGCATTTTGAGTTGTTTCAGATGAAGTAATCTGATTACATTATAATTTTAGCCCACTTTGCTTTCTCTTTTCTTCTAAAAAATTGTATTGTCAAGGAGCTGGATGTATAAGTATTCTGGCCGTTGCAAACACTAGTAACATCCAGTCCTTGTCTGGTTTGGTGCCAATCCAATTTTGTTTAAGATTCCTGAAATGGCAACAACCCAATATCCCTTGACTTGTCCAGATATCCAGCTATCCAAACCCAACTCACACATGACCTCCAATATATTTGATCTAAACTAAGTCCCTGCCACAGTGCACATAATATATAAGCCTGAAATATTATCTAATAAAATCACTCTTCTTCTCTAAACCTATATTCTAAGATTTCCCAGAAGTTGCTCCTCATCACTGGTAGCAGCTATGGGTTTTTTTACCACACCTATGAAAGAGAAAATGACTGAACAGAACCTGCCCACCTTCACCCATTTAATAAACCAGGCTACATCTCAAGACCCCTGAAAGATGTACTTCTATGCCCACAACATTATCAAAGATATACCAAGTATATACACTTTATTCAAAGGACTGGTTATGTCCAAAGCATGCGCCAAGATAATTCAGTACAGTTGTTCTCTACAACAAAAAATACACAACTGCCTATAACAGGCAAATTCACCAACACCAAGTAAATTGGTACCAACAAATTCTTTAGAAAAACAAAGAAAATGTTATAAAATGGCTGGACCACTCAGCTGCAAAACTTTGCACCAGCTGCATCCCCCACAAAAATGGGTCCAGGAAGCCAGGAAATGCCTGTATGAGGCTGCAGCTAACTGGTTTGCTACTTGGGTTGGCTCAGGAACCAATGACCATCTTGACAACTAGGAAGAGTTCAAAGCTGACATCATCAACAACTTCTGCGGCACTGAATCCCTCCAAGACATTGCAATACAGCTCAGCAATCTTCCTCAGAAGACCACTGTCACAGCCTACACCAATGAATTTACAGAGATATGTTGCAAGATCCAAAACCCAGCAAAAGCTGACAATGTGCACACAAGAACCTCATTCATCAACAGACTGAAACCCTTGGTTGCTTCCCTCATCCACCCAGAGGCCAACACCTCCATTCCTGCGCTCATTGCAGAAGCCAAGCGTGCAGAAAAACGTGCAAATATAGAATATGCAGCGCGCAATGGCAACTGCTCCTCCAATGGCAACAGAAGAGAAAACTCTAATGGCAATAAACGCCAAAATACCAATCATAGCAACGGCAACTCCAATTGTAACAATGGCAATTGTAGCCAAAGCACAAACCGCTCCCGTCCCAAGAAAGAGGACACTGTCAAAGTTAACAACACTGAAATAGCAACCTGCAATGAATCTGACCCCACATTCTCTGACCTCAAAGGTCTCAAAACATAGGAACAGGGAAAATAGGAGAGGGAACAGAATTAAGTGCCCCTGTCTCCCCAAAACCTACAAGAAATTGTACCAAGGTACAAACTTTTCTGCACACATTTCACATTTCCTGCAAACTTCTATCTTTATGAACTTAAAAATTAAAGATTGCTCACAACTTCTTGTCTACCAATGCATTTATAAATCACATACACACAAAAATTTATTTGAGCTGGTGTCCAAAAAAAACATTATAAGCAAACCATCTGTAACTAAGTAAACAATACCAGTTGTCAAATCCAACTTCAAATACACCAGAATAGCAGACAAATCAAATGTTTTACTTGAAGGCAAAAAAACTATCTTCAGAATTGACCTCCAAGGCATGCAAACGTCTATTAAATCACTTTTTATGAGAAACATAAACTATGACATTGTAGCAGGCATGGACTGGGTTACCCAAGTTAAACCCAGTGTATGCTGGAAAACAAAGACCATGACCATCAAACACAATGGAGTCAATTTTAACATCCTCAAAGAACCCAGTAACCTCATTCTGAGGGACACAGTCTTTGTCCAAGTCATAAATCAGGACAACTCAGAACGTCTAACCAAAGACAGCATGCTCTATATAATAAAGTAAACCAAATTTAATAACATGCAAACAGCAAAAATACAATCCCTGGAGATTGCAGCAACCCTAAATGAATACACTTCTGTATTAAAAGAAGAGCTAACAGACTTAACACCCAAAAAGAAGGTCAAATATATTATTGATCTATGCAAGGCCATGCCTAAACCTGCACCCCTTTTAAGACTTACCTCCATGGAGACGCAAACCCTCAAATCCCATATTGAGAAAAACCTAGTCAAAGGTTTCATTTGCTCATCAGAATCCCTGTAGGGGCAGTAGTGTTTTTTTGTAAAGAAAAAGGAAGGCTCACTCCAACTAGTGACAGACTACAGAGCTCTCAATAAAATCACAGTAAAAAACAAATATCCCCTTCCACTTATAGAGAATCTATTTGCAAGGCTCTCCAGAGCCAAAATTTTCTCCAAAATTGACATCACTTCAGGTTACAACCAAGTAGAAGTAAAGGAAAAGGACATACCAAAAATTGAATTCAAAAATCACAATTTAGATCCTGTGAGTTTAGATTAATGAACTTTGGGATGACCCAGTGCACTGTGCTGGGAGCTGGCGGAAGAATGGTCCTTAATCCCCACCTTGATCCTCTTTCCCACCCAGAAATAGACAGTCTTTGTCCTCCCAGAAGCAGTCCAGTTGTCCCTCACCCCATCACCTCCTCCCCTTCAAGGTTTTTCTCCAAGACCTCAGGTTTCCTTGACCCCTCCTCCTTAGACCTTCCCTCTTTTTTTTCTTGATCATTCCTTTTTGGCCCTATGGGCTTGTTGTACCAGTCAGAAATATCTGGGCAACTTGAATAAATGAACTTTGGGATTTCCAACACTCCTCAATGTTTGTCACTATGATGAACCAAGCACTAAACGGACTTTCAAATAAATTATTCTACCTCAATGATATCATTATATTCTCAAAAACCAAATAGTAACACCTCACGCATGTCTGCAAGACACTCAATTGACTTGCAAGGCAAAAACTCTACGCAAAGCCTAGCAAGTGCCAATTTATGGAAAATGAACTCTTTTTCTTGGGCCATATTGTCTCTGATGGTGGCGTCAAAGCAGACCTGCATAAAATTAAATCCATAAATAACATGAAACACTCCACGTCTGTTAAACAAGTAAGATGCTTTCTCAGAATGGTAGCTTACCTAAGGAAATACATCAAAGACTGCAGGAAACTCACTGCACCAATCAATGACCTAACCAAAGGTAATGCCAAAAAGAAATTCATCTGGACACCAGAATACAACAAGAATTTCCAGATACTAAAGCAAGCTCTAATTGAAGTGCTAATCTTGCAATACCCTAATAACAACAGGTGCTACAAGCTTGAGTTGGATGCCAGCAACACTGTCATTGGTGCAGTGCTACACATCTGCCAGCTAGGACAGAACGACTCTCTTCCAGTATATTATGAGAATAGAAAACTACTTAACACTGAGAAGAGATACCCTATACACAATAAAGAATTGCTAGCAATATATCACACATGCAAGGAATGGATATGTTACCTTGAAGGACATCTAAACATCTGAGTACTAACTGACCATAAATCCTTAATCTACTTTAAAACTCAGATTGCACTTGCACATTGATAAGCCAAATGGATGATCTTTATTGAACAGCTTAATCTAGACATTCAGTAAAAAAGGGGGCAGAGATGGTCACAGCTGATGCCCTCTCTAGGCTATGCTAACCTAGAAGGGATCACCTTGACCACCTGGATCCAGATTGGCCCAACCTATACAACACTGAGTATAAAACCAAAGGCAAAGATCCCTCAACCCACCAGTTAACTCATGACATACTATTAAGGAACAAAAAGTATTTCCATGTATCAATTGGCACTGTATACTGAATCATTAACAACAAACATGTCCTGTACATCCCACTTGCACAAAGAGTGACACCATATTAAGATATCACTGCCTATTGGGGCACACAAAAGCCAATAACCTATACCTCACACTAAAAGAAATAGTATGGTGGCCTAAACTAAAACAAGACATTATTGACGTCCTAAAGAAGTGCACAGTATGTAAGAAATACTCAATTGCCAAAGCACCACAACCTACAATCAATCCAGTACCTGACCCAGAACCATTTAAGGGTTGGGGCCTGGACGTAGTAGGACTTTTCCCAGAAGCCAAAGCAAAACAACACTTCCTAATTGTAGCCATTAAATTTGCAACACACAGGCTAATCTTCTGGGCAACTAAAGACCAAAAAGAAGAAACAATCAACCAATTTATCAATAAGGCAATCATAGCTGACTATGGAACTCCAGACTACATCATCAGTGATGGAGACAAGGAACTGTCAGGAAATGTAGTGAATAACAACCTGAAAACAAAGAACATTAAACACTCCATAACCTCACCCTACAGGCCATAAGTCAATGGCAGAGTTAAACACCTAAAGAGAAGCTTCATCAGAACCCTTGAGAAAATAATGGATGGCAAAGTCAGAGACACATGGCCACTATATGTGAAACATGCATTAATAGTATCTCAGATACACACTAACTAAGGGACAGGCTACTCATCATTTTAATTTTCATATCGATACAAAACAGAGATAGCCACCTGCAATTATCAACCCTATGTGAAGATTCCCTTGGTAAAGCCCCCCACATTGGAACAAGTCCCAGCACTACAACACATACATCTCAAAGCCAAGATAGCAGAAAGTAAGAGACTCAAAGCACAAAAGGTGATCTCTGTAGAGGAACCACTCCCAGTCAACTCCCCTGTCCAGACTCTTGCTAGAAAAAGAAAGAAATTGGATTCAGTACACAGAGGACCTTGAAGGATTGTCAAATACCAACCAGACAGGAACACCTACCTGGTCAAGTTTCAAGGCGCCAAAGACCCTATCATCAAAAATTATCATAGATCCTGCCTTCACCTAAGTAAAGGATAACACTCAACTCAGCTAGTACCTACTAGTAAACAACTCCAGGAGCATCAGGTGACATCCTTCAATACTAAGCCCCCTCCTGATGTACCAGAATAACTCCTTAAAGGAGGGGTGTCAAGGAGCTGAATATACAAGTATTCTGGCTATTGCCAACAAAAGTAACATCCAGCCATTGCCTTGTTTGGTGCCAATCCAATGTTTGGTTTGACATTCCTGAAATGGCAACCAACTAATATCACTTGGCTTTTCCAAATATCCAGCTATTCAAACCCAACTCACACATGACCTCCAATCTATTTGATCCAACTTAAGTCCCTGCCACAGTGCACACAATATCCCCTGACTTGTCCATATATCCAGCTATTCAAACCTGGCTCACACATGAACTCCAATATATTTGATTCAACTTAAGTCCCTGCCACAGCACACACAATATATAAGCCTGAAATATTATCCAATAAAATCACTCTTCTTCTCTAAACCTGTATTCTAAGCTTCCCCAGAAGTTGCTCCTCATCAGTATCCTAAACTACTATATAAGTCTTTAGTTATTCCTGAATAAAAAAATCATTTATCCATGTCTGTGTAGGTTTTATTTAATTTGGTGCTCACTTTCTTTTGATCTAAAGGGAGAACTCTCCTCTTTTTGTTTTATAGAAAATTAAGGTATGGATAAGTAATTTTGCCCTGAAGACTAACCTTTGGATAGTTTGAATACCAAACCTTTCATTACAAGGATTTCCTGTTGTATTATCTTGGATGTAAAACCCATGAGCCAAACACAACAAGTAGTTTATTTCATATAAAATCTTATACCAGGTAAAAAAGACTTATTTTTTTCTCTTTTTCTCTCATATTCTCTCATATTTTACTTATTTTATCATGTGTCTTCTCTTCTATCTTTTTACTGCATATATTAGGGGAAAATGAGATATATATACATAAAAATTAAACAAACCTGATGAATATAAATACAAATAAAAAACAAGAACATTATTAAATCAAGTTAATAAATTTCAAATATCTTGTCAAGTATATACTTCTGGGAAGCATATAAAACATTATAAACAGGAAAATTAAAAAGAGAATGATAGTTTATTTTTATGAGTTTAGAGTATTATATAGTATCATGAGAAGCCACATGCTGTCTATGTATGTCATGGCAGTTATTGGGCTTATCCAAGTAATTGTTCCTATTAGGTCATGATATTGTCCAAGTAGTCTTCCTCTTAGGACCTAAAAGGTTTGATCCCTGTAATAGATGGGTGATTGATATAAGTGCCACTGATTTGATGATTAGTTGGGTAATTACTTGAGGAATTACTTTTCCAAGAGGGAGTAATTGAAGATGTTGCAACACTCTGAAAATACTGTTTGATAATGGGAGGTTTTTATTAAAGTGACAAAAAAATCATCTAAACAGAAACCAAAGCCGCTATCCCTACATTAGAGATAAATTATAAAGTACAATACCCAGATGTCATGGTGGATTAGGGAAAGCTTTAGATCCCTCTGCAAGATCATGCATAATGGGATATGTCAGTGATCTTGGACTTGGTGCCTTTTTCTGTTTCTTAGCCCCAACATATTTCCCCTTGTTTGTGAAACTTTTAAATTTCCGCATCATATTGGTACATAAAAGCTTCAATTAGATGAAATTTTGATCCCAGGTTAGGTTATATTAACTAAGTGTGCCAATTTCATGGATAATATGGGCTGTGAAGATTTGATATTTGAGCCTCTGGGCTAAAGATGCTGTATTATTTTTGACTGAAGCTGAAACCAATTGGTTTCCTGTTGTATATGGTGCCAGAAACAATCCACTATACTGAGTGGCTGGTTGATTGGTGTCACAAGAAGGATCAGGAATAATATCATAAGCAGAGCATCCACTTGGTGAATATCAAATAGATCAAGCCCAGAAGGTCTGTTAGATGGGTATAGCTCATTTTTTATTACCCATATCAAAGATCTGGGTGTGAATGAGGGCTTCATCATAACATATCTTCTATCCACTGACACTGCCTTGACTGTTATATTGATCATCAAGCACATCAAGATCAAGTTTTCTAGAAACCTCTATTATAAAACTAAGCCAATCAGATAATCACTAAAAAGTAAGTTTAAAATCTTATGGTGTTAATTATATTGTAATCATCTGTCTAAGTTTGGATAGTTCCTAAAAACTATTTATAAAAATAAAAAGCCTTGAATATTGATAAAATGTCTCTTTTCCTAAACTGGATTGCCTTTGATTACCTGTTAAAATGTTCTTATTATATTTTATGATTAAATATTATGCATCTTGTATGGCTTCATTTTTTTGTGTTTATTAAATTTCATTTTTATGCTGCTCTGATTTTTTTCAGCCCTTTTGTTGGTGACTCATAATTATCCCACTTTGTCAAAACAGCAGGCTTGACCCGCCAGTAAGGTTCTGAGTAAGCGGGTTTGTGACCCGGAATCTGACTTCCCAGTCACCTGAAGCCAAGTTAGGAAGGCGACTCGGATTTCCAAATACAATAACATGAACATAAGCTGATCCTCCCAGGT
The DNA here is from genome assembly GCA_014839935.2 of Entomophthora muscae. NCBI lineage: Eukaryota > Fungi > Entomophthoromycota > Entomophthoromycetes > Entomophthorales > Entomophthoraceae > Entomophthora > Entomophthora muscae. The sequence continues at coordinate 350,500 of QTSX02003626.1, forward strand.
GGGTAACTTGTTTTGGCGCTTGACTCATTACAAGGATCAAGCCACCCCCTTCAACATCCCACAGTGTGACTAACACTATCATGTTCATGCTATCCACAATTTACAATAACTATATAATTATTATCTCTCAATAAAGAATATTATCTAGTTTCCAAATATTTTTCCCCTTGTAACTCTGCTAAAACAGCACAGTTACGACAATTGAACCACAATACATTTTAAAACAACTGCAAACTATTTCTTTGCTGTACCAAGTTATTTTGTTTGTAGTTTGGGAAGTGTTGTATAATGTTTGATTTAATTTATTATTTCATTTGAGAGCTGTTACACTTCTTGTTTGTTTTTTTGCCAATTTACCAAAAATGCTAAAATTATTTGAAGTTTGTTACTGAATGACTAAGTTAGTTTTGTCTAAGTTTGAGTATATTTTTCTTACATATGATCCAATTTTGCTTTTTGCCATAGCTTGTAAAACTACTGCACAGTTGTTAGGGAAACTAAATTCTTCATATCTTTATAGAGAATGTTTTATACATATAGCCTATTTGTGCTATCACTATTGTGTACAGTAGCTTTCAAACCTGTTGAGATAAATGTATATAATTTTGGATTAAGATTAAAAAACAACATTAGAAAAATGTATTTTTACAGCCAAATGATATACCACTGTATTATATATACATTTGGTTTAGAGACACTGAGCATGTTCCTTTTGAAATGAAATTTACTCCTAGTAATATATTAGACTTATTCCAGAAATATTCCCTTTTATTTTAGGTTGGTTTCAACTTATAATTTTAAATAATAACTCAACTGAGAGAAAGCAGAATATTTTACAACAACATTATTAATCATTAGTCTAAACATAATTCAAAAAATAAAAGGTTCGAATTAAACGACTAGCGTTTAAAAATGTTATTTCAAATCGTATAAAATCTCAGTTAAAAAGAAGTAACATTGTATTTTTACCTAATTCATTTATTTTATATGTAACTGAAAAGGTATGTCTTGCTTTTTAAAATTAAACTAACAAAATATAAGAGTTTCCAACTGAGCTTTTTCTCGTTTTTGAAAAAACAGCTGATTTGGCCGAGTGGTCTAAGGCGGTGCACTTAAGATGCACTCTCTGTGGAGGCGTGGGTTCGAACCCCACAGTCAGCATTTTTAGATTAAAAATAGTTTTTGCTATTTAGTGCCATTTTATACTTATGATATATCAAAAGGGTATCTTTCTAACTTGATATCATTTCCCTATGTAACTGAATCACTATGTTAGCATTTTAAAGCTAGGGATTCAGGATTGTTTAAAAAATATGGCTATATACACCTGTATTAGATTTTACATTTGTTATGCTTATAATGAAATATCATGAATAATATCATTATATATACAATTGCATATGATTTGATCCCACAAAGTCAAAGTTTATCAAACTAAGTAAAATCCAATGTATCTTGCAAACCAAAATAATTATGGTATAATTCGCCTTTTTATTACCTTAACTTACAACCACCTGAATCATTAATATTACTATTGTTTAGTCCATCAATATGACATATCCTGCATCTTAGAGTAGAGGTAAATCGTATCATTTTAGCATCGAAAATGTTGGGATTTCTCTTCTTTGAAAAAAAGGGGACAAAATATAAATTTAAATATATTGTATTCTATAGAGATTTTTTTATTTATATTATTCATTTTCTTAGCCTCTAAAAATATCTTTTAGTAAACGATATACTGTAACTGTGATAAAATCAACTCATGAATTATTTCCATGCAATTTTCCAATCTTTTAGGTACTACATAATTAGATATTTTTTAAATATAAAGTAATCTTCTTTAAAGCAATTTAAGACATTTTTCTACTGATAGTCCAGTGTGATACTGTATATATTGAACCCGTTGGACAAAATGCGGGATTGTCAAATCTTACTAGGATATGGGGGTTTGCTCCATTAAATTGTTTTTTGGCATTTTGTTTAATTAAAAAAATTCAGGATCTCATAGACACACCACAATATTCAAATTATGAACATGGTAATTATATATATTATACATGTGATCCTGTAAAGTACTTTCATAATATTCAAATTGCGACTACACATTACAGATGAAAAAATGAATTGATAGAAATGCAAAACTGAATAGTTTAAATCCCAACTATAAGTAAATTCAGAACCTAAACAGAAAAATGCAGGATTGTCAAATCCTTGGTCCAAATTTCAAATCACTTTTGCGGGCAACTCAGCTGAGTAAAAATTAAAATATTAAATAAAATTAATCATTTAATTTGACTTTTTTTGGTTTATTTAAATTGGCAGATTTCAAATCTCTTGAGCAGATAACTCAATTAAAAAAAGACAAAACACAACAAACAAATGCAGGATACATGAATCAGAAATGCAGGATTCTAATGTACAATTTAAGATTTCCTGTATTTTAAACAAATCATAGACATCATGTAAAAATTAACTAATCTGAAATTGTGGGATTGTCAAATCCAAGAACCAAGTTTCAAACCATAATTGTGAGGAATTTACAATAAATATAATTTATGGGTGTCTCAAAAAGGATGCCAAAGGATCTAGAGTGAATTTGTGCTGATTCTTTTAGGAAGCACAGGCATTCTAAAAAACCACCCCATTCCAATTTAGGATGGCTAAAATTTAGATCATAATATTCACCAACTTAACATACTTAACAATAAAATTGACTAAAATTTACACATCTCTTTTTGAGTTTAAAATTTTTAGTAAAAATTTATTATGTCTTCTTTCAATAACAACTAAGTCAACAAGCTGTTCCCTGGACTTGACAAAATCATGCAGGGCTACGCTGGGTCTCTTAACAGTGAAGCCTCTGTCTATGGCCACTCCCAACCCGTAGCCCCCTCTGTGAGTCCCACCCAGGAGTGTGTTCTTTCTCCTGCAACTTCCAGCATGGCCCTGTTTGCCCATCATGCACAGGCAGCTGCCAACCCAAATCCTGGATCAACAATGGCATCCAGAACCAGCCATTTGAGCCATGGGGTCACCCAGAGAGCCATAAATCCCAAAACAGCCAATCAGATGGCATTGACCAGCTCCCAAGATGGACACATCCCTCCCCCAGCCAATCAGCCTTCAAGACACAGAAGAAAATTGATCACTCCGGAGATTGTTCTCAAAATGGTTGAAAAGCAAGAGATGCTTATGTCCCTCAGGGAAATTGCAGCCGTGATGGGGTTTGCAAAGTTCAATGTGGCTGCAACCCTGCGAGCCCACGCCAACTGTGGCCCCCTACCAAGAAGACCCCAACTGGTGCCTGTTCTTCAACTGAAGGTGAAAAAGCCCACTCTCTCAGGATGGCTATTATGAAGCATGACCTGTGGATGCCCCTGGTCCAGTTCTGTCTCCAACTGGGACTCCACAGCATTTTCACCAATAAGAGAACAGTGAATTTGTGGATGCACAGAATTATGGTTGCCAGCAGACTCTTATCCAATAAGGTTCTCAGTGGCCCCATTTTGATGGACACTGACCCCTATGATTCTAAAATCATCAATTTTATCAAAGTAAGGGCAATGAGAATGCACAATGACATAATCTTCCTGTCATATGCCAAGATTTCTGCAAGTATTCAAGACTATGGAGAAAAGCGTATCCAGTCTGACGTATACAAGTGCAGGCCAATCCTGTATTGATTTGTTGGTTTTTTTTGGCAGTTTCCCCATTGGGTGTCAATCATTACTCCACGTTGTCAAACACGGCAGATGGGTATGCCTACCAGACGGAGCTCAAGGCCATGCTGGAGGAGTGGGCTACCCAAAACGCCACGTACACAGTTGTTCTGAGTGCTGAGATGGAGCAGCGGAAATGGGCAACCCAAGAAATCAGGGCTGCGGGGCATACCTGTTGGTCCTACCCCATCAACCATGCCAACATGCATCTTGCAGATGTATGTCTTTATAATTTTGGTTCCGCTCTCAGGCGCTTAAAGCCTGCCACATACAATGAACTGTGCACCCAAATCAATAAGGGTTATGAGCTTTTCCCTTCTGTGTTTGTCCTGGGCCTATCAGATCTTGTCATTTTCTATGCAAGTGATAGTGATAAGTCCAGAAAGGGCTCCTGCCTCCCCCCACGCCAATCCATTTGTTTCACCAAGCCCGCATATTTGACGGAAGTCAAATTTGAGCAATTGAAGCAATCAGCTCTTGCTGCCCCTTCCCAGTCAACAAACCCTGCCTCCCCAACCCCCCATCAAGCCACCCGCCTTCCAACCCTGACTCCCAAACCACCACCTGTTCCCTCACCACTATCTCTGATGCCGTTCCTTTCACAGGCGCAATGAAGGCAATGTTCTTACCGCCCATTCACTCCCCTACTTGTCCTTTGATGAGTAAAATAAAACTTTTCTTTGTGAAAAATTATTAAAATTGATTTTGTTCTTTCAGTTCATAATTGGTAATATTTTTTTAAATTGTTATAATTTTCCATATATAAATAAATGTTGTACATTTGATGTGGTAATATATAATGTTTTCCATGGATTTTTTCATCTTTGTTAATAAATTAAAGACCATAAATGTAAATATTGCATTAGAATATTGCAATTAGATGTCAACTCTTGATATTTTGATATTATATGCATAACCAATCCATTTTTTTAAATAAAATTCATTGTAAACTTGGCCTTTTTCCTTATAATTTATTGAAATGGACTGTGTTTATATTAGAGAGCCATTAATGCTTAGTATGATATTAATACATTGTACATTTTCAGTCTGCATATTTACCTATTGGTGATAATTCTGTAAACTTTTTAGTTGGATTTTGAGAGGTAATAAACAGTAATTTAATAATAATGTAATGTGTTATTAAATTACTGTTTATTACCTCTCAAAACCCAACTAAAAAGTTTACAGAATTATCACCAATAGGTAAATATGCAGACTGAAAATGTACAATGTATCAATATTATACTAAGCATTAATGGCTCTCTAATATAAACACAGTCCATTTCAATAAATTACAATGAAAAAAAGCCAAGTTTACAATGAATTTTATTAAAAAATGAATTAGTTTTGCATATAATATCAAAATATCAAGAGTTGATGTCTAATTGCAATATTCTAATGCAATATTTACATTTATGGTCTTTAATTTATTAATGATGATAAAAAATATTCATGTGTTGAAGGTAGTACTATAAAAACCAGTTTTTTGATGTAATTCAAACAAAATATCAAATATCTATAACATGATAAACAAATTAGAAGCACACCTGAAAAAGGTTGTTGAACTAGAAAAAAATATCAGGGAAATTATTGCAACCGAGCTTCCAGACTCGCCTGCTAATGTATCTTATGATACACAGGGGGCGCTCAATGAGTTGCCCCTTGATGTATCTAACAGCATGGATTAATCTGATGGCAATATCAAATGGTGGGTACTTCATCCTAATTAGGAGCACTACCAATTTGACTTGCTGATCCCCGCACAAGTTATTCCTTGGCTTCAAACCTTACATGGAACTTCCCACTATGCCACCCCCTTGTGGCCTTGTGGCTTTCCCCATATGGTATATTAATCACAATACTCTACAATAAACAATACCTTATTCTTATTATTCTGTCCTTTCTATTGGACTGTTGTCTTCCCCAATTCCAAATACTGATTTCTCATTGGTTCAGTTGCAACAAAATAGTAACAGGA